>VXBI01002354.1:987291-1114542 GCA_013397375.1 Toxostoma redivivum | reverse complement strand
AAAAAAAAAAAGGCAAAAACCCCGAATACCCACACAGAAGCACACACCTTTTAACTTTGCAATCATACTATGATGTGACTAAAGCACTTTAGCCATTTTATTTCGTTTTATTCCAAATTATTTCACGTTAAAGAATAATCTAGCTATTACAAGGTGTAACACTGGCAACTAAGTTAAAAAAAAACAAAAAACAAAGAGAAAGTTAACTGGACTTTTTCCTCCCCCGCTTGTAATTTCCCCATCTTGCATGGTGACTATGAACAGAAGAGCTTTCAACTAGAAAGTAATATAATTTCTCATCTAACCATGGATAAACACTATTGACTCTTGCACTTTTTAGAATTCTCTTTTATTGCATTACATACATTAATTCTATTTTATTTTACTATTACTTCTACACACAACCCCTCAGGATGCAATGCATATTGAAAAAGTCTTCCCATAAATTAATTATTTCTTTTATCTTTAGATTATCACATTTACTTACTAGTGCATTACCACTCCTTGATCTATGTCATTATTTCTAAGTTGTTTCTATAGCTACATATTACAGATAAGAATATAGCTCCTTGATTATGTATCAACCTCTAATAAGTTTTTGCTGTGTTTTGATTTTTGTTTGCCTGATTATTTTCTAAACAGTCTCATCTGGGCAAAGATGTAAAATCTCCTAGGCCTTTTCAGTACCTAATGTCACTATGGCTGGGATACAAAGGCAACTTTAAAAAAGAAAATTCTACTGCAAATGCAATTTTCACTGTAGATAGTTAGCATGGGTTAAACGCAATAATTTTCACTGATTGCATGTGCTAGTGCTACTAACAATTATTTTTCTGTTCTTTTCAAGCTTTTCCCTTTGAGAGGGACCTTTTTTCTAAAAAATCAGAATTACTAGGCTACATCTTGGAGCACACCCAGTATTATGAGTGAACTGGGCCAGTGATACATAAATGCATTAATATACATAAATACATCTTGTTTCAATAAAACAAGGTCTTAATGAAATACAAAGTTTCTGCATAAGTAATGACAGACTATTTACTGCTATCATCAACTCACTGATTTAGGAACAGTACACCATCCAAGGCTCAGTACTACCTAACTTATTTGAATTTGTGCTACACACAAAAGTGACACCTCTTCCCCATCTAAGTAAGTTGTAGGTATATACAAAGATACAAATATTTTCAAAATAATTTTACCTAGCATCTCAGATCAAAGCTTACGTATTTGGTCAGGAGTTGAAAAAGCATTTTATTACAGAGAAAAAACACACTTTTTCCCTATCATGTCTCTTACTGTAAGGCTAGACGTACTTTTTACAAATCTACTTCAATTGTTTAGTCAGCTAAAGCAAATGTTGCAGTAGAAGTACTACCATTCCCTTTAGGGCAGATGAAATGTGTGTTCATAAGGACTAGATACTCTGTTGAAATGCAGCTGAGAAGTTCTGACCCTGAACCGTGTCAACTTTTTTAAAGTATCTTAATAGTTCAACTGAGAAAAAGAACAAAAATGGTTACTTAGATATTTGCATATATTTGTCAAGGTCTGCAGTGCTGAATCACAGCTTAGGATACATTTGGTGTCACTTACCTCCAGTAATGAAGCTCAAATCCTTCACACTTTTCCTTGCATTTTAAGCAGGGGGCACCAAATCCTTCCTCATGGCCCAAGCCCATCTGTGTAGAAAAGATGACTACAGTCAGCTTCAAGAATTATGCTGCATAAACGATCTTACTGATGCCTTTATAGTCCGCAATGAACAGCTAAAGCAAAAGATTAAGCATTTGATTAAGCTGACACAAGGACAGCATTCTAGGGTCCACTCACCCTCCTACTGTATCTCTACAAGCAGCAGTATTCACACAAGCCTGTACAGAGTTGAACTAAGCAGAGGTAGCCTTAGTACTTTTCTCCCCAGCCCAGCTCGCTCTACAAACTTCACACAAGGAAAGAAGCAGATTCTTTGCAGCATTTCCTGAGGTCTAAGGCTGTGAGACCAGAGTAAATGAGGCCAGAAAGGCCTCAAGTCAAAGGATATTTAATCCAGCTGCCTGGACAAAGTGATTTACAGTATATGACTTAGCAAAATACACAAGATCAAGAAATAAACAGACCCCACACTTATATGCACTAACCTGGAATAAAGGAAACAACTAAGTGGTTTGTCTAATATTTCCAAGTATATTTGAGGCAACTCTGATAGTGACTGAGAACAGCACATACCCTTGACAATTTAATTTTAGCTGGACTCATACCAGCTTACTTTCTGAGGGGAAAGAGAAACAGCACAGTTAGCAAAATCAATGACCAGAGGCAATATGCCCAGAGGATATATGACCAATTCACAATGCAGAGGAAGTATCAGAGAATATAGAAAACAGTACAGAGTAAAGGCATTCACACAATATATCAACACATCAGCAAATGCAACCAAGTAACAGCCACTTGAAGTTTGAGGTGAAAAACAAACATGAAGCAAGATAACTTATGCATTCATATAACACAGTAAAATTAAAATGTCTCGCTCCAGCGCTTTAAACCTTTGAGTAATAGGACTCTCAAATCAGACAGATGAAGGACCATGGAAATGTGGCCACAGCTGGGTATGCAGGTTCATGCCCAACATGCAGAGGAACCCATCCCCACACCCTTACGCAGTAGGAGGAGTGCTAACAACTAGCTGTAGGTTGAAACTGCAGGTTAGCTTCCATCCTGAATGGAAACTGAGCTACAACTGACAAGTTCTGGTACTAACTTTAGTTCTGGCAACAACACCACAATACCAAAGTTAATTAGATGTGGTGATACAGTTTTACTATTAAGTTTGCCATTTACTGAGAAACTACTATTGTTATATGTACAAGGATATAAACCAGGTCAACTTTCAACTTGCTTCCATCCAAAGTAAAGAACAGATTATTCGCAAACCACTTATTTAATGCAGAGCACATGGTAAAACGCAGAGAATACCATGTTTTCAGTTATTTTATAATTTAAAGAATCACTGCCTCAATAGTCATCAGACATCCCTGAGGAAAACTTCCCTGAAGATCATGATCCATTTAGTGAAAAGAGGTATGTTGGCAGCTATCAAGCTACTGCAGGGATTGACAGAAGGACATAACTTTTTTTCTTTCATATCTGGAAGATGAAATACAAGCTGGCTGTGATCATGGTGACATATTCATCAACCTAAGGGCTCAAGTAGTTCATGTTATAGGTGCTAAGCTGAAGTCTACCAGTAGATAAGTAAAAAAAGCATAACTTTAAAGATTAGGTTCTTCATCAGCTACACTTTTGATATGCTACCTAGTTAATAAAAGCTCATCTTCACTGAAGATGGGCATTTATTCACACAATAATAAATTCTGTCTTCTCATCTGGAAACCAGATATCTCCCATACCCATACACACACACCACAAATCATAAAAAAACTAAGCACTCCTCCCAATTCACACTCAAAGAGAACAAGGTGTTGGCCAGAAAGAATGTTTTCTAAAGGGAAAAAGGAAGCTAAAGCAACACAAAACAACCTTTTTTTTTTCCTTTGGGGTGGGGGGGTGTAGAGGGAGGAGGGAAAGACAGGTTGTTTTATTATTTGGTGTTGTCTTGTTTTTAAAATCATCCTTTCTAAAAAGCTGCTAAACTTAAAATATGATTGCACTGCCCCAATAAACAAACTAAACTCTCACAAAACTCAAATCTCCTCCCCCCACAAAAGACAACATTAACCTTGCTGCTCTTGCTGCTACTTCAGCTACAAATTGGCATTATTTCTTTATGCTCAGGCTCTCCCTTCCTTCAAAAAGAGTGGAATTAGAAGAAAGGGAAATAATGATAAACTCATTAATATTGTAATTAGATGATTTAGAAACATAGGATCACTTGTTTAGAAAGGACTGTTTTATACTACAGAGAAATAAATTTGACATTTCTAAAATTCCCAAAACAGAATCTGAAATTCAAGTAAGAAATATTAGAAAAATTGCAAAAACCATTTAAACTATCATTTCCAAGCCTCCTAACATTTAAGTTTTGGGGGTTTTTAGCTAAAAAAAAAACCTCTTCAGAAACAAATTAAGGAGAGGAAATATGTGCTATCCAAATGCTCCATCCAGAACATTCTCTACAGACTACAGGGTCAACAACCAGCCAGTCTACTTGCACTTTCACAGCCAGCAGTCTTAGTGCAGATTTCTTCAAAAATCCACATTCTACATTTCCTCCCCAGAAATAAAAAGCACATCATTATGTAAATGCTTGTGCATCTCAAGACAAATAAATTGAATTAGCAAATGAGACTTGTTTTGAAACATGTTTTTCAGTTTGCTGTGAAACAGAAAGAAGGGAATTATGTTTCTATACACAATGTCTGGGCACCTTACGGTTTAGTTCAAGACTGAAAGGCAAGCTAAAAAAAAGTTAGATGTGATTCTAGATGCATGCACAGCTTCATCCTTTGTTCTGACAGAGAAACTACATGGCTGCTTGCCAAAAATTAAGATATAAAATAGCCAAACTCAAAAGCACTGTGGACTATTGTTATCCAGAAGCCAGTGCATTACACATATTTCTCCAGTCCTGTAACAGGACATCCTTCAGCTGTAAGAAAGCATCAGCCTCAGAAATTACTTTCTTCTTCAGCAGCCAATTTAGCTGTAGTTTAGGAAATTTATAAAGCCTAAAACTTTAGTGCACTGCTTCTTTACTGCTACCCATATCTATCTCCATGTCTTCTGCAGAACATGGCCAGCTCCAAGCAGAAGCACCCACAGATATAGAGCAGGCTGAGCACTGGAGAGGTAATGTATGCCTGAGAACAGCAGGGAACCCATTTTCCCCATAAATGGAGTTATGGCACAGATAGGTCAGCTGAAATACTGCCAGAAGAAGATTTCTGTCTGTCTACTGCCATTAATTTTCATTTTATAGCAAAAGCTAACCAAACCCATCTGGTATTGCCAAAATACCCAGTACTGATTTAAACAACCTGAGTACAGAAGATGATCTAACTATGACTGAGATCATCTGTTGCACGCTGCTTTCAAGATTACACAGTACCCAAGGGCAAAAAGCTTTAAGTGGTTACAGACAAGTGGCAATTACTGAGAGACTGCCCTCTTTCAGTTCACACTGGAATCTAGTGACAAAAGCTAGCTGACTTTACAGTAAGGAGTCATGCACAGAAACTTACTATCATCTTAAAAGCCCAAATGATCACTTTCAAGTGTCTAAGAGTTTGCTCAGAAGTGTAAGAGAAACAGCAGTTCCTATGAAATAGTTTAAACCTGGCTTATCACAAGGGTTTATTCTTAAATTTATTGAACATTTCTTATCTCCTCAGTCCCACCACAAGACCAGAATTAAGTCTGGCCTCAGCTGCTTTTCCTTCCTCGCTCCAAGAGGACTCCTGTACTACCAGACAGGTGAGCTTCACCCTGCTACAGACAGTAAGACACAATAATGGTACTTAGGCTCTGTAAAAGATCAAAAACCCTTCCAATATTACAGATCCCTCCAGAATTTGAAAGGATGTGGCTACACAGTAAGAATGCTGTCATGAATGGATTCCAATAACTAACAGCGAGCCTCAAATGAGAACTAAAGCCTCTTCACTATCCTTTTTGCAATGTTTCTCCTGTGCTCTTCAGTGCTCTAAGTACAGAACTGAAGTAGTCCATGCTAAAGCTATTTTCACATTTACCATAAAATCCTAGGAATGTTCTAGTTTGAAGATTAGTTAACTATTGATCTATTTGGATATTTGAGTGGGAAAGCACCTGTAGAGCACAACAGATTTCTAGTACATCTTAGTGTGCTTTAGGCACTTTCAAAGAAGGGAAGGTAAAGCAGGAAGGACAAACAAAAAAACGCCAAAAAACATGAGAAACGTCACTGCTGTGCATGCTCTATTGCTGAGACCTGATCTTGTATCGCTATATTCTGTACCATCAGAAGTATTCTCTAGCAGGGAAACATAACAAACATAAAATAAAAATAGGTTACAGCATTTAAACTTCAAAAATATAAGAGCAATGATACTTCTTAGGATTCCAGAATGAAGAAAAGAACAAACCACTACAAAAGACATATGAATATCTGGACAATGCTCTTATAAAACTTTGACAGACTATATGAGAAGGGAAAAAAATTCAGATCTGTAACGAAGAGCAGTATCCCATGAATCACTTTGCATTTGTTTTTAACATGTCTATTAAAATTGATGGCAAGTATGGCTCTATTTTGTTTTAATATGCATTTTGATTTAGGGAAAAGTTGACTGGAATTAAGAAGCCTGTGTACAGAAGTCCTTTTTGCACAGAAAGAAGGATGCCAAAAAGTGGTTCCATCCAAGAAAAATATTTGGAAGATGATCTGGGCAGGATAGGCAAAGGAATAAATCAAGGAGCTGCAGTAGGCTGATAGTACAAAAGTCTCAGGAATTTATTTTATTGTGATGTCTTCTACTAAATATCAAATAGCTCAGAATTTAAATACTTAAGGTACTGCTACATAGTGTACCTTCAAAAGCCTAACAGCTATTAAAGATAGCTCTGCTGGATAGGAAACAGGTGTTGTTTATGCACAAAGTCCAGCATTACACTAGCTAAGTTTGAATACAGCTGACACACTATCTGTAAACTCCAATACAACACTATCCATCATCCAGTACTGCAGAGGCAATTTTATCAATACTCCACGTATTTTGTTTTGACATCAGCACTCTTACCCAGTTGCATCCTCCAACATTAGGTTTTGAGAAGCAGACCTGGAAACTACACATTCATTTTTAGGAGCTTTAGTCAAGTAGGAAAGTGCATGCTTTTTTTCTGCTTTTAAAAGCTGTAGCTAGACAACCTCAGACTGAAAACAAGGCACAAATAAAGAGTTAGGCAGACTTTAAAAACAACAAAAAAATCTCCCCCAACAAAACCAGCAACACATATACAGCAGTACTAGAGTACAGTCAGATTTGGTGCATTCTGGAAATGTCATGACAAAAGCCTCCTTACTCCCTTGACCTGTTCATTTGACCAAGTTTGAGACAGTAGGTAACTGGTGTGACATGCTTTTATCTTAACAGCTCTGCTCTTCCTGAAGGTTTCCAGAATGTAAAAGAACCGTACCAACTTTGGTCATCAGCAAAAACTATATATTATCGGGGTTTGTATATATACACCCCTATTTAAAAAATGTATACATACATATACACACAACCCATACACATAAGTATTAGTTATATATAAATGAAAAGTGTATCTATTTAGATTGTAAAATACAATTTTAAATTAGACTACATTATAGATATTTACATCTACACCCTTATAACTGTAGGCTTTGTATCTGCTAGGAAGAAGATAATAATTTGCATGACATGCTTAGTATATTTTCTTGAAGTAAAAAGGTAATTTTACGCAATTTTACCAATAAAATTTCATTGAAAATTGCTACTCACCATTGCTATTATTTACTTAGAAGAAAATAGAAACATTTCTTTCTTTTTTTCCAGGAACAACTGCAGAGGCAGATCTTTGGTACTCTTATGACAGAATACTGTAACTCAAAGTAAGTTAATTTTTCCCTCCTGTTGTAAAATACTTGGCTTATAATTATACCCTAACCAAGAAAGCTTCATCCAATCTTAAAAGTCACGTAGTCCTGCATTCAAAGAGTTTCTTGACTTGCTATCCAGTCATATAATGATATTTTATAGTCAGACACCTGGGGAGTACTTTTGCCATAGGAAAAAAAGAGTAAAAGTCAAAAAGTTTAGTTAAGCTGCGCCATATTTGCCAAGCTGCTATCCAGGATGCTGGACAAAAAATAACTAGAGGTATGGATTCAGACAGCTATTCCAAAAATTATTCACATGACTTTTTTTTTTTTTTTTAATTTGATGGGGGAAAAAGCTCTCACACAGCAAATGCAGGAAGCAGTTACTTAGTTTCCTTGCGAACAAAACTGAAGTAGCTCCTCTCATATCTACATAAATGTCATCATTCTTCCACTTGCAGGCAAAACACACCCCTGAATAAAAGTACATTTCCTCGATCTTACTATACATATGAAACAGCAAAAAAGATCTACTATAATGGTTTCCATAGCAGTAACACCAAAACAAACAGTGACCTCAACAGGAAGTGCAGCCCAGCAGACATTACTAAATCATGCTTTGCAAAACACAGGAAAGTTGACTTTGCTCCTATACATACTTTATTCACCAGTCATTTATCAAAGATCATTATAAGTTGTTGACTTAGCAATGTCCAAAGCACTGTGTTTGGTTTTCCAACTGTAACAGAACAAACTAAGTCTCACACCATTGAAAAATAACCACGCACAAATTCCACGTTAGAGAAGTTTCATCTCTTCCCCCACACTGCCCTGCCTCTTCTCCAGGGCAAGCAAAGTTCTTTCTATGAAGCAAGTATTATACTGTGGAAGTTTATATAGAACAGACTCACTGCTAGATTCTTATTTTCTCTAGTGAAGCATGAGACCATGCTGCCAAGCAGGGCTGAAAAGCAGGACCGTGACCTACTGATTCATTTTACTAAGTTCACAGAGGTGGCAGACAGGGCAGGAATCCAGGCTGTTAGAACAAAGTTCTGCTAGAGTATTCAACACAAAGCATTAAATCTTCATTTTCCCTATAGCCTCAAAGCAAGGTTTGAGAACACAGCATATATTGTATTTAGGAGAAACAGTGGTCTGTTTTTTGCACAAGTACTTTTCAAGCTGGAGCTACTGTTCTTACCCTTCAGCTCTGTGGTGCAATTGTTTTATACAAACACTGTCTTCACGATCCTCAAAAGCAAGAGCAAATCCAATTCCTCCTGAGAAAAAGGAGAAAACTGTAGAGTTTTCCCTAAATTCCCTGTCCCCTTGAAAGGAAAACTGTAACAGACCAGGAAAATCTTAGACTTAGTACTCACAAGGCAGCCAAAAAGACACTATTCACTGCCTAAGATGCTTGCCAGTTATTTAACAGCCCTAAAAAGCATGGTGAACTGACTACAAAACTTACATGTTACTCCATACATTTGCACATATTCTGCATATATATTGCTCAGTGCACAAAGTTTATGCTGAAATTTCTGGTTCTGGCAGGCTGTGGTTGTCCAGAACCCAAGATTCAAACCAAGCAAGACATCTGGCTACACGGTAGTACTGGTTCCTTTGGCCACTTGTTAAGACATGAAGATGAGTCTTACAACACATGAAAGAAACAAAATAAAAGTTAAATTAAAAGTTTAAGCCAAAGTAATTGTGCCCTTAAGATTCCTTAAAAAGGGTACATTAAGCAACACTGCTGCTTTTCTGTCCCAAAGTAGCAAATACACAAGGTGTCCACTGCTAAAAGGATGGGTTAGAAACTGTGGCAGGTGGGACAGTAGTTCTTCCTGCTGAAGAACAGGTACATTGTCGGAGTCCTAGTGGTCTTGCACTGGAAGGAAGCAATTCTAGTCAGACAGACTGTGCTAGAACTGCTACATTTGGAGAAAAAAAACACCACCAAACCTGATATCAACAATGAAAACAGACTTTCTGAGTGTTCTTTTTCTTCATACAAACCCTAGACATGTAGACATTTATATCTAGCTGTAGCAGCTCTCAAAAGAGACAATATAGAAGAATGGACCCATGGATTACTGACACTTAGACAAATATTAGGAATGTCACCTTGGAAACCTCACCTATCAGGTTTTCCAGAAACAGAAAACATCCCAATATATAACCCTGTACAGTTATAAATTAGCAGTTGTGGGTAGGGGAAGAATCTTTTCTACAGCACTAGCTGAGTGTCTGAGCCTTCACACCACATGCTGCTCCAGAAGGCATTCATTTCCCTCTGCCCTGCTGAATACCAGGCGACAGAATAGCCAACATCTAAACTCAAGAGTTCAAAAATATAATGGAATTACTTATCTGGGGACAGCATGACAATTCCTGCTTTCTTCTGCCCAGTTCTAGGAACTTCCTGCCCAACAGGCAGATTAGCCACTTACAACTCCTTAACGTTTACCAGGTTATTTGCCAGGCAATAAATACGTTAAAGTGTAAAAGTCGCTACAAAATTAAAGGTTAAATAAAGTACAAAGTACATTTTGTAAGAGGACTCAAGCTATTTTGCTCCAGGGTACAAGACAGGTGAGAACTACAGCATATGGTAAAGAAGCCCATTGCTGCTGACAGACTGAAAATCTGAAACAGGCACCTCCTGGAAAAGTTTCTTCCAAAAGCCAAGTAGTTCACTGGTTTTGATAAACTTGACTAGAAACTTCTCAGAATGTTCTTCCACCTTTCAAGAGAGAAGGAAGTTGGCAAAAAAGAGAGAAGCAAAAAGATAAAAAAACAAACAGGTTGAGAATTAGAATTAAAGAAAAAGAAGACACACAGTTACTCCAGAGTTTCTGTGAAACTGTTATTCTATTCAGTGTACAAAATCTAAGAAGTTTTGATTAAATAAATCTTGGTAGTCAAAAAAGAAGAATTTTGTACTGAACTCACTGGCACCTAGCAAAGCTTCCCAATTCTCCCCGTAGGGACTTTCACAGAGCCTCTTCTGTTCTCTTGGAAAATAAGCTTCTTCCAAGTTACAAAGAAAAAGAAGATGAGATGATGTGAGCAAGGGAGGGGAGACAGCCCAGTAACAGACATAGTTTTCTGAATATACATATAGTAAGAAACAGAGAAAGTGTGAAGTTTTTCAAATCCTCTTTTCAAGGCCTCTCTGCATATTAACACTACAGCAGAGCAAAACAGAAATACGACTTCCATTAAACAGAGCTTTGCTGGTTCTTTTGTGGCACTAACTTCTGCGTCTATTTGAGCAGGTTCAGAAAAGTCTTCAGGAATCTTCAAAGTTGATAAAGCAGCCAAAGTAAAACATGAGCAAAGAAAAATATGGCAAAAATAATCAAATAAATTTAAAACACACACAACTACCCAATAATTACCGTGCAATTTAAAGCAGATGTTCAGCAACTACAAGTTCACTCAAACTAAGACTCCGTTATCAGCAGAATTTTATCAGTCATTTCACACTCCATATTTATTTTCTCTTTAGATGAAAGAATTCTGAATTAGAATGCTCTATCTTTCAGAAATATGCATCTCTCACCTCCTGGAGTTCAAAAAACTTCAAGCTCTGTGATTCCATCAAGTTTAAGTTTTAAATTGTGCTTAGAAAATACAAGCAAACCTCCTCAATAAGCTTATTTTCATTGCATACAAGGAATCACACAAGGGGAACAACCCTGTGCACACAACTACTTCTAAAGACCTACACAGTACTTAGCTACACCCATCTACGTGCTGATGGCCTAATGACTGTGGGTTGAGATAGGCAGTTTCTCCAAAGCAGGATGCTCACCCAAGTGACATTATCACATGGTGACATCACTTGAAGCAAGCTGTAACTCAAGGCTAACCATTGCTAGGATTCAGCCTTAACAGGTAGCCTTCCACCCTATACAACTATTCCCACCCCCAAGTCACTTTCTAGCCTGCAAGATGGAAAAGCACACAGGTTTACGAAAGTGCACACGCATATTTTAAAGCAAGTTGCTACCTTTAAATAAAACAATTCAGGAATAAACCCCACACACATTCATAGAACATGCATTTCAAAAGACTATTTTTCACATATCTATGAAGATTATGTATAGATTTAACCCATGTTCACATATAAAGCTCCTTTTCCCCTTCTCAAATAGTATCAAAACAGATACCACAAAAAAGTTTTTAATTTTAAAAAAGTCAATGCTGTAGCACTACATTTAACTTGTGAAAGAACTAGAAGCAAAGAGTTACATCAGTATCCCACGTGAAGTCAGTTTTGCATAGGAAGTTTTAAATGGCGAGTTTTGGAAAGAGGTTCAATACCACTGGATTACTTATTGCTTTCTTTTACTTACCTTTTGTTTCTTGACAGTTTGACACAACTAACCAGACAATATACCTTTAAAAAGAAAGAAAATCAAGCCCAGGCTTCTCGCTCAAGGGGGCAATCCATTGGGCCGCTGATAACACACTTGTAAGTAGTCAGTCACATCATATGTCGGAAATTAATCACTAACATAACCACAAACAGCGACTTGGCTGCTTGCAGTTTAAGTTTCATACCTACATACACAGCGCACGTACATGAAAACACCGATCATATCGCAGGGATTTACTGGGGGGACCACACACATGTTTTACTTGCATGACCGAACAGCGGCACGTCCCCACCTGGGGAACCAACTGTGGCGGCTACCTGGGGTCGGGAGCAGCGAGCAGCACAGCTGTATGCGCACCGGGGCTCTCCTGCCTCCCACCTCTGCCGCGGGGCCCGGGCGGGATGCGCGGGGCGCCGGGAAGGGCTGATCCCGGCAACCGGGGGGGCGGCACCTGGGGGGGCGACCCCAGGGCAGTCTCTGCGGGGGCGGCAGCGACGAGGCGGGTCCGCCGCTCACCCAGAGCGCGGACACCAGCGTGCGCGGCAGATAACCCGGCGGGCAGCCCCCTTACCTTCTTCACTTTATTCTCCAGGTTCATGGCGGGGCGCGTCTGGCTCTGAGGCAGCTCGCACACAGGAGTCTCCGCTCGCGCGCTCCGCGTCGCTCAAACTTCCGCTGCCCTGCGGCAGTGGCTGCAGCCGAACAAAGGCCGCGCGGCAGCCAATCCCCGCCGGCCNGGTCTGGAGCATCTCTTTTATGAGGAGACACTGCAGCAGCTGAGCCTGTTTAGTCTAAAGAACACTGACGGGGTCACATTAATGCATATAAATATCTCAAAGGCGGGTGTCGTTGGATGGTGCCGGGCTCTTCTCAGTTGGGCCCAGTGACAAAACGAGGAGCAATGGCAATAAACTAAACCACAAAACGTTTCACCTCAACGTAAGGAAAAACCTTTCCACATTGAGGATGACAAAGCACTGAACAGGCTGCCCAGGGAGGTCGTAGAGTCTCTCTGGAGACATTCAAACCCCACCTGTGGGGAGTTCCTGTGTCACCTGCTCCAGGTGACCCTGCCTTGGCAGGGGAATTGGACTAGATGATCTCCAGAGGTCCCTCCCAACCCTGGCAATTCTGTGATTCTGTGGTGTATAGATGAGGAGGAGCAGCAGGCGACAGTAGACAAGGTGCTGCCGTGCGCCGCCCGGCCGAGACCGCTCCCGAATTCCCAGCGACTTCCTGGGCAGGCCAGTGTCCACCAGGGCTGGGTCCCAGACTCCGCCCGCTGCCGGAAAAAGAGAAACTCTGATCCCAGTCGTCAAACACTCACGCGTGTATTCCATCCTGGGGTGTCACTGATAATATAAATTGTATTTTACCTATAATGTATACGTAATGCAAAATGATAGGAAAATGAAGCATTTGCAGGACTGAATACTTCCATAAATATTTTAATGTTTCATATTTATTTTATGTTTGGAAAAAATAGCAAACATTCATACAGACTTTATAGCTACTCTAGGAAGTGGTGGTGAATAATTTGATAGATAATTTTGTCATCAGTTTGCAGAATCTAATGTTTTACATTTACACATACCAACTTTTCTCAAGTAGGTCTTAGGTAATTTTGTTTCTTCCCCAGAGGCCAGAGATACTTATCTTTCAGTGTTTAAATTTTTTGTCTGACACCACTTGTTGGAAGATGTTTGCAACAAAGGAAAAATGAGACCAGATCTGTTTGTTGTCTGTTAACAGATAAAAGCAAAATTGACTTTTCTGCTAGGACTGGCATTGTGGTGCATGCCATGGGCCAACAGCTCCTATAGATTAATCTAGGTGGCAGATCTCGGCCAAGAAGTTCAGTAAAAACTAAGAGAGGGTGGGCTCAAGCTGTATCATGAGAAAAAATGAGAGAACATAGTCCACTAAGTAATGCTGCTGTGTTTAGTGTGTGTCTCCCTAACAGAGGTGAACAACAGGAGCTGTTGTATGTATTTTGTTTGATTGGGTTTGAAATGTTGTTTTTCATTTCTGGTTCTCATTTCTGGTTCCCACTCTGTTTTGTTTGGTTTAGTGGTTACTTCCTGCTGGTTTGGGGGTTGAAAGACAAGGGGAAGTTAAGGGTGCCTGGTGTTGGTGTACCTGGGACCCTATAGTTTGAATACCATGAAGCCTGATAACTCCCTCAGACTAAGATCAAAGGAGTAAGCCGGAGATTATTCCTGTTCAGTAAATGTGCTGTCAAATGCCAGCAATTGCAAAGACTAGATAGGTATTTTTGACCATACCATCACTAAGCAGAAAAGTGAAACCATCATAGTCCTCATTGTATGCTTTTCATTTGGGAATGGATGTAGGAGCATATTTTAATTTTAGGAAACAAAAAAGAAGTGAAAGAAAATCTTGTATGTTAAGCATATGTTGCTTATCCTTATCTCTCTGGGTATAATAGCATAATTATGGTTTTGATCATGTAATTTTTCATTTTTTTCCCTACTAAGCTATAACACTGCTCAGTTAATGATTTCATTTGCTTGTATTTTTCCTAAACTTCTGGAGTTTGAGATGCTCTTGTTGTGATTTGTGCATATTTCAATTGTGTAATTTAGTGCCAGAATGTAGTAATCTTTTAACAACTTTCCTATCTACAAATTCATACATCAAGCCTACAAATGCATGTATATAATAGAAAATGCAGACAGTAATATAAAATTTCTGTTGTGTTAAACCATCAGATTGCTGTTGGAACACACTTTCTCTGAGACCTGGATCAATAAAGAATGCATTTTAAGATTCTAACTGTTTTCTGTGTTTTCTATGGCTTTAATTTGCCTGGCAGAAATAATTTCCTATTCCGTGAATTTGATCCTGTATGAGTCTTCTACTTTAAAATTCTGAAGTTGCCAGGAGAACAACATTGACATGCCAAGGCACAGAGCTGGGCCTTATCATAACTGTCTGGGAAATATCCAATACCTGTTTTAGATATTAGTATTTTCTAAGGAAAGAGCATGATGTATCTCAGCACTAACTTTCCCACAGCAATATAGGCAGAAGATGGAAAAAGACTAATACCTCTACCATATACACTTCTGGGAACATGGACAGCAGAGAGTGGATAGTCTGTCAGTTATTTTTCCTGATTTTACAATTTTCTTTGCACTCAGATACCATAATGATAAATGTAACTACGTTTCTCCAAACTTTAGATATGTAGATTATATAGGTGATTTATATATCCATCCTTAGATGGAAGGTATCATTAACTTAACAATGCTGAAAATTTTTTTCCAATAAAGCTGTTATTTAATAAACAGTTCTTCTGTTTAAACTTTTCAAGCAAATACTTGAGATTAGCTTCCAGTTAAATTCTTTTAATTTTGCTGCTTACTCAGTGCTTTATATGTTTAGAAATAATGACACTTTTAAGATCTCTTTTTTGTAAATATAATCTGAAGTGTGATGTAAATATAGGGAGTCTGTCTTGCCTCAAAGTAGCTTAATACACTAATTTAGTTTTAAAAAAACATTTCAGTTTGAGAAGGGAATAACATTTGCCTTTCTGTATCCATTTGAATAAAACCAAGGAATGTTAAATGAAATGTCTTGTGGCAGGTCTAATATAAATCCAGAAGAGGATTTGGGTGCAGAAATCAAAAGTTTTAAGTCTGGAGGCTTTACTGATTATCTGCTTACCAGGTAAGCATATACATGGTTCTCCATTGTACTTTAATTATTTTGCTTTTTACTGTTAGATTTCAGATACCGTGAGTGTTAATATTGACACAGTAATTTTGATAATTGTTTCATGCTTGGTCCATTCAAAATCTAGAAACTAAACTTCACTGCATTTCACTTTACAGAGAGGCTTATTATGTTAAGAAGTTTCAGACCATGCATGAAACAGAAGAGGTTGAAATAGACAGTGATTTAAGAACCTTGTGAAATTTGGTAACAGCTATTGCCTTTTTAAAAGAATATAGAAAGAAGAGGCTCTACCTCACTTTTTCTGTAAAGCCTAAGTAGATAGAACACTTCCCCCTCAAGTCAGAATACAAAATCTTAAGATTTTCATAGCATGATGGGGAATCAAACTACAATTTCCATCTGTTAGGACTATGGACTAGCCACTAGACTTTGGCTACATTGTATTAACTATGCTTTTAAAGTAGTACCACTGTACAGAGAAGAAAAAGTGACAGAAATAGTGACAGAGTGGATCTGTCTATGTGGCTATGCAGTCCCCAGGCCTCCATTGGCCGGATGTTGGGTAAACTTACAGTTTTACAAATGATGGCTTGTTATCCAGAGAACCCTTAACACAGGCTACAGTCATGCTCTTGTTCTCCCTGTCTCTCTGGACAGTTTTAAGGGCATAAAGAGAAGGAGCAAAAATAAAAGAAAAACCTTTTCTAAAAGGAAAGAATAAGCTGTGCTCTTTTCTTTGAAAGAACTGGAATAGAAGAAATCTCTGTTTCCCAGCAAGCAGAGATATTTTCTATCAAGTATGGGTGATGAAGCTAAGTTAGGAGACAGCTGTTTGCTGACCATTATTCCTTTTTTGCTCAATATGCTTCATGGCTTGGAGTCTGTTCTGAATTATGGGGCTGCTCCATGAGTTCTATGTGCCTTAGGTCCCCTGGCATAGAAATTAAACATGTGTCACTTTTAGGTTTCTAAGTGAGTTATTGGATGTAACTTAGAAATTATGTACTGGAGAAGGGAGCTAATTCTTTATTTAATCTCTGATTTTCAGTCCCAGTCACAACATCAGTAGTTATGAAAGTTCCTGAAGAAGGTTCCTGCATTATTAAATCTCTAACAGAGGTAAATTTACTTAGCCCTACTCAACACCTTCTAAAACACCTGCTCAAAATGTATTATCAATTATAAAAAATTAAATATATGGTATCAGAAAAGTACTAAGTAAAGCCAGACATGCATCTCTTGTTCTTTAAAAAGCTTATTATATAGCAAGTTTCCATAAATATTTCATTCATGGATGAACAAGGAGCTCCTGATAAAATTCAAACATAAATAGGGAGTTTATAGAAGATGGAAGCAGGGATGAGTAACCTGAGAGGAATATTGAGACACTGTCTGGCATGCAAAGATATGTCTATGAAGGCCAAAGTCTACTTGTAGTTGAATCTGAGAAATGATGTCAAAAGCAACAAGATAAAGTTCTTGAGTACACAAGCAGCAAAAGGAAAAGTAGGGGAAATGTGGACATGTTGCTGAATGGGGAAGTGGCCCTGGTGACGTGGGATATGCAAAAAGCATTGCCATCTTCACCTCAGTCTTCACTAATAAGACTGGCCTTCAGAAATCCCAGATACCAGTGGGAAAGACTGGAACAAAGAAGACATACCTTTGGTAGAAGAAGATGAGGTCAGGGCATACATAAGCAAACTGGACATATGTAAGTGTATAGGTCCTAATGGGAGATATCCAGGACTGCCAAGAAAGCTGGATGATGCCATTGTGAGATCAGTTGATAATTTGGGATTCATCATGGTGACTGGGAGAAGTGCCTGAAGACTGGAGACAAGTAAACATCCCTCGTAGCTTCAAAAAAAGAAGGAGAAGGAGGACCAAGGGAACTACAGGCCAGTTAGTCTCACCTTTAGCCCTTTGATGGTTGATGGAGCAGCTAATCACAGAAACCATTTCCAGGCACATAAAGAACAAAGTAGTCAGCGTGGATCTACCAAGTCATGCTTGACCAACCTGATATGATCCTGAAGTGCACATCCATGAGATAACTGGCTTGGTAGATGAGAGTAGCACCCTCATTACTGGGTGGTGGGGCAGAGTGTACCCACAGCAAGTTTGCTGATGATATAAAACAGGTGGGTGTAACAGACACACCAGAGGGTCCTACTGCTATCTAGAGAGATCTGGACAGGCTGGAGAAATGGGCTGACAGAAACCTCATGAAATTCAACAGGAATTGCAGTCCTGCAGTTAGGGAGGAACAATCCCAGGCACCACTACCTGCTGCAGACTGAGATGCTGAAAAGCAACTTTGCAGAAAAGGACATGGAGATATTGGTGGATGGCAAGTTGATCATGCACTAGCATAGAATATCCTGAGCAGCAGGCTGAGGGAGGTGATCCTTCTCCTCTATTCACTGGTAATGCCTTATTGGAAGTATTGTGTTCTGATCTGGGCTCCCCGGGACAAAAGAAACAGGTATACTTTGATTTGTAACAACTGTATACATACTTGTATTTTCCATCTGAAGAGAGATAAAAAACTTGATGTTTATCTATTAGCCACATGGACTTTATCTAAGTCAATAAGTTTATCTATTTCTTTTTGTTGTTGTGAATTATGTCAGAGATCTCTCAATATCCAGAGGCAAAATTTTGAAAACTATGGTTATTTAGAAATTTTATGGCAAACAGTTTTTTATTTTGTCATGACAACACAGCAGTTCTTTGAAATCAAAATTTTCTGCAGAAATTCAAATACTAGGACTAGAATTTTTGATCACTGTAGAAAATACAGAAAAAACATTTTCCATCTCATTAGGACTAAGGTATTTACATGAATTGCGGAAGAGCAATATTTGATGCTGCTTTGCCTAGGTCAGAGTAGAAGATTGTAAACATGGGGAATACATGCACTATGGGAATAGTTAGTTCAATAAAGGGTGAAGGCTGTTTCTGTCAGGTTTCTCACTTGGAACATTCTTGGGTTTGTTCCAATGCAATGCAAGACAGTTTTTTATTTATACTCTCAAAAAAACTGTGGAAAGGGAACTAATTTCCTATGCAGCTCTGCTGACAATATTGTTATGAGCACTTGTTTGGCTTCTTTCCATGCAAGAGAGCTCCAGTAAAGGTTCTGTGGTTCTCAGATTTTCCATTAGTAATAATTTACATAAAGATTGTATAAGTCTAGAGAAGGATAACTTAAGGACCATCTGGATAGAATCATAGCAACTCTTTTCTATAATTTGTATTTAATAACTTCAGTCTAGGCTTGAAGAGATGATGTCTAATGCTATTGAAAGAAAGTAGTTACAGTATATGAGATCATGCTTTTATGACAACAGATGCCAAGAAACATTAATAGATAATTGAATTCTTTATGTGTCTGTTCATAATCCAGTATCTTGTGGTACTTGCCACCCACATCTGAGAAAAACAAACCTTTTACGTCTTAGGAACTGGGCTCTGATGACCAGACTTTCTGCATACTAGACTCCTTTTAGAGCCATCAAAAGATTTTTCTGGCTTGGCTCTGCAAGCACAAATTTTTGTCTTAAAGGGACTGAAGTTGTCATTAGAGTTATAGGTCTCCAAGCTGTCACTTTGATAGATCAAAACCTCTTGCTTTTTCTACTGATCAAACCTGCTCTTAAGTCCAGACAAAAAGGTACCCACTTGAGATTTTACTCACTAACTTACAGGTTGTCAAAGGACTAGTCTCAGGGGATATGATTTATAGTTTCAGATGGTATACGTGGTATACAGGAAGAAAAATTAAAATTAGGACAATTATCTGAACTACAATAAGTAAACTCTCTGCTTGGACTTGCCACTTCTGTTTTTATCAGTCCTGGAAGACTTTCTACTGCACTCTATTCCTTCTTCATATAATAATGTCATAATATAATATGGTCTTGATATGAGTCTAGCATTTGCTGCCTCTATTGAAATACAAGTTTAGGCTCTGATTGAGCAGATGGGAATGCTAGCTGAGAGTCATAAGTCAGCCACAGAGATAATTTCCCTACATCTGTGCCTTCATTTAAAATGAAAATACATGGCATATTTGGCAAAAAACACTTTGGCCACTTTATTCTGCTGTTTGACTTGGAGACCTTTGGTGTAGAGGTTTTCTAGCTCTAACAGCTGATGTCTCAAGAATCAGAGCAAACTGCTTTTTCAACCAATAAAAACATTTTTCAAAAGTTTTCAGAAAATCTGTTTTTTTCTCCTGTGACAAAGAGCCTGCAGAGGCATAAGCTCAGCCACAGGTGCATGCTTATATTTGCTTACTGAATTTGGTCTTTCTTAGGGCTTTTCCTACAAGTAGTTGCTTTTAGCTTTACACAGCCACATGGTGCAATTGACTTTAAGTGGTTTAATGACTTGTGTACTATTAACAAATGTGCTTTGGGGAGAAATAAAAACATTTTCCCATGATTCAAAAATTATTCAATAAAGGTGGCTATGTAGCTGAGGAGCAATGAGAGAAGACATCTGGCCCTATCTAACATCCATTTCTGGTTAAAGGAGCAGTTCTGATTTTTACTTGTCCCTTCATTTTTGCCCTTTGCCCAGTCTAATGACCTTACTTGTGCCATCTCTGGTTTCTTGAGTAGCCAGTTCAACTCTGTAACCAGAAGAAATGTATTAATCTTGTGATTATTTAATTTTCCGTCCTCTTAGTGAGCCGAATTTAGAGATCTGAACTGTCTGTGCAAGANAAAAAAAAAAAAAGCAGGAGAGGAGCATGATGGTGTATTTGGTAGCAGAGAAGTTCCCATGGAATTTCAAAGTGAGGGAGACCGATAACAAGAAAAGCAGAATTGAGAGAACTATTAAATAGCTGTGAGACAGCTTTATGACAAAATTATGTCCAGAAGGATTGGGGATTAGCCCTTGAAGATGAATAGGTGGAGTCAAGCATGGGAGGCTAGTTGTTCAGGAGACAGTCTAGAATTCATGTCTTCTAGGCAGTATCATGGGGTAGCTGTCTGTTGTACATAGCACAGACCAAGAAACAGGTCTGATTCACGAAATTATCAGCATATTTGCACATCTTCAACTACAGTACTGTCTAGATTCTGGCTTGTTCAGTAGGAAGTAGTAAAATTACAGCAGTATGTAAGCTAAGAATTTATCATTCACCCATTCAAGCATTTAGTACTAATGAAAAGTGGGTATATTGTGTCTCAAAAACTGTTGGATAGAATATGATGCATGAGTGCCGAGGAAAGCAGAAACTGTTGAAGTTTTATCTCATTTTAGGTTTTTCACTTCTTCATTGCCTGTATGGTGTATTTCTTCTTTTCTGTGTATAGTAGGCATGAAAAATTACAATACAACAGCTGTTTTATGTATGCAACAACTGTACTCCTTTGCTGGCAAAGACTAAAGGATTCACAAAACATTATTAAAAAGAAACTGCATGAACAACATGGTTCATCAGATTAGGCCTTTTCATTTATTTCCCTCATTCTTCTCTAGGTATGCCTTTTTTCTATGCTTTGCTGCTCTGTTATTTGGTTTCCATCTTCTTCCCACTCCCTTATATGGAGTGACTGAAGTCTTAGTTTACTTTTCTCATTCATGTTTTGCCTTCCATTCTCAAAAAAAGTATTTTAATATAACTTGATAGCATCTTGTATTTATCTGTTTCTAAGGGAATATATACAGAAAGGTACACAAGAAAAGAAAGTCAGAATTCAGTGTGCCCATTTACTTGCCTGCCTCTCAAATGCTTTTTTTCATTCATTTTGTTGCTTATTTTTCCACCAGTGACAACATACAGTACCAAGAGCCAAGGTATCCAATGCTTCCTGGTACAAGGTCTATTTTCAGCTTGTTATAACTTTATCAAGCATCAGCCATTTGAGATGAAAGCCTTACTGCTTCACATCCTACCCAGCATAATAGCATAACTATTCCATTCTTCTTCTAAAATTTGTTGACAGTGAATTTTTTTTTATGTATGTGGAACATTAGAGGAGAGAAAGAAGTTGATTTGATTTCTTGTTAATGCCAGATAATTAACGTGTTTCCTAGAACATGAATAGTGAAAAATATTTTTCCTTCTTTTGCCAGAACTAACAATTCTTGTGCCTGTTTCTCCAAAAATTTTTCTGACAGCTGGAGTCTCATTTTGGAGGCATTTTGAGTAGAAGTCAGTGGCTATATTCAGCAAACAACCTAAATGGATGTACTGATCTCTTCTTAGATAGTGTTGTGTTTAGGGCCTTCAGCTGTACTTGAAGTACAGGACAGCCTTGTCTAATACTTTTTATTTTTATATCGAATCTCCCACACAGATCCTGTAACCTCTAAGTAAGGAAACAATCTGTCTCGCCATATATGTGCTTAAAATATTTTGTATTGAATAGAAAAGCTTTGACAAGAAATGTTCTTTTTCTACTATATCCCTTTCTGTGTGGTATCCCTGCTGTGGAGAAGCAACCCTTGTTTTGGGATAATTACCCATTCCATTTAATATGGAATAATTGTGAGTGTAGTTGCACTTAGAATATATAAACTGGAGCATTTCTGGCAACTGGCAACTTTATTATGCACTAGTGGATAAAGTTTTGGAAGAGAATATACCTTTCTTTCCTGGTTTTGTAAATGACCTCTGAAAATGGCTGTTTTGGTTTGGGTTTTTTAATGAAGCCTATTTGTCAGATTCAGCCCAGCATCATAGATGCCATTAGAGAATGTAAAATTGCTGTTTTGTTAAATTGATTATTCCCTTCAAAGGTGCATCCAACTGTAATTCTACTATTTCTAATCTGTTCAATGAATACTTGAATTTTTGCAGAAAATGAATCTGGGTTTTGTCTTTTCATGTTTAGTAAAGAACAGATGAATTTAATTATAATCTTATAATTGTTATGGTATGATTATTAGCGAGAGATGCCTCTGCTTAAACTAAGATGCAAATAAGACCATGTGCCAAAGCCAATAGTACAGATTTTATTTAACTGTAAAAGTGAAATAGAGAAAGAGAGAAAGAAATAGGAAAGAGAGGGTGGGAGAGAGGAGAATGAGAGACAGCTTAAGTAGAAAGAGTCACCACCCCTATGGATCCAGTGGTGTTCTGTTGGTCCTTTTCACCCTGAGCTTGTCCATGTTGGGCGTCTCATGAAACACAGAGTTCTGTGGATTAATATAGTTCAGGTACAGGTGGGAATGCCCAAGCACCTCCCCAGAGGTGGGGGGCATGTTTTACACTGCCTTTTGCAACCATGAATCTGTTGCAACATGTGAATCAAGTGCGATGCTCCGGTGGAAAGGGTAAGGGGCACGTTTTCCAGGGTCTTTGGTGGTTTATGACACCTTCTAGACATGATAGCTGCCTCTCATGTCAGGGCAGTTGGATGTCCTGTGAAAATGTGACCTTCTGGCAGGTGGGAGGGAGAGTTTTACCCTGGACCAGTTTTTGCAAGGGAAGACAGCTGGCATGGTAAAAAGCAGCATTTTGTCTCCACTGGGCCTGCTTCTTATCTGGCCCAAATCTCAGCTTTTAGCCTTCAGCACCCTGTCTGTTTTATGCAGACCAGAGGCTTTGTCACCACCTCCCCAGAAACTCCCCTCCTCCTCCCCCTCGGTTTGTGGGAGGAGAGCATGCAAATCTGACCTCAGCAAATGAGTCTGTCTGCCCCAGCCTTGTTTGCTTCTCGTTAAACTTGAGATACTTGGACAGTTTACCCCATGGTAAATGGAAACATGAAACGGATACATGACTGAATAATGTATTTGGGATAAAAATTTCAGAAGTAGAGTCAGCTAACTTAATCTCTTGAAAAATCTGATTTTTCTGTATCTCAGTATTCATGTCTAAAATATGAAGAATAAGTCTTCCTTAAATCCATATGTTATTTGAAAAAAGAAAAAAAACTTAAAAAAATCAAGAATCCAAGAGCTTCATATGCAGCAAGGAACAAACTTCATTAATATCTGAAATAGATACCTTGCTCTGGAGCAGTTAAATAGAGACACAGTTTCAACATCTTATTATTTTCTGATTTTGGTTAAGTCAAATAACTTATATTTATTAATTTCTTATGAATTACCTTATCTTTCCTATTGAGGGGATGCCTTGTTTAAGCCAGATAATTCACTTAAGATTTTGATCCACTGAGATTATTAAGAGAGGTTTTTCTGTCACCAATGTGCCTTGCATCTAAATGGCCAGCTATGTCAAACAACAACAAATTGTTTTATCAAGCACTGCTATGCTTTTAAAAGTCTGCTTAGCCCTGCAAAAAAAGATTCTACTGCTTTTGGCTGAAGAATGCTGAATTTTCCTTTAAATTCAATTTGCAATTCAAATCATGTCTTCAAAACAGGATTATCAAACATCAGGTTTATGCAGGATTCCTAAAACATCTTAATGCAAGTTGGCAGTCGCTTATCACACATTATTGAGCAGTTTTCAGAAATCACAATGTTGTCACTGTAATTAGAAGCTTCTTTATATTGTACTACATAAGTGGCTTATTAATCTGAAAAGAAAGTTATTAATAGAAGGGTCTTAATTGCTATAATTACATTAAAAGTAGTCTTGCTGTAAAGCCTGAGAAAGCTCTAGCTGCTTTGCAGACTTTTGTGTCTTTGGATGATCATTATGAAATGCCAGTGATTTTAAATTAGCTTTTAGAGATAATTATGATTTAAATTGTAAACTCCATGTTACTCCATGTACTGTAGCCTGAAAATACCTTCTGCTTTGAGATTCTAATATAGCTAAGGATAAAATTCTACCAAGACTGCCATCACAATTTTGTGGGGTTTTTCTTGTTATTTGTTTTGTTTCTGTTTGTTTGCTTTTGGGAGTATTAATTAATGATTTTCTTTTCTTTTTTGAAGGGTAAGTGAACCTGGTGAGCAGCAGATCATCCAGCTACCAACTTCAGTGTGATGTTGGAATTACACAGATTGTAATCTTGGCATACTTCAGGAGTCAGCAAAGGGGAAGTGATACTGTTCTTAAAATATTTATTTTTTGTAAATATTTTTAAGGTTCTCACCTATAAAGAATGTAAGAATTGAATTTGGAAAGCCAGATCAGATTTCCAGAGCTGCTGCTTCATGGATTAGAGTGAGATTTCTAGTTATGCCTACTCTCATTCATAGAGTTACCCATGATTTGTCACAGCATACAATTGATGGAGAGGAAAAAGAGTATTTCACAGAATCATTCAGATTGGAAGGGTGCTCATTCTCATCTACTCCTGCCTCCTGGCCAGAGCAGGATCAACAATCAGAGAGTATTGCTCAGGGCTTTGTCCTCCTGAATACCTCCAAGGATGGAGTTCATTCAACTCCTTTGAGCAACCTTCCCCAGTGCTTAATTATAATGTTTTCCCTGTACAGTCAGGATATCCCATCTTTTGAGTTTATGGATACTGTTTCTCATTTTCCCACTTCACTTTAGGAAAGAGCCTGACTCTATCTTCTTGATGGTCCCTAAGTTCCACTGCAGCTGTCTCTTCTGAACAAGATAAACAAGCTCAGCTCCCTCAGCCTCTTTTCACAAAGCAAATGCTCCAGTCATTGATGGTCTTGGTGGCCCTTTACTGAAGTCTCACCAGCTGGTCAATGTCTTTAATGTGCTGAGGTGCCCCAAACTGAATGTGGGGAGCCCCTCTGGGAGTGGTTTAACAAGGCCCAAAGTTGAGGTGATTGATCACTTCCCTTGACTTAGTAGCTGCAGTCTTTTTTTCCCCTTTACAACCCAGTATGCAATTAGCCTGAAGAATCACATATGTGCTTTTTAACCCATTGTCATGCCTTAACCCCAGGTAGCAACTAAGCCCCATGCAGTGTGGGGGCTCACTCACGTCCCCTCAGTGCTGAGGAGATAATCAGAAGGGTAAAACTGGAGAAAACTCATGAGTAAGGAAGAAATCCAAAGAAAGAGAAAGGAAAATAAAATCCAATAATTTTTTCTTGACAATGTAAAAGAAAACAATTGCTCACCACCAACTGACCAATGCCCAGCAAGGCCCACCAACCTTCCTCCCTAAATTTTGGTGCTGAGCACAACATCCTGTGATCAGGAATATCTTTGTGGCCAGTAGATGTCATCTGTCCTGGCTGTCTTCCCTCCAAGCATCTTGTGCACTCCCTGCCTCCTCACTGGAAGAGGGAATGTCAGGAGCAGTCAGCTTTGCCTCTGTGTAAGCCCTGCTCAGCAGTAACTACAGCAGCCCCGTATTACCAGCACTGTTTTCAGCACAAATCCAAAACACAGCTGCTGTGGAGAAAATTGACTCTATCCCAGCCAAAATGAGTGGAAACCTCAGTAGTCCATCTATGTAGATACCAACACAGGTACAAGAAAGCTGTGGAACATCTCAAGGCCTTGCTAAAGAAAAGACAGGGAACATCCAATTTCCTGCTCATATCCACAAATATTCTTTCATCATAAAAGGCATTTGGCACTGGACTATGGTATACTCTTGATGTAATCATGCTGCCTATTCTCCATCACCTCCTTTGTCTTCTTTGCCTAGAAACAGCTTTCAAAAGGACATATTCTTTGATATTCCCAGGGATTAAATTGTGTCTGACCAGATTGCTGTTCCTCAGATCAACAAGATCTTAGGCCAGATGCAACATTAACCTTTGTCCAGTCATCAGAACATCTCCCGATTTCTAGTCTTTCAAAAATAGTGTGAAGCAGCTTTACAGTGGTGATGGCAAGCAGTCAGATGTGTATCATCTGATCCTGTGGTTCTCTATGGTTAAATATTTCTTAAAGATACTTTACTCTATTCATTACCACTGCATATGGTTCTCTTCTTAAATTCTCTCTCTAAGGGCAGAGGCCTTGGTGAAGGATGGGTGAAGCTCCTGGCCAGGGGCAGACTGAGGTAAAGAAGGCATTGAAGGCACCATCCCTTCATGTCGAGGCAATGTTTCTTTATTCTTCTTAGTAACTTACCCTTGCTTATTTTTAATACTGGATCTTAGTTGTGTTCCCTGTTAAGAAGTGTGGTCTTCTGAAACATCTGCTCATTTTCCTGAGTATTAGGATAATTCTGTTTTTGCGCTTGAAGGTTTCCCTTAAGGACCTGCTAGGTCTCTCACTTTCAGAGATCCCTCCCACAGTAACCCATATATCAGTTCCTTGAGGAAGGCAAATCTTGCTCTTCTCATTATGACATTTGTATATTCAGCTTTCTTCTTCCCCTTTGGGATTTTGAACTCTACTGTTTCCTAGTCCCTACAGCCAAGGCTTCAACTGATTATCACACTGCCAAGCAGCTCTTGGTCAAGATCATGGTTGGTCCTCCTAAAATAAGTAATAAGTTTTCCCTGACACCCTCCAGATGCTTCCTAGATTTTCGTCCTGTTGTGTCACCCCTTCAGAAGATGTTAAGGGGAGATAAAGTCCCCCATAAGAGCCAGAGTCTGGTTTGAGTTGCTTAAAAATCTTCATAGAAGCTTCATTCACTTCCTGACTACAGTGCTGCCCTCATTGGTCTCTTCTCTGACCCTGACTCATGAGTTTTCACCCAGTCTGTCTCTTATTCCAAAGCAACATTCAAACTGTTCCTTCCTGTGTTCAGCAATGCCCTCTCCTCTTCTCCTTTGCCTCTCTTTTCTACAGAGCTTGTGTCCATCCATCAGTGATGTCCAAAATGTGAATCCACAAGAGCTGAAAAACTCAGAACATGAGTTTTGCTGAATCTGTACTTGTCCACTGGCTTCCACTAGCATTGACAGTAGGTTGTGTAGCTCAGATTGCATCAAGAAGCAGTGAAGGCTGTTCTATGCAAATAAATGTTACAGCACTGTACATACAGCGGATAAAAAAGAGCTGTTGGAGGGACCATTCTCAAAATGTTCATACAAACCACTGATGCATTGATATGACTGCTTCTGAGTAAGCAGCTGAAGCTGGCCTTTAGACCTTTGCTCTGACTAGTAAGTATGTATGTGTAAGTGAACTGTGTGAGGGAAATGTACTGTGGGAATAGGTAACTTCTGTTAATTACAATAGCTTAATTAATAAATGCTCTAATGAATATTGACTGTGACCTACATCTGCCTCCTCTGAATTGTTTCCCTGTCATGGAAAAAGGAATTTACAACATGGTCATAAAAACCAAAGTACTAGTCATGACACCAGCCACCTGGTAAATTAGAGTATGTTCAATCCTACCAGGCCTTTTCCTTTCATCTGTAGGACTGTGGAAAATTCTTCTTGGATTCCTACATCCATCACCTCTGTCACTTCAGCAAAGTAGACTCTCTGGAGTTGCTCCAGGTCTCCTCTGTGCCCATGTGGATAAGCAATGAGAAATATTGGTCTGAGGGCACAATGAGCCCCAACAGTTTATCTGCAATCTTCTTAATCAACATAGAAAACAGAAAACTCTATGACAGCAACTTCATCCCCTATGCAAGGGGATCTCCAACCACTATCAGATACTATTTCATCTTGGTGCTAATGCATATTTCAGGCTCCAAGTCTCCCCAGTGGAACTTGTGCCCATTTTTTGCCTCTCAGGGCACTCTAAGCTCAGATCTGAAGCCAGAGGAAGACCCGTTCTGTTGATGTCAATAGGCATAAGCTTCCATTTTCCCTGTGGAGGGGTCTCCATCCACCATGGGTTCAAGCATAGTGTCATGCCGTGCTTACTCATTGTATGCCTGAGGCTGTTGCCTCTGTAAGGTGTCAGGAAGACTTGGTGTTCTTTTCTTCCTTCTCTGTTGATAACGTGCTGTCACCTTGCCTCCCAACCCCTTCAGCCTCAACAAAGCACATCTTCCACAGATGAGGCCACCATTAACCCCAGCTCAGATTCCTTTCAGCCTGTCACCTGGTCACAACATGTCCACTTGCTCTCCAGATTGTCATCAGGTATTTTGTGTGCTTTCTCCAGCTGGTAGTGGAGACCTCACCACACAGTGCATCACCAGCCCGTTTTTTTAAGTGTCTCTAAACAAGCTGCTCTACTAACTACCAAACTCTTTGCTTAATTTTTAGTCAGCAGCTAAATATGTATCCCCACCGTGGATGAACAGCAGATTTCTCCTGGATCAGCAGAAAGCTAATGACTAAAGAGGCAGAGAATATGTAGTCCTGAACCAGTCTAGAAAAAGCTTCAGTCAGAAAGACACTGTTATCTGTGTTTCTAGAAGTACAATCTGAAGAAAAATATTAAACAGAACCAACACCATGTGACAATAAGTCAATAAAAGACCAAATCCAGGTTACTGGTGAGAAGAGAGCTACAATGTCAGTGGTGCAAGAGCAGTGCTGACAATAACAATTCCTACCTTTACTACAGGTCGTTGCTCAGTAGAAATCTGTCCAATCATCATTATTGTTCAGGTGTTAATCCGGGTTGTAGGGTAGTCTACAACTTCCTGCATTCCCTGTATGCAGGTGTCTGTCATAATTAAGTGAGAGCTTTTTATCATTCAATTTTACATGTGTAGGAGTTAAATATTTGAGTCACAGCTAGTCCCTCTGAGCTGTCTTTAAAATCTATGGAAAGAAGTGAGTACTGCTAGTGTGTGCCTCATCTGGCTTTCTCACATGCCAGTCTTAGGGTGATGTGATTCATCCTTTAGAGACAGCAATTTCTTTTTATCTTTCATATATAGTTAATCACACTGCTTCTTGTCAGATCACCCTTTGCTTGGTGAGTATTTGCAGCCTTGAGTCTAGAACAGTTTAATTCATTTTTACAAAATCACAGAACAGCTGAGCTTGGAAGGTTCTCTGGAGCTTTGTTGGAGCCAAGCAAAGGTGGCTGGAGGACTGTATGAATGCACATCTCCACTGGAGTACCCATTAAATAATGTTCCAAGAAATGCTGCTTAGTTTGTCTGTCTCAGCTACTATTATGCATACAACTTTATCTTAGAGTTTTTCATCAAAAGCAAAAGTATTTGTAGACACTCAGAAGAAAGTAACTTTGAATGCTCCTTTGTATTGCAGAAACCTAACCGAATAGCTCAACCAAATTACTCTTCGGACACAGAGACAATCTGGATGCCGAGTCAGTAGTACTTTGATTTACCTAGCCATGGAGTTTTGCCCGCAGGCTTCATCTTATGTGGATGACTTTGGTTTCTTTGCTTTTTTTTTCTCCAATGCATCCTGTTAAACCCTTCTCTGGCAATTTTTATCAATGCTCAAATCCTTTACTGAATATTACAGTCCTTTGCTGTCGCTGCCCACCACAGTCCAACACCTGTGTGGTATGTCCCCAGCTAGCCCACGCGGTGGGCTGGGTGGCAGGTGAGGCTCGTCTTCAGGATTCCCTGAATCCCTAAGTCCGAGTAAGGCGTAAGCCTTTGTGACCGGTGACGCAACAGTGAAGAGTAAAGGGCTGGGAGAGACCTTTGGCTGCGTCCAGGGATAAGGTTTATTTAGGGAACAACAGGAGAGGACGGTAACCAAAGGGAGGGAGGCAACCAAAGGCACAGAGAACAGTTATGCACGAACTTAAATAGGGGCCCTCCCCACAGGGGAGGGTACAAGCGGCAACCAATTGGGAGAGCTTAGGGGAGGTGCACAAGGTGGGGTGATTACACAGCAAACCAATAGGGTACACAGTGGGAGGGGTACCATTCAAACAAACCAATGAGAACTGGGGAAACACAGAACTTTCTGGAATAGAGGGCGCGGCCACCGGAGACTGACAACTTGGATGGGATGGGCTTAGGGGATTGGCAGGGAAGGTCCGGGAAGGATGGGAGGGGCTTAGGGGAGTAAACAAGGTTTGTGGCGGGAAAAGGGAACCTGGAGCGGACCAACTGGGAGAGTAACATAGGGGTAACCGGGAAAAACCATCTTAACAAAGAACATATAAATAAGTATAACATAGTAAAAGTAACAAAACCGCAACACTTTGCCCTTTTATAATACTAAGAAGTTGTATTTAGCTTAGACAAAGTAGTGGAGGAAAATTGGGATTGAATTGCTTTTATGCGAAGCAGAAAAACAAATTAATAGCATCATAGGCATCAGTTAGTCACTTGCAATTAGCTGCTGGTCTCAAAACCTGCCCAGCTCACCAATCTAAATTTTGTAAGGTCATGACTAATGGTACTGCTCACCCCAAGCCACCTTCTTCTGAAAGCCTTAGACTTGTTTCAGTGAAACACTGCCCCTTTGCACTTTCCTTTTCACATTACTTAGTTCTGATCAAACTTGGTGTTAGCAGATGTTACCTTCTGGCTCCTAGTTTCAGGGGTTCACTATCTCTTTTAAGCAGTGAAGTTTCTTGCCTTCCTAAGCCAGCAGGAAACCTAGGCAAGGGTATTACTCTGCTATTTTACCTGTTACAATTAGTTCACTCTGCCAGGTTAGCATCAAGGAATGAGAGGAAGCAAGAGACCAGAAGGACCAGAGGGAACTATGCCACCTTTGCCAAAGAGAGACTGAAGCTGTCAGAACAGCTGCCTCAGGTTGTAATTTGAGATACATCTGAATCGCCACTGACTTCCATAAAGCAGCTCCCTTCCTTCTGCCCTGCACCCATGTGCCCATTTCTGTCTCACATTGATGTGGGTGGATCTCAACAAGCTTGTCTATTATGTGGCTCTGAAAACAAAGTAATTGGCACAACTCAGCAGGTATCTAGAAAGCAAAATGGAATGAAAGAATGAGGGTGCTAACTTCTTATAAGGGCAAGAAATCCAGCTCTGGCACTGCTGTTCTCTGTTCTAGAAGTGTACTATTAATTCCATTTGAAATTGTATACAAATAAAAGCTCTAAGATGTGCCTTGCTTCAAAAAACTCAATTTTCCTACGGCTTTGTTACGTAAACAACTTGAGATCGTGACACCTTACATGGGGAAAAGGGATAGGTATGTGGGAGCCACTGATACAAGAAGTAGTACTATGAAAGAGACAGGTTTTCCATTCCCAAAAAGGAATCCAAAGATCTGTTTCTAGCTCTGAAGGAACTGAGTAAATGTGTGACATCATAGAATTTATTTCTGTCATTGATTCATGGGAAGTGCTGAATAAAGACGTCTTTCTCATGCCATGATTTTATTACACATATATCTCTGTATTCAATTTATAAAACAATTAAGTACCAGACCACTGTCTGGTACTTATTTTTTTAGATTTTATTAAACCATTTCCAAAATAAATGAAAAGCATGAATATCTTCCAATTGCCTGAAGAATTATTCTTGGTTATATAGAGAAGACATTTTATTGCTTCTTTTGCTTTGCCAAAAGAGTCAAGGTTAGTTTATCTTTTGAACAAAGTCCAAAGAAAAAAATTATAGTGCTAGCTATAGGTCAGAGTTCTTCCATGTAGAAGATCTGTTGATAAGTCTTCTTGACTAAACCAGCTCAGTTGTCTGACAAGTTTCTGATATTGTATTTAATGAGCTTGACGTGTGACTTTCTTTTACTATTTTAATTTAAAATAAGGTCTCGTTATTAATATTGGTGCATTAATTATGACAAAGTAAGGTACAATCTTACTGAATCATGACATTGTAAAACCAGACAGTTTGCAGTAATACATGAAATGCATATAAAAAAGGATGTTATTTTTGAAGGTCAAAGGAATATCCTAACACTGAGTGTTTCTGTATCAACGGAGTGTGCATTGATCTCTTTTGTCTCAGATGACAAAATGCAACATTCAGCAATTGTTTATGGAAGCAGAAACAGGGAAAACAATGCCTAATGAAATGTACAAGAACTAAGGAGAGGCCTGGGAATAGGAAACACCTGTGAGAAAGTCAGGAAGCAGAAAATTCAATGCTCCTCGCTCCTTCACAAAAGAATGGTGATAGTTGTTAAAGTGCATCTGCAAACCCTGTGGACTATGAGGCAATGTGATCTGGTTCTGGTCTACTTCCACTATATGCTTTGTCTTACCGTTAATGGATGTCCAAAACTTATTCATTCATTAGTTTGTTGATGAAGACAGGGAAGGCTCATAAACAACTCATAAATGCAAGTCTTCTGCCTTGCTTTGTTTTACAAACTGAGCAGTTTCTAACACAGCTTGATTTGCAAAACTCCAGGTTCAGATTGCCAGGTAGCAGGCATAAAAATCATCTTTATTTGGAAACTGAAGAAACAGTCTCTCACTTCTAAATATAGGCTCCAGTAATGTGGTTAGGCTAGTGCATACTATGGCCAAAATTAAATGTCTGTTATAAACTTAAGTTTTGTTTGTGTGTGTGTGTGTGTGTTAGTGTGGTCTCTGGTGCTATGGGCACATGTTTGTACAGGATCAGAAAGTATGATGAAATGATGGAAATGTTAGTGCAATATAGATTTAGTGAATGGAACACTTGCAGAAGTACCAGGCGAACTACACGTGTACTGAGTTTAGAAATGCATATGCAGAGGGGGAAATACCTTTTGGAGGGAACTTTATTTTGTCCTATAACTACCTGAAAGGACATTGTGGATAGGTTGGGATTGGTCTCTGCTCCCAAGTAAAAAGGGCAAGGACAAGAAAAAATGGCCTCAAGTTGCACCAGGGAAGGTTTAGATTGGATATCAGGAAAAATTTCTTTACTGAAAGGGAGGTAAAGCATTGGAACAGGCTTCCCAATAAAGCAGTGGAATCACTGGCAATGTCTCTGGAAATGTTCAAAATGCATTTGGATGTGCTACTTGGAGATGGTTTAGTGGTGGACTTGAGTGCTGGATTAATGTTGGACTCAGTGATCTTAAAGGTCTTTTCCAACCAAAATGTTTCTGTGATTCTGTAAGTACCTGGGATGTTGAGGCCAGAAGTCTAGCCATTACATTATTTGCAATCCTTTACAACTGTACAGTACCACTCACTCTGCCTGGACATGTTTTCTGTTTTCAGTGCAAAAAGATTAAATATAGCTGGGAAGCCCCAAACATATGCCATCTTGTTTCCAGCATCAACCAGATTTGAAAAACAGGACAAGGCTGGTAGATGACACTTGTACAGACTTGTCAGCCCCACAGATATGTTTCAGCCACAGAGCTGTAGAAGAAATGACAACGAAAATATTTCATGTACAATTCAGCTTGTTAATTTCTGACAGTGAACCTCTAGCGCACAGATGGACAGATTTTTTAGCTGTAAACATATCTGTGAAAAGTAGCATATTTTATAAGATGCTAGAAAATACATGCTTTCTGGAGAGATTGAGTATTAAAAAGGCATGGGTCTCAATAATGTGAAAACTTAGAGAAGGGAATTTTGTTGCAATGAGTTGTTCTATAAGCCATGTTGTTAGTTCTGCCCATTCAATAGCCAGAGCATGAGGTCAGCTGATGTTTCATGGAAAGAAGTTACCAGTCAGTTCACAGCGGGGGTCATTCTTTCCCTTCATTGTGGGAGATTTTATCCCCGACCCCCCCTCTCCCTCCCGAGGTTCTATATATAATTTAGTTTTACTTTATTATATATTAAACCATCTGATTGACACAGTGAGAAATACAGCTTTTAAAATCACAGGAATACATATGCTACTTGTGTACTATTTTTTATGCTAATTGGACAATGAAGAGATGGTATTAAAACACATAAGTAGCATCCACTTTGTGCAAAAGAAGGGACAGTTGCTGCTCTCAATTAAAATGGAGTTTGCTGCCACCTAATGGACTTCTGAAGTATTTATTTTCTTAAAAGTTGTGCAGCACTAATATGAAAATTCTTTAAATTATTTTCCTTAATCTATAGATAATCTTGAAAGACCCTGTCCTGTCTAGGATATTTTTTTTTAAATTTTAAAGTCTAAATTCTTTTAAATTAAAAACTGCCTCATTTGGTACTTTAAAGCTTAATCTTCTCAGCAGGCATTAACACCTCAAATACATATTTTAAACTTTTATTATTTTCAATTATGTATATATTTTTAATGCTATGGAAACTATTAGGTTTTTTTGTGGAAATTATTTTAAGGTCTTGAATTAGTATTTTTTAAAACTGCTCTAGCAGCCTGGATGACAGGCTTTTAATTTCCTACCCACCATACTGCTTTACATGTGTAGGCTTATCTGTTGATGGCTTCTATATCTTCTGAAGACGTATTGGCCTTGCCATGTACTTTGAGGTGCCATACATAGGGAATGCTCTTCTCTCTCAGCAGGGGTCAAGACCATGTAAAACTTTTTGCACATTACAAACAAATACTTATATTAAATAATAAGGTTTTTCTGTATCTCCCAACATGTGAGTAGTTGGTCCAGTTGAAATCACAAACCAATCTCAGACCTAAACCTAGACTTTTTAAATGCAAGGGAAGGAAGATCAACTAGAAGCAGAACTGAATTCTTGTATTTCTGTAAGTATGCTTCCTATTAAAGACGACAAACCCAAAACACAGTACTGTTTTTGACAGCTCTTGGGGAGGTGTTGATCTGAATATGGGAAAGATTTTCTGTTATACAGAATTTTCTGATCTTTAAGTGTTCTATGATGTCTTAGAATAAACTAAAAGGTACAAATATCTTGGAGAAAGAGTTTCCAGAACAGTGAATATGCTCCTAGTTTAGTGCACTGAACTCATAAGGAAAGAACTCCTGCTTCAACAGGTTTTCTCATTTGTTTATGGAAGCAGAAATAGCTTCTGAAAAACTGATCAAGTCAATATTGTGCAAGCACTTCTTGACTGTGCCTCTCATCTGGGATGCAAGAAAGTTTGAAAAGAAAGGCTTCTCTGATATTGCATCTTATACTTTTGTTTTGCACAGAAATTCCATGGAAGCTAAAATTAAGAACTTATTGTATTTAATTGTTTTCCCTGGGAAATAAAAAAGGAAAAAAAAAAGAAAAAAAGAGAAAAGAAAGAATTCTGTAGTGAGTCAGTATTTTCTGTTGGGCTGCTTTCCTTAAAAAATCCTAGCTCAGATTAATTTACAAACAAGTTAGTGATACTGCAGGGCTTTCCTGCAAATTTAAAAGAAAATGGGGTAGATGGGGTTGCAGGAAGTTGAATTGCAGGTGACGTTTTTAACTTCAAAAGATTTCCATATCATTTGCGCCTAAAACCTTATTACTGTACTTTTTCTGGCTTGAACTGAACCAGTAGGGCACATTTCAGAAACACTACGTAGGTGACAATTTTAATAAAAGAATTCTAAAAGGGATATGAAGAAGCAAATACAAACGTCTGGTTTTCCTACGCTTCTATCATGTCCGTGTTCCCTCTAGTGGCAGACTGCGGGGCAGGGCTGGCTGCTGCCCATGCTGACACCAGCGCCCACTGCCGCGGGATTGCTCCTGAATATCCCTGGGTACCTCACCCCCCCCTCCCTGTGTGAGCTCCCCACGCAGCCAGAACCCTAAGCCTCTTCCCCCGCTATTGTCACTGTCTCCTTCCTTGCAGCCCCTTGTGCTTGGTGAGGACGGTGGTGTTAGGGAGCAGTGGAGTCTGCTGTCTCTAGGGCAAAGCTGCCAAAATCTCAGCAAATATGGCCCATATTAAATACAGCCAAAGAGAGGAAAGGATCATGGACTTCATGCTGGTTATAGAAATAAATTCTTCTATCTAATGCTCTTCCGTATCTTTACCTGGAAGGAAGGTGTGGTGGAGGGGGTGGTTTGTTTGCAGCTGTATTTCAGCTGCATGAATTGCAAGAATTCTTTTTTGTCCTTTCAGGGGGTTTAGCTACCTGATAAGCCTCATGAATGACATTGCAAACCAAAACAGTATAACGTGGATGTCACTGTAAAAAATTCATTCCAACAGTATCTAAAAAAATCTTTATTGTTTCTGTTCTAGCATGACATGCAGTTTATTTATCATCAAGAAAGAATTTATTTGGGATTAATTTGTCATTCCCTTATCAATACATGATCAAAGACATAATTGCCTGAGTGTAACATGGCTAATTCTTCCCTTATAATTCTTGTTCCTTCTCCTTCTACAGTAGGATAGTTTGGCAATCAGTGGAGAGTACATAGAAATCTTTTTTAAGAAGAGGTACATATGGGGCATTTATTAATCAAGGGAACCTATACAGGACATCAGGCTTAGAATTTCCTTGCTGAAATTAGGTTTCCATCTTTTAAGGAAAAAGTGGGACAACTAGTTTACTTAAAGTAGGCATATAATCAGCATTAGGTACATACTGGAGATGTCCAGCTATTGCAGGCTATATTCCTGCCTCTTTTTATTCCCTAGATAGACAATCTCTGGGAAGTGCTGGGAAGTGCTCTCTCTCTTGTGTTCCCTCTGCCTGTCTCTATCCTGAGAACAGAGAATACATAATCAGATGACACAATGACTCAGCAGTTAAACCCCAGCATCTGCTACAGCAGCACCTCTTGGGAGTTGCTAACAAGAACTAGGGTGTTATGTCTATAAATCAGTCATATTGAAAAAAGAGGAAGTAACCAGTAACTTGGGTGGGGAAGAATAGAAAAAATTCCTATAACAAAATAGGTAGTAACTGAAATGTCCATAATGTTTCCTTCTTCCTGCTTCAGTATGACTATTGAGACAATAAAAAATTCTGGAGAAAGAGACAAAGTGATCAGAAGCTTTGTCTCTTAGAGAATGCTCTAGAATGTCATGTCACAGCAGCCTCTATGTAATATTACAAGCTAGAAGTTCTGGCCCATCTCTAAAGGCTTACAATACATTATGATGTATGAAGGACTGGACATAAAAGCAGATATGTTACAAAGAATAAGATTATTAAGCACTATTAATAGTGCCCTCAGTTTCTGCCATTTGCTGATAATCCTTTTCGGCTTTTTTTGATAGCTGTTACAGTATGAGAATTAACTTTGCAGTGAGGTTAAACTGTAGAAAAGGGAGATTTGAGGTTGGGGAAATACTTCTTGCAGTTCCTTCACAAAAGTGTGCTAGCCAGGTGGCATCTTGGGGCACAGTATTTGTATGTGTGGGTGGGGAGTTGGGTATCTATCTAGTCAGGGAATTTTCAGGTGAAGCAATATAATGAAACCGTGGGAGTAGAGAAGGGCAGCATGGATGGAAATTAACTAAAATTACATCCTGGGGATCTGTAACTCACATTCAATCAGATTTTGTTATATCTAAGGTTAAGATGGGTAGGTAGCCTCCAGTGCACTCTCAGCAGGGTTGGAGGAACCCAGGTGGTTCTGTACACTCATGGAGTCCCAGTCTGGCTCCTTCTGTGGCCTGTGGAAAGGCTATGGCTTTGGCCTGAAATAACAGCACTGCAAAAACTGTCAATTGTCGATGTGTTATGTATTGTTCACTTGCCTTTCAATGTCAAAACTCAGAAACAGCAAGAAAACTGGGCATAAAAAAGGATTTAGAAACCAAATGTGTGGCTATGGTCTCTCGACCTTTGGGTTTGGATGTTGTTGGTAGGTGTGAAAACCTACAAAATGTTCTGAATGTCAAAATCTGCTGATCCATATTTAGGGGAAGAATAGAAGCACTTGAGCAGGGAATTTCCAGGACAGATACATTACTTCTTATAAGCATGCTCTAAAAACTCAGGAGTTATGAAACTGAAGATTCTGAAGACCACTGAAGTGGCAAGTGGTAGGCTTCTACAACTACATATCCTGAAATTTTCTAATGTGGCAGCATATTTCACAGATATGAATTGGCCCTGATCATACTACATCTGATGTTTCTAAGAAACCTACATGCTTATATCCAGAGCTGACTACATTTTGAATATGTTGAAGCATATGTTAAGTTCTAAACAAAGGAAAAGATTTTGTGAAAATTTTGTCTGGAAAAAGGTTTCCTGTTGAAAAGATAACATGCCTGAGGAAAAAGCATATGCATGACAACTTTGAAAAGTTGCCACAAACTCAGAAAAATGGTTTGTAAACCTCCATGAAGTGATTAGTCCTTTTCTAGTCAGAGATGCCTTTTTTGTGTACAGTAAATGTAAGATTAGTGAATAAATGAGACTTGACATAAAGCATTTATTTCCTGAAAGCTCCTGAATTGGTTAGGAAAACATCTAAAACTCATATAGACAAAAATATATTTCATCACCAAATGCAATAGAAGAGAAATTGGATTTGGACCCATTTGCCGAGCAGGAAATATGTTTTGCATCCTGAATTTTAATAATGAAATTACAAATGTTATCTTTTGGATCTAGCCAGCACAATGCCTGTTAAGCATGCCTACATTTTTACTGAAAAATTGATAAAATATTGTTGTCTGCAAAATGACACAAAGTGTGTATTGATTTGCTGCAACACTTGAAGTGATTAAAGAGAGAAATAAAAAAATATTTAAAATAATATTAAAATATTCCCTTTTTATTTGGTCTGAATACAGCAGATCTTGTACGAAAATAGTCATCAGCTATATTCCTTTTAGTTTAGGTTTTGGTATTGAATACTCTTGCTATTTGTTAGACTAACACAGTGTTGGACACTTGCTAGAAGATACTGCGCTATGTTTCATGGCCTCTTTAGTAGAATCATGTTGGAGGAGTAGCATTTTATAAGTATTTCTTATTTCTAATCTTAAAGTAATATCGTGGCATTTCTTTGAGTGGCGGACAGTAGTCAAAATAGTTAGACTTATATATTAGTCATCACTTAACATCTCTGTGTAATAAATGGGGAACAAGGTTTCTGTAAAAAAGAGGAAGTGCTTTGGTTTATATAGCATGACCTTGTCTAAGGGGAGACAAAGATACTCATTTAGAACTGAAAGAGAACATGTTCTATGTCTGAAAAGCCAATACAGAAAATGCATACAGCAAATTATGTGCCTGCAGCATTACTGAAGGTAATATTTTTCAGAATATTTCTTCAATAAATAGAAACAAGAAAACAGATATTAATGATTGGAATATGTTACTTACTGATTAAAATCAAAAGAGGTAACTTCACTGCAGCAAGCTCTGGCAACTAAAATGTTTATCAGTAATGTGTTTTTATTACAGTGAGGTCCAGAGATGTTCTGAATAGCCTGGAGGTCATTGTATTGGACAAACAGAAAAAGACATTTCATTGCCATAAAATGCTTTGTATCATAGTTTAAGGGGCTAATGAAGTGAGAAAACTGATGTGTTAAAGGAGAGAGTAACATTTACACCAATGTGTTATCTGTTTTATGAAGATGATGTGAAGTTCAGTATTATGTATAAATTTTGCATGTGATATACTGAGTACATTGATGTTACTACATGACTATTGTAGTGTTTCAAAAGGCTGATGTTTAGACACAGGTCTGGTGTTCTTGGCTGAATCGCATTCTTAGATGTATGCTGCTAGAAATCACAGTTGCAGCAGTGTGTGCAGGTGGACTCCTCAATACTTGGTGCTGGCTGATGCTCAGGCCTGAGTCAGCTTCTTGTCCTCACTTCAGCTGTGTGTTCCCATCTGTGGTGTGGTGGGAAAAGGGAAAAGCAACGAGAGAAAGAGCCATGGCTGTTCCTGTCCTGCTGTTGGATACATTCCACAGCTGGGTCAAGGCTGATGGCTTGATCCTGTTCAAGCTTTTTACAAGGACATGTAATGATAGAAGAAGTGGGACTGGCTTTAAATTTACACAGAGTTGGTTTAGATTAGATATTAGGAAAAAATGGCTTACTGTGAGGGTGGTGAGATGCTAGCAGAAATTACCCTGAGAAGCTGTGGATATCCCACCCCTAGAATGTTCAAGACAGGTTGAATGGAGCTTTGAGCGACCTGGTCTGGAGCAAGGTGTCCCTGCTCAGGGCAGGGAGATTGGAACTAGATCATCTTTCCAATGCCTTCCAATCCACACCATTCTGTGATTCTGCAAACTCTGGTGCTCTCTTTGGGGCTACACTTCTCCAACTGAGTTTTTCTGAAAGAAGGATTTCCAGCTATATAAATCTTATTTTGTGGAGGTGAAAGGATAGGTAATTAGCCTTGATCCCTCTTCTCTTGTTTTTTTTTGTTGTGCTTTTGATGAAAGAATGGCAAATCTGCTGTGGGATTTTGAAAGATGTAGAATCTGATTGTAACGATTTTACACTCAATTAGACTCTGACACAATTACTTCCTCTCACCTCTTGGCTACAAGTAGTAGGTATAAATGGCACATAAATGGGACATAAAGTTGCATCATTGTTGTTGATGTTGGTCAGAAGTTTTAGAATGGTGTAATGATAGACACAGAGTGTTATTTACTACTTGTAATAGCTGGCCTGGATACAAGGTAGTAGGAAAGTAATCTCTGGCTGTCAGAAGTTTCTCAAACTGAGAGACATAAAGTTAGATAAAAGACAGAGAAAAAAAATCAAATGAAAATATGTTCTATAAAACTTCTGATGCGGAGGATGTAACAAGATCTTGATTCTTCTTTGATAAATTTAAACTTAAAGTCCATTATTAAAAGAACCCCACAACAGCCAACAAAAACCTAACACCCCTAGACCTAAACTCAAGCCTGATGTTTTATTGGCATTCAGGTTCTGCAAATTTGACAGAGGCAGGAAGCCTGTTAATGTGCTACTGCCCCCAGAGTGTCCTTAGAACTGGATGTCTCATAAAAAGACTCATGTTCAACAATTTATCATGAAATGCTGGAATTGCTTTCAAAGATCAGAGATGTTTTTTCTTTCCTAATAGCAGTCGCTTCCCTCATATTTTCCAAAGTACTTATGACATGTTTTTCAATTAATAGCCATAATTAGTTGAAAAAAATCTTAGCTTCTCAGTGCATCTTAAAAGCATTTTCTTTCCATGACATACCTAAGATTCAAAGTAATGATTTTATTATTTTCCTCTGCTAAAAATTTATCACTAATTGTTTCAGTTTATTTAGCCTTGAGAGGAGACTTCTTTCAAAGTAAATCCACAAAAATGGAAGGATGTATTTATCTCTACTTATGTTTTAAAAGAACAATAGAGGAATTTTAAAAATAATGCAACTTTAGGTTACGTTTATTCATATTTCATGAGTGCTATTACTGACATAAGTGAAGCTACTCAAGAAGTGAAGTACTGTTAAATATGAAAAAAGACATCAAAATCATGCCCTGAATGCATGGAAAATACGCAGTGTTCTGTAATTGCTCAGTTTCTGGTAATGGCTCTCTGTATATGGAACAATGGATGTTTGGTTATTTTATCACAGTTTTTAGCAGCACAAGATGACAATGCTGAAATGTCCCACATCTATATTTGGACCATACTTCCTTCTTTTGAATGTCACTGCATATTTTTAGACATAAAGAAAGAGGGATCTAAATTCTTTCAACATACTGCAAAACATGTGATGTTTAAACATGCCCTTTTAAAATTGATCCTAAATGTAGTTATTATGATCCTCCACCAATTCCTACTGAGGAAATAAGTCCTTGAGTCTTGAGTGGGGACTTGGCCTCTGAAAATGAAATGTCTGTCTTGCATCCAAGGGTTTGATCTTCCCAGAGAGGAGATGCCTCTCCACGTGTGTCCATGGCCACGGAGGTTTAGCATGCAGTGACGTTGTGCTCCCTGCCCTTTTTGTGCATGTTTTGTGCTTGTGCTCATCGTGCCAGCACTGAGCTCAGTGTCACCCAGCTTGTGATGTACATTGGGTACCTGGAACTGCACAGACAGAAATAGGCAATATATAGGTGTACAGGCACAGAATACATATACTCATCTCCACATGTGCATATGGTGCAGCACATCCAGCTCTCTATGGATTTCAAAGTAGCTTTGGGTGGGAAGTGACATGAATCCCATTCTTCTCTTTGCTTATCCTCAATGATCAGGAGCCTTGTCCTTATGTTGAAAGAGGAAAGAAGAGTTATGTATGCATTTACCTGAAAAAAATCTGTGCTGTTAGTAGGAGAAGCGATTATTGCAGGACTGGATGGTAAACAGCTAATTTAAAAATGAAGTTTGATGTAGATTTAAGAAGCTCTTTTAATGTCATGTATTTGAATTCCAAAATGGTATTTTTTCCTTGCTATTTTTTTTCCTTGACCATGTTTTTGTCAGTAGGTTTTTCCATAGGGTTGTCTCCGTGTTGTGTTTGAATGACTCACCATTGTTTTGGGATCTTTGTGACCCTTTTCACCGTAACTTTTGCATTCTAACACAGCAAGTTTCTCCATCTATATTGCTTATTTGAGAATATGTAAAGAAAAAGGTGGTGTGCTCTTTGTAAGACTAAGGCTTTTTCATGGTAAGGTAATATAGGGAAAAGGTACGAAAGTGAAAGATATAAAGAGTCTGGAAGGTAGAAAAAAAGCTAGGAATAAAAGTTATTTTATGTATAGGTGCTGCCTGACTTATGCAATAAAATAGCATCACGATAAACTGTGAGTATGTGCATAAGATATGTTTATGTTATGTCATAGATTTTAACATTACCGTCTTGCTTTAGCTTAATGTTACACTCAGTTTTCATAAATAAAGGTATATAAATAGATAACAACAACAACAACAAAAAAGATAACTATAATTTCCTTATGTAAAGTATTCAGCCTGATATTTGCATGTAATTTTTCTTTTCTGATGAAATACAAGTTTTTCTTTATCTTTTGTATTTTTATGCATTTTGTACAACTGCTGTCAAAATTCTCAGTGACTCAGTTAGGTCCCAAACATTTTGTATGCATCTCCCGCCCAATGTGAAAATTGTTGTGGTTGTTCCATGCTGTGAATGCTGTAGCCCAAACAGAACAGATGTATACTGATCAGATACCACTCTCTAGTTAATAATAGAGAAATATCTATGACAGTTTTATTATATCACTAGAGCTTAAGGGTGATGTCTATGTTTGCACTGACTTGTGGTTGTCTTTCACTCTGCCACTTTCACATCATTCTGCCATTTTAGAAGTTACTGTTGTGTTCTTGCCTAAATACTCCCATTGGCTTTTTGAAATTAATATTGCCATAGTTAAATTTCTAAGTTTGGAAATGCCCCATTGCTTTCCTCTAGCTTGATCTTTTTGTTTCTTTTTGCAGCATTATTACTGATGCCAAATGCTAATTTATAATTATTTAATTTTTCCCCTTCTTCTGAACAGTCCTACTAAAAATAAGACAGAACTTGACTACTGGCTTTTCAGAAATTACTCAGTTTTCTCCTCTCCTGATTACATCAGTTTTACCACTATGAGTTTTTCTGTCTTCTCAGATTTCTCACCTGCTGGTGACACAGAATCAGAAAGATGTGATAAAGGTGGCATTTTGTCACTTTTTCAGTGTCCTGGATATGGCCCATTCATTGGAAACTCTACAACTGCAGCTATCACAGTAGCATTCCTTTGTTTTTTTTGTTTTCCTATTCCAATTAACTTTTAGGGAAAAGGAGGAAGACAATAACCTCGTTTAAAAGTACATAGGGAGTCTCCTGATGGAGAAAAAATCTTATGTTGGAATGGCTGAGCCTACTTAATGTCTCTTGAAACAGGTTTGAGGGTAGGGTTCCATATTGGCAAAATTTTGTTCTCAGAGTGTTATGTTGACAAAAAGTGAAACTAGAGTGAAAGTGCAGATCTAAGACATTTGAGGTATAAAGTCCCTGGGGTAAAAAGTTGTGCATAGTATTTTTCATGTGTGAGCACTTGAACATCATGTGAGTGAGAATGACTCAGAGCTGTCTTTCTTCAATTGAATAAAATATCATCACATTTACCAGTAATATGTGCCAACCCTTTTGGGTAAATTTAGCTTATTTATTCTACATTGTGGCGTGTGTTAAAGTAAAGTAAGACAGCAAGTATCATTTACAGATGTAATATTGTTTGGGAGCCTTCATGCTGTTAGAATAGTTGAGACTAAAAGAAGATAGTCACTGTCTTAAAGCCATGATGTGCAGCTTCTAAAAAACACACTGTTTCTAACAGAGAGACATACTTGCCTAATAAAATACAATAGCCAGGAGAATTTTCATATTATAAATATAATTATAAAGTTTATAAATATAACTGTACTGCTATATAATAGGCAAAACTTTTATGTATGTGCATATACTTTAATATATGATATGAATATGACATCAATATAAAAGCAAAATAAAAGCAAGCAACTTCTGGTTTAGCAAATATAGTAAGGAGATAATAATAAAAACTGAGCTTATGTGTAGGCTAAGGCCTGCACATGTTGCCACTGAGAAGTGTCTAGTTTTCTGTGTAGCTATTTCTTTTACTGGAGCTTTTTCAAGTTTTTTTTTTTTTTTTTTAAATCACATTATACAAACATCCATCAGGAATAATATGGGTGCAGTTTATCACATAGCAGATCCGGGGAATGGATGACATGATTTCCTGATGGGAATTCAAGTTGGTTTTTTCCATGATTTTTGTGAATGAGAGGCTCTAATGTTTCTGTTTTTTGTTGAAGTCTTGGGAAATGAAGTAGTCTGAAGAGCTTAAATAAAAATAGAAAAATGGCTGCATGTGCAAGACAAACAGAAAAGTCAGATATTTGTGTAAAAAAAGCAATATTTAAAGTCTGCTTACATGAAATTTATGCAGATTTTTAAACTCTGAACTTTTCATATTCTTTTCATGTTTTTACCAACTAATCTTCCATCTTGTTTAGTATCCAACAGCAGAAAATCTGGCAGCAGTCATATGCATGTGCTCCTCATTGCATACTTGGAAAAAAAAAATCTGGCAGATTAAAACCAATTGCTGAAGAGTAACTGTGAGCATGTGAATTATCTAACTTTCTATTGCTTCCTGAGAGGGTTATTCCCTGGGATGCTCTGAGCATCCTACCCAATTCAGGTCCAGTCTTTTCTATAAGCATCACTTTTCCCATGCCTTGATCAATCATGGGCCAAGTTACAGAGTATCACTAAATTGCCTTCAACATGTATGTACTCTAAGGATTCAAATCAGGAGGTGCTTTATTTTTTGTTCTAATTTGTTTTCCTCACTCCAGCTTTCTGTTGTGCCAGTGTGATGGCATTCATCAAAACTGGTGCCACCCTGTCAGCGAAATGGCAATAATAGCTTCCTTTAAGCTGTGCTTTTTGTAGCCCCTTCATGCTTCAAATAGCTCTAGGCACCTGTGCTTACTCCCAGCAGGTTTCCCAAGCACAGCTGGTCATAGCAGAAGCACTGTCTTTCTTTCAGAGCCACAAACAGGCCTATCTCTTTGCATCAATATTCACACTTTGCATAAGCCTCTTAGAAGAAGATTTCCATTTTTAATGGTTTTAATTAGCTTTTATGAAAAACTGGTCTCACATGATATAAAGCAACAGATTAAATTTGTTAAGTGGATAATAATAAAATGTGGGTTGATTTGTTTCACCTGAGTTTAAAAGGCTTTTGCTCAATGGGGCCTCCATGTTAATTCATTAAGCATGCTTTAGACCTTATGAAGATTTTTTTTTCTTTGATTTAATTAACACAGATCAAACTCCCAGGAGATTTTATGTCCTCCACAGCAGTGTGTGATAGAGACAGTAATTTAAAACTTATTTATAGGTCTTTGTGTTCATTTACTTGAAAAAGGGATTAAAAAATTCTCTGAAATCATTCTAATATGGTAGGAGCTACTGAAATACTTTAGGGTAGGAGCCAAAAGTACTTATAAATGATGGAAGAGCAGTGGCTAAGACTGGCCTTCAGAGGTCTGGTTTTTTTCCTGACAGCAACAATGGCTAGTTCCTGCTAAGCAAGCCAATTGAACATTTTCTCCACAGATGTTTAAATCCATGATGCATAAGCATGCCTTTGAGTTGGGTCCCAAGACCTCTATCCCTCCTTCTCACAGTGTTCATCAGTGGGCCTGGCTGAGCTCTGTCTTAGTGTAAAACATGGATGAAAATTTGTGGTGTGGTTAGGGCGATCTCCTGGGAAGTAATGGGTTGTTGATTTCAGCCTCAGCAGCCTGAGGAGGTCCCAGACTGTTGCTGGAGCACAGTAATAACATCCTAATATAAGAAATCACTTCTAGAGACTTTTTTGTACTACTCTCAGTGTGATTACTGTCATTTTTCATTGAAGTCAGGACAATCTAAGAATCTAAATTTAAGTCTAAGAATGCATCACAAATCAGTTCCCTCCTGTCTGTTTTTCATAGCGAACTATGAAAACTGAGCTGTAGTATCCAGCTTCTACATGTAAATTGTTCCTTAGATGATTTGAATTAGAATCAGAGGGGGAAAAATAGAAATTAGTTGCCTACAAAAATGATGAGAAGTGGAGAGAGAGAGATTCAGAGAGAGAGAAGTATTTATTGAAGAATGCAATAGCAAAGAACAGGATGAATATTCCCAAATCTCCATGCAAGGAGATCTCAAACAAGTGTGCAGTGTCTTCTTCTATGCCTGAAATTCTCCTTCATCATGTGTCCCATCAGGCTGCTTCTGTTCTCAAGCAAGGTCTTGAGAGAAAATTACATGATATTACAGTTAAATAATATATTGTGTCTCATACACAAAGGGCAGAAGAAGATCAATTGCATACAGGATTTAAGTTGTTCTTCCAAACCAGGGACCAGGCTGATTCTTAGTGGAAGCAGATGGAACAGAACGAAGATATGCTTTACTTAGGAAGTTCCATAAATATGTTTTAAAATCCTTTAAAAGGATGGGATTTGCTCTGGGATTCAGACAACCTTGTGTCCACCTGTGAGCTAGCTGTCTAAACTTACTTGACCTCCATGGATATGTGGTTGATATGGTTAGAACTGCCAGGAGAGTGATTCAATTGACCAGCTTCTCCAATGGGAACTGAATTACCCTTGTGCTGCTGCCTTGAAATTGCTGACTGTAATGGAAACTTAGACACCTAATGCAGTGAGGATTTCTACATCTAGGTACTCAAACTGGTGTCTCTTAATCTTGAACCTCAGCCTCTTGATAGACATGATTTTTGAATAGTTGTTACCTGAAGTACTTCTGTAGCAGTGCATTTTAATCTATATGGTCTGATGTAAGTAGTAGACGAATGCAGGTTTTTACATTTTATTTTATGATTGTACTGATGGCTACTTTATAGTCTTCAGTTTTCAGGAAAGAGTTTTCAGTAGTGGGTAGAATTCTATGCATGCTAAAATGTTCAGTGATGAGAATTTCACTATTCCATTCTGCCCAGCAATTCTCTGAGAGGTGCTAATGCTCTGTGACAGTAATTGGGCAGATCTGAATTTCAGTACTGAGATATGGAATCACTATCGTTCTGTGTTCTTTGATCATTAGGAAAACCTGAGCTCTATTGCCTTGTTGTTTTAGTCAACAACAAATATAAAATGTGTGGGATTGTGTTGGAAGGTTGCTGTTCCCTCAGATAAAATCTCAGTACTGTTTGTTTGATTTTATACATCTCAGAAGTGAAGCTATGATGATGATGTCAGTTATTAAAGTTATGATTATTTGGATCTGTTGCACTTTGCAAATTTTAGCAATGTTCCTGGGGGATTTTTTGTGTTGCATACCTTAAAATGTGAAAATATGATTCTAAGCATCATAAGGATTTTCTCTGAGCTATGCCTTTCAAAAAGCATTCATTTTGTCTTTGAGGACTTCTTTTAGGACCTCCCAATGATTACTGTAATTTCCTCTTCACTGCTCCTAATTCTTGGGAATATTTTAATCTCCATCCAAAAAAAAAGAAAAAAAGTGTGAAATGAGCATCTTTTTAAGGTGTTCCTATATTGTAATGATTTAATACAGGATCTGAGGCCTGCCTGAGGTCTAGCAGAACATCTGATAGTCTGGTAGATTTTATCTTAGAAAAGCATTACATTCGGAAGGAACTCCTAGCAAGGTAACAGAGCTTCTAAAATTGAACTTTCAAGGGAAATAGAATTTTTTAAGCCTAAGTTAATTTAAAATAATATATTTTCCAGAAAATAAAATTCAGAATCCTTCAGTTTCCCCAACACTTAAACATGTAGTTACAACTGAGAGTCAAGTGAGACAAAAACTTTACCAACTTCTGTACAACTGATGAAGAATATTCCTGAATCTGGGCTTATTATATCCACGATCAAAATGTGGTCTGTTCTGCAAGAGTGCTACATCTGACAGGAGAAAGAGTGTTGGTTCAGACCATCTATCAGGTTGTGTTAATAACAGTTTTTTGTTTTTCTTTCTGAAAACTTCATTAAAATTCTATGCATAGCAAGTTTTTCGAGTTTCGTCTTTCAAGAACATAGGAGTTATAGAGTATAAAAATATAAAACAAAACTGTGGAGTCTAGAGGGAAACCCACCCAATTCTATCTGAACTCAGAGCAATCATATAGTTTAATGCCTCATAATATCATGAAATAATACTGCTTGAACCACAAGAATGTAGTTAGAAAGCTTTATTAAAATATACAACATGTTAGTATAGTTTGGAATTTTTAAAACACCCTCTCTATAAGTGTTTATACCAAACAAAATACCACCTATTACAAAAATATAGAAAGTATTTACCCCCTTCTTTACATTTTCATAGTAATATTTTTATTTCATTTTTTAATGGTGTTTCAAGATGGCAAATTAAAAATCACAAATGGTAAATGATATTCCCAATTGCCTCTATATAAGTAAAAAAATTCTTCTGGTTCAGCAAATTGTAAGGAAAGACCACCTTCTCCTATTTCATGAGCTCTGGATCAAGTAAAAAATTCTATGAGTTTCCTGCAGGAAAGGTCTTAGGTCTATATGCAATGTGAGTCACATATTTATACAAAATAGAACTCACACTGGAAGCTCCCCACCCAAGATGCTGGAGCTGTGTCTGTACATCAATCTGTGCATGACTTTAAACTCAATGTGGTGTTAGCTAGTTGGGCTGTGAATGGAGTCATGAGTTATGGTAATCTGAATGTCCTTTTTCAGGGTGCAATTTAACTTAGTGTTTTCTTGGTTTTCTTAACTTGTAAGTTTTGAGCAGTGAAGTGGTGAGATGGTGGAGGTTCTTGGAAGTAATGTATCCCCTTTTTCCAGACATCACATCTTTTGCAGAGGCACAGACATGACAGGCAACACTAACCATTTCAGTATTTGTATAGTATTTCCAGTCCTTTTTTTGTCTCAGTGGATCAACTGCTTTGCAAGCTTTATAAATCATGACATACCTCCTTTCTTTTGAGGCTCCTTGAGATGCCTTTGCAATTTCCAAACTACTAGTGAACGGAGGAGCAGAACAACTACTTAAGGGGAAGGTTTTGTTAAGTGGGACTGAAAGTCATCCCATCTAATTTTCATCAAAGCATGTTAAGCATTCAGTCTAAATTTTGTCTAGACTTCCTATCGAGAGGATGGGGGCGGGGGGAGTAAGAAGTAGAAAAACTCCTCCCAAGGTGAGTAATTTTATCCTCTGAAGTTTTAAAACAGACATGAAATGGATCATTTTCTATGTCTCTATTAAGGAGCCTAGATGGCGAGCTTAGACCACACATGAACTTTCAGCAAGATGAATGTAGTCTGGAAAAAGATGAGAAGGATAAATAAAACAGACCTCAACTCTGTAGAAGAGGATAATGAGTGGGCTTATGCAGTCAATGAACTTTCCCTCCTTTATGATATCAGGACACTTGAACCACTGAGAAAGCATATGGTTTTCTAATAGGGAGAAGACAATGCAGAGAAGTTGGGAATGTGGAGGGAAAAAATTATGAGTGTAGCATATGACAAAAAGAAAAGCTGAGGTTTTTACCTTGTCCACCAGATAAACTCTATGGGGTGTCAAAGGGGAGTTCTGTCTGCAGACAGGAAAGGGTAGAAGAAAAGAGATGATCTGATATATTTGGCAATACTTCCCCTGCTTGATGTCTGCAGAAGGGGAACCCCCAGAGAGCTTTAGTCAGCCTACCACGTGAACTTCAGGGAGGAAATGTTCTCCTTTTACATTGTCAAACATCCCTTGCACGCCAGTTACATTTTGAACACTGAACACTATTTCTACCACATAAAAAGAAGTCACAGAAATTTTGCACTGTGTTAATTCAGATACTCTGCCCTAGTTCTGGACAAAATCCAGACAATCAAAGACATCAGCTCTCAGTTTTGGACGTATTAGGATGCTTCTATGAATTTTAGAGTACAGAGGAGGTAAAAATCAACCCTTGCACATTAGTCAGGGAAACTTTAACTCTGTGGTAATTTACTTCACTCTGTTTGTTAGTCAATATGAGATGCAGTGAGAATATATATATATAAAAGACCAGCTCCTAGAAGCTGATACTGTCTCACAGACTAACACGGAATTAGGATGGGTACACATTATCTCTGCTTTTCAGTCAAGGATGCTCAGAGAGGCAGCTCTTCAGGAAATTGAAGGTGCCACAGGAAGCCAGCAGTAAAACTGTGTTGCTGACTTTTGGACTAATGCCCAAGCCATTTATTGCAATTTGCTTGGCTTAATTTGCTTGAGGCCTAAGTGAAGAAGTATCAAACTGGTTCTACTTCACATAGTTATTTTACAAAGTGCTGACTGCAACTAGTTGTATGTAGAAGAGGATACACACAATTCCAGTTGTTAAAGTCACAAAAGATAGAAAGGAAAAGAAACAGGAATCTCATTTGGTCTATGTTTAGCCAGGGTGGCTACCTTTTCTAAGATATTTTGACATCGATGTTCCTCTGATTTCTCTGCCTAAGCAAGAAGCAGCTGAGGCTTCATGTTGCTGCGGGAGGGAGAAACTGCTTGGTGAGGCAGGGCAAGCAGAGCAGGAGCAAGCGTGCTCCCAGTATCCTTGTGTTGCAAGGTGGGAGCAAGGGCAGGTGTAGGGGTCACAGCCTGCCCAGAGCTGTCCCACAGCCTGGCAGCCCAGCCAGGGCAGCTCTGATCTGTCCCCACACACTGAAAATGTGCCAGCCCCCAGTCCCCATCCCTGCCTTGCTCCTCTGCAGCCCAAACGCTGAGCCACAGAGCTGTATAAGTGGGAGGTGTAGGAAAGTTTTCAGACTGTGAAAATTCAGGCTGACTTCTGAGGATTTAGAGCCAAACCAGGAGCACAAGCTATTGCAGGTGACAGCAGCCAGGAATTCCTGGTGGGTCAGATGTTCATAAGAGGACAGGAAAGCTGCTGCAATGGGGTCAGTGAAGATTTTCCCTGAAGAATTCCTTTGTTTATTTTCTCCATGAAGAGAAAGAAAACAACAGAAAATTTTGAAAATATTTCACTCTATTCTCTTTTACTCTACTTTTTACTGCTTGGTGTTTTCTTCCCTTAGTCCTGTAATACTGTTGTTTCACCATCTCTATTTCTGGGAAAGTATGGATCATCAGGGCTGCAGAGGAAAAAACTTTGAGAGGAACTACTTACAGATTAGGCTCTTAATTGTTTTTCCAAAATCAAACCTGACACAAACCCTGCAAGATTCCTGTCATAAGAAAAGCAAGAAAAGCCTCTCAGCAGTCTTCTCAGCCAACTCACCTTTAAGGCTCCCATTTTTCCACTGTAAGATTCTTTCAAACCCTTTAGACAAAAGAAAAACAAAAAAAAACCCAGACAAAGTTCCCTGGTAGCAAAGGGTATCTGACTTAAGTTCTGGAAGTAACAAAGGTACCTAACTAACTGTAACAAATGGATGGCAACAAGAGCACTGGCCTTTGTTTCACTGGCTCTCACATCTATTCATTGTTTGCGTTGGCAAAATCATGCCTTTTATTGTCACTGTGAGTCCCACTGGCTCTGCTGACAGAACCACTGGAGGGCCGTGGGCCCCTGTTCAGTGTTTATTATCATTCCAGGGAATGAGTGAATTGCAGAGTACTTACTCTGGGGTATTTTTTTTCTCTCTGGTACAGAAGCTGCTCATGTAGGCAGCACTAACATTTCATCTGAACCCCTGAGAGTCAGAAACATGCTGCTAAATGGTTCTAGTTGAAGACTCCCTGTTGCCTTTTGCAAATCCTTATTGCAGCCCCCAAAATAAGAGACACAGCAGCCCAGTGTGCTGCTCTGCTAGCAGTGCTCACGACTGCGGGCTCGCAGAGCCTCGCACAGCTCGCCACATGCACAAAAGGCAAAAGTAAACTGCGTTGTAGCTCAGCTTACCTGTCTTAAAAGTCTAGTATGAAAGTTATGTTTCCAACCATTTTGGGTATGTGGGAAAGGCTTAAAATAACATTCATGATCATTCCAGAGTTTGGTCTCATTTTACTTTAAAGATCCACTAAAAGTCAAATTAAGCAAGACTCCTGCTGTTAGCTCAGTCAGCTGTGAAGGGTTCTGTGAAATTGTTACACATCCTCTGAAAGTTACTGAGTAAGAGGGAAAAAAAAACCTGCTAAGGCTTCCCTTTTGATATAGAAGGATTTGTACAACAAGGATTTTCATTTGTTTTAAGACTTTAATTACTTAAATATTTTCAGAGAAGAAAGCATACATGATTCTTAATTTCTTCCTAAAATGGGAAACTGCTATATCTTAAGCAGATAATTAAATCGCTGTGTTCTTCTTGAGGATCTGTGTCTTGCTAATCTTGCAGATAAAATGAACTCTAGAGTGAAAATCGTTAATCATGATATCTTAATAGAATGCACTTCAAAGGAAATATCTACCCTTTCAGATTACAAATATCCCATCAGGGAAAGACAACTGTACTGTGACTGGCTGGGGACATCTAGTGGAGAAAAAGTAAAATACTAAAAATGCCAGGAATTAAAAATGCTGTTGCTCTAAAATCAAAATCAGGACTTGCTGAACAGAAAATCTCTCTCTTCAAACCCTAAAGTAAATTTTTCTGGACAAAATAAAATTACTTTATCTTTGTGGAAGATTCAATGGTGTCTTTGCAGTTGTCTTTAAATAATACATTACAATTAATTTAATTTCATTATGGATGTGGGAGTTTATTTTGTGTCTTTTTTTTCCCCCCTGTTGCTTAATTTATCTGGCAAGTAAATTGCTGACATTTATTTTGGTTTCCTTGCCTAAGATAAAACAAAGATAATGTTTGCCAAATACTAGTTGCCAACTATTTTATTAATTTTGAGATGTTTGCATGGAAGAGGTTATAAGCAGTATGAACAGGTAGCTCAAACATTCATTTCTTAAAATAGAATCATAGAATTCAGGCTTTTCAGAATTAAAGCAGTCAATTAAGTGGATTTTGTACTACTGATACTACCAATGTTATTATATTTCGTATTTGACATTTTATATATGACCTTGCAATTCAACTTGGTTTTGGAACTGTAATGTCATACTAGCAAGAAAAATTCTTGCTTTACCTGCTTCAAATATAGATTCAGAATTCTGTGTCCTTCTCAGGGCAATTTTAACTCTCCAGGAAGTGGGATATTTACTTGCAAGGACACCAATGAGAGCGGTATTCCTTGAGACTGGCCAGTCGAAGGAGCCTGCAGGTTTTAGAAACTTCTTGGGAGTAGCATCAAAACAATTACTGACATACAATTATGATTACAGATAGGCCAAATAATACTTAATAAACACAATAACTGTCTTCCCACGTATCTCACTACACTTATATACACAATTTACTTATAAAGAAATCCACACAGGCATGTACAGGTAGGCTTGTAATATGCTAAATTGCTTCTTATGGAAGCAGTCTGAGACTGATTTCAGGAGCCAAAGCTAGGGAAACCACCTAGTTCCAAGCAAAGTTTCAGACTAGAACACTTGGGAGGGCAGTTGTTATGGTATAATCTTAGAATTCTGGAATAGTTTGGGTTGCAAGGGACCTTTAATGATCAGCTAGTTCCAACTCCTTTGCCATGCAGAAAATCATGGGATGCAGTTAAATTGAGCTATACCAAGGATCTGCAGGGAAGTAATATATGTTGATTTACATTTTTGTTGATGAAAGAGTTTTTTTTTTGGCCAATAACAGCAGTGATTTTAGACAGGGACATTTAGTAATGCCTCTGTAAAGAAGCAGGGAAATACATCTTGTGTAACAACCACCTCAAGGAAGAACTGGGCTACTCTGGGTCTGAGATTTTAGAGAACCAGGAAACAGCAGCTCCTCAGAGGTAATATTCAAGCTATTCTACTCAATCTATACTATACTGTTATTGCTCTCAGTGCATCAAAAGATTTTTGGACAAAGGGAAAGGTGCCACAGATTTTTAGTTTAGCATAGAGTTTTTGAGGTCGTTCTTCAGAATGTCAAAAGTCAAATAAATGTACATGAACACTGAGCCTCACGCATTGTGAGTTATTCAAAAAAGCAATATTCAAGAAGGGAGGTAGATTGAGGGAGTCCATAAGCAGGAATAGTCAGGTAGATTGAGGTTATCCATAGGTAGGAGTAAAATTTACTTCCTTAGAATTGTAGAAGAGTGTCCTTCCTCTCTCCAGATAAATCTCATGATAATCCTCTCTCCCACAAATTGGATTATGCTAGCCAGGTGCTCAACAGTCCTGACTACTGTTTTCCAGAGACTAGTGAGAACTGTGTGTAGTCAGGCACTATTGTTATGGAGTTCTACTGTAAAATCAGCAAAAGAAAAGACTCCGTGTATTGGAATCTATGGGATTGTGATAAACTGTTCATTTATCTGCTATTTGTTTACAGTAATTGTCCTCTGAAATCTTCCCCTCTGCATCCTTCATTTAATAGGCCCTGGGTAAAGTAAAAGCCTCTTTGGAGGAAGAATCAGTAGTGAAGGTCTAACAGTTATATAAATTAGATTTTAAGCCTAAGATAAATGTGAGATTTGCCAAGATTCTGCATCATATAGCTAAATCATACAATACTGAATTCCAACTCTTAGTCCAGTGAGAACCAGCCCATTGGCATCACTAAGTAGCTAAATACTAAGATTTGGGGACTTTTTTCAGATGTTTCACACTGAGAGAGTTTAATTTATAGCTCTGATGAAACTACATTTGAACCGGAAATAGTTTGGGCATGTATGTGAGTGGATTAGAAAAGAAAAAAAATCATCCTCTGTTAGATAAAATCACACCAGAGATTTTTTCCTGGCTGTAAGCAGAGTCCCTCTTGGATCAGTTGACCTCTTTAATAGAAGAGTCTGTCCTTCCATTAAATCAAAAGGAACAGAAGTCAGTCCTGTAAGCAGGTGGTTGTCTCTGGGTGATGTCCAAGGTCAGACTTTCTAACTCTTGTCTGAGTTACTGGGGAAACTGCCCATGAAATTGGAGATATTATGACGGTAGAGGCTAAACAAGCTGTTCACTCCACTGCTAGTGTTACGAGGACTCAAGACTAATGCATCTTTGTGAAAACAGAAAGGTTTAAATTCTCACACTCGGGCTGATGAGATTTTAGACAAGCTGCACAGTGCATTCTTCCTTATGGAAGAAAGTTAATTAAGTGCTACTGCCTTCTATACTCAGTTTCAGCATTGGGTGAACCAGCTCATTGTGGAGATTGAAGATATTTGCCCAATGATACATCAACAGCACCTTACATCTACTGAGCAAAAGGAAAATATATTCCCTAGGGTAAGGGTGACTTGGACCACATTCAAGTTCAGGTGCTGATTGCAAAAACTGGAAAACATAAAATGAGTTTTTTAGGACTGGTTTATCAAAGTGGCATACAAAGATATAAAGCCACTTGTAGTATAGGAGGAATTTACTGAGGTGAGGTGCTTATCCCAGGAGTATGCCTGTCCCCTTTTAAAACATTGGAATTCTATGGGAGATCTGTGCCCTTTTTAAAAACTGCTGGCTCAGGCAATAAAAACCCAACATTTTCTGAACTTGTGAAAGTTCAAAAAACTTGTGAAAAGCTTTTACATGACAATTAGAGTAGCAGAACATAAAAATCCAGGTCTTCTAAATTCAGATTTTGACTAAACTTCCAGACCTTTCTCAGTCACAGATTTGTTAAAGTACTGTGCTGTGGCAGAGTGCTGCGAAGCAAGGGAGATAATCAATTGTGTACTTGGAAAAGTAAGAAAAATCTTGCTTGACAAGAAAGTTACTTGCAACTCTTGAAAAAAAGGGCCTGCAATTTAAAGTTCTTTAAATATTGAAATTCTGACAGTATTTTTGTTTAGTCACTATTTTTTTTACCTTGTTTTGTTTAAAACACTCACTTCTAGTATTTTAGCTACTTAATTTGAAAAATCTGACCATCGTTACTACCAATTTCTTCATGTTCCTCATCATAGAGTGTTTTTGGACGTGCTGAATAGATTTTTTTCAAGAACAAGTGAATCAGCAGTCTATTGAAATCTTGCTGTAATAAATCAAGATAGGACAATACTGGGAAAATCAACCAGATAGTGTACTGGGGATTTTTCAGCCCTGTCATTCTCTTTATCAAACCTATTCCTAAACACCTCTAATGAAATGTTTCCAAGCAGCCTGTTCAAATACTTAACCATCTTAAAATTTAAAATGTTCTTATTGATAGCAAATCTTAATCCCTTTAGCTTTTATCAAATCTGCAGAGGGCATAAAGGACAGCAGGTTTCATACTGTCTCTAAAGCCTTTTCATATATTGAAAGAATATTCCCATTTCCTCTATTTTTTTTTTTTTAATAAAACAGAGTATTTCTTTTAACAGACCTTGGAGGTAATATTTTCTGTATCTTAAGTTATTACCTATTGGGCTGTTTCCCAAAGGAGAAATAATCTCTGTATTACATTACAGTATCCAAAAATGAAGACTTCACTCTAGGTGATGTCTCCTACACTAAACAATTCTTGTGCCTTGTATGTGATGCTCCTCAAAATATGTCCTTGAATGTCTTTTTACAGTGGTATCACATTCTTGGCTTAAATCAAATGTCTGATTCACTGAAAGCCCAAAGCCTTTTTTCAGTATGGCTGACTAGTCAACTATTTCCCTATTGTATTTATCACTTGAATATTCCTTACTTAGTACTTTACTTAGCCTATACTGGATTTTACCATGTTGATTTCAAGATGTGCCTTTTGTTTATTAATATTACTAAAAGAATTTAAACCAGTTCTGCAGAACATTTGTAACCTGTTCTAGTTTGAACAGCTCTGCAAATGTGACAACTGTGCTCTCTAGTCAGTCATCCAAGACTGAGGAAATTACTAAATTACTGGATGTCTGCAGCGTGTTGTTTGGTTTCTTCTCACAACTGGGAAGATAAATTTTAATAGCTACCTTGTGAGTGCATTTTCCTGGATAGTTATACACCTATTTACCAAAGTTTCTCTCTTTGTACTCTGTATTTCTGTATTTTGTAAGCAAGAATAATATTTAAAACAATGCAAATAGCATTACTAAGTGTACTGTCTACCAATATCTGATCAAATCTCACCCTTTGTGAGTGCTGAAGCAAAAATTATACTAACTTTTCAGCCCTTACTATCTGCTCTTCTCTTTCTTTCCTTTTTAAGTACTAGGCATTCATTCCTAAATTGTTTTTCTTGTTGCATTTTATATTTCTTGTTAGATGAAATTCATAATAATTTTGATCTATACTGCATGTTATTCCTTTATAGTCTTACATCTATGCTTGTAGGTCCTTGTTCCTACTTGTGTATTTCCTATTACAATTTTATTTATATTAGATTTTTCTGCTTTCCTTTTTCTTTTCTTGTCACTTAAAGAGGTTCTGATGGAGCCATACTGGTCTCTTATTGTGCTCCATGCTTCTTTTACTTCATGAGACTCTACTATTGTATCTTTAATGTAGTCTCTTTCAGTATCTGAACTCTTGCAGTCTATTTTTTCCCCCTTAGAATAACTTCCCAAGAGACCCCACCTTCCAGTTCCCTCAATCTGATGAATTCTGCTTTTTCTGGATTCCATTGTCCTTATTCAGCTGCTCTGATTCCTTCCTTTTTTAGATTTGTCTTGTAATCACTTTAACCAAGATTACTTCCTACCTCAAACTTCTCAACCAGATCCTCCCTATTAGTCAGAATCAGTTGTAAAACAGCTGCAAACTTCTTGGTACCTTCCATCTTCCTAAAAGAAAGTTGTTCTCAATATGTCCTGAAAGCCTGCTAGACGTTCTTCATCCTGACATTATTTTGCAGCATTTTTTTGTGCATGATTCAAGTCTCTCATAACAAGTAAGAGGGCACCCTTTGGATGTATTATTTGCAAAGAAAAAAAGAAGCCTACCCCAAAATGTACCAAGCCCTACTCTTCTATATCCTTCTGATTTGGTTATTTCTAGCATATCCCTATTATGACATTGCCTTTATTTTGTTTTCACTTTAACCTTTCTCCTTGAGATGTTCAATGCACCTCTCACCTCTTCTGGCAGATGAGCAAGGATCTAAATTTCTGATATACAATGTGGCATCTACTTCATTCTTCCTAGAGCCTGTCCTTCATAAACAAAGTGTACTCCTTTATCCCAGCAGTGAAAGGAAACAGCATGGAAATATAACCATTACACAGCAGTCACAGGCAGCTGCTTAATCCAACTGGGACAGTTTCTGTGCCATGTTCAATAACTACCTCAGTAACTCTAGTAGTTCTAGGGAAAAAGAAGATTTCAGAAACTTCCACAGTTTTGTCATATACTTACCTGTGGTTTTCCATCAGAAGGAAAGGTTTCAACAATGCTTGAGACTTAGCAAAGTTGGAAAACTAGTTTATGGAGCAAAAAACCCCTTTAATTATTTACACCATACACAATTGTGGTGAATATTCCATTCTTAAACCTTGACCTAGCTGGTCTGGATCTGGTCAGAAGATCTTATAATAAACAGGGACTGTATTATAAACACCAGAATTTAGGTGAGGAAGGCATGGGAACTTTCCAGCAGAGTGGGATTGATGTTTTCCTTTAAAAATTCTAGCTTATTCCTGCTGCTGTAGGCTCTCTTTAGCTCTGAGCCAATTTATTCCCAAAGCTACAGAAATCTTCATAAAATTGGTGCATCTGTCTAACCCAGTAGGCATTATTTGGATTGCTATGAGCAAGCCACACCAATCCTGAAATCATCCTTCCCAACACTGCAAGGGTATTTTATAACTTCATGATGGAAAATACAACCTCTCCCTGTCTGGTAAATAGTTTTAGTCCAAACAACAGGGCATGACAGCTAGAGAGCTTCCCTGGGATTATTGAATGATTATGGATACAAATTCAGAGCATTTATCCCTTTGCCAGAAGTTGTTCATGGTGTCTCTGATTCACTTCCACTGAAAAAACACTGAATGGTTAATTTGAAGGACCTCTGACAATCACCTAGTCTCCCTTCCCTGCTCAGAACAAGGTGAGCTATAGCACACACTGCCCATGGATGTGTGCAGATTACTTTTGAATATCTCCAAGGCTGGTGACTCCACAACTTCCTCAGGCAATATGCTCCAGTGTTTGAACAGTAAAAAAAACCTTTTTCTTACATTTAATTGGAATTTCTTATATTTCACTTTCTGCCACTGTCTCTTGGGCCTGTCCTTGGGCACTACGGAGAAGTCTGGCTCTGTTTTTACTCCCTGCCATCAGGGATTTAGGCTTCTCTAGGCTGACTAGTCCCAGCCCTTTCAGCCTCTTCACCTGTCTCATCATCTTCATGGTCTTCTGCATACTACCTTCAGTAAACCTGTGTATGTCTGTTTTTCCCAGTCTCTTCCTTCTTGCCCATCTTTGAGTTTGACATTTACTTTCATCTAGGAAAGAATCAAGAGAGGCCTCACAAAGGATGTGCTACTAAGTCACTTGCACCGATGTGTTTTAAAGGTTCCCTAGTCTGATCCTTCTCCAACAACGGCAAGTCTTGTTGCTCCAGAAAAATGCCACAAGAGTTGCCTGAGTGTGATGTGGGACCAGTCTAATGGTATACAGCCCCTCTTCAGTTAGAGCTGTGTTCACAAAACAGACTTTTTTTGGCTAGAATTCACTGTAGTGTAGGCCATATTGTTTGTTTCAGCCTTAATTTTAAAATCCAAACAGAAATATTCCTTGATAAAATTCAGTCCAATGACATTTCTTTTATGAAAAACATAAGCCTATTCAAAGTAAAAGAAATAAATTATATCTTCTAACAAAAGATTATTCACATAAAGGTAGGAGGGGTCATATTATAATATGAAATTGTCTCCTGAGGAACATGCTAGAAGAACCTTAACTTCATTCTGAATAGTAATGTTCAAAACATTATTCTTTCAGTAGAAATGCTGCACAACATGTATCAGCAAGAATGTACTTGATGACAATTCACTGATCCATAGATGCACACAGGAAACATATAACTAAGCAGGGAAATTGTGAATATAACCCTGCCTATTTATTTGGACTTCTGAAAGATTTAATTGTTATTTGCACGTCTGTTCCTCCTATAATGTAAGGTAGAAAGTTTTCCTGTAAATTTAAGATTATTTGGATTTGAAAAATTTACACCAAGGATAATGCAAGAGTTGGCTGAGAACTGCTTTTGTTTATTTGTTTTGTTAATGTGCCCTTTTGCGAAACTTCCTGCAGCCTAAGAGAGCAAAACAAAATTCCAAAAATAATATTTTAGATAAGAATATCATCTCCTAGGATCATGAATTTCCTTGCCTTGTAGAATACACAGCAACAACCGGAATGGTTACCTGGCTGTGGCTTCATTTTCTCCAGATAATGGAATAGTTCATACTTCAGGAAAATATCCAGTACAATATTTAACAAATGAGTGAAATACATGCTCATCCTCAGTTTTCCCACATGCTTTTCCAGGTGAACAGCCATGTCTGGGAGCTATGGATACAGAGAATGCTGCTTTGGTGTTATTTCAGTCTTTGCCATCATTCCCAGAGCCCGTGACTACCCTTAGTAGTTTGAACCACAAAGTTCTGGAATCAGATAGGAGGGGAGTGCAAGAATGGTGATTTGTGGTGGACTTTGCTCAAAAGGAGTGGATATCTTTCCAAACCATGCCAGTTTGCATTGTCCAGTGGCAGCATGCTGACAGTGCCTGTGCACAGGGGGTCTGCTGGGCCCTTGTGGACAGGTGCCCACACAGGGCACAGGAGTGCAGGGGAAAGATCTGGGCAAGGAATTTCCCATTTTGCAGCTATGCCTGGGCTCATGAGTGAGAACACTGAGCTTTTCTCCCCTTTAAAGGCAAGATTTCATACTTTCTTTCCAAGTGGTTCCTGTCCTCTCTCCTTACTAAAAAACCTGAGAGGCTAAAAGCCTGCCTTCATTGCTTGAGCCAAAATCAATGGGAGTAGAATGAGGCTCTCTGTGAGTTTAGATGGGTTTGGATTTACAAAAACCATAATTTGTACACCAAGTATACAGTACTGATTAAAGTGTACTGACTGAAAAGGAAATACAAGTAATAATGCCATAAGCTTTTATTCAGTAGCTGTCTGAAAAAACAACACTCGGTTGTAATGCAAATAATGCCAACACATGCAGCCTTTCTTTCCAGGTATGTGTTAAACACTATTGCCCTTAAACAGTCTAACAATTTGCATATACAGAATCCACTATGTAGAGCAAAAAATGACTTGCATAATGAATTGCACATGCACAAAAAAGAAGGTGTGCAAAACAAACACATTGTCTAGCTGAATACTAATTACCTACATGCAAAATCTGGAGACACTCAGTATGCAGAACCAATCAGTTATCACAGTGAACACCTATAACTAATTTCCTCCAGGAAGAAAATTTTCCATTAGTTTTAGTGAATTTATACCCGTTATAGAAAGGTTGTAGCTAAATAAATATTATTTTAGTTTAATTGGATTAAAAATTAGAAATGCAAATTCTGGTGCACCATATCTCTGAGTCCTTGTCTCCCTTTTTATGGTAATACCCTTCTAATGGTTTAAGCCTATGAAGAAAAAACACTGAAGATTTTAACTAGCAGCTTTGCAGGGGGGCAGAAAGGAGCAAAGAAGATTTAGTGGTGAAAAGAGCAAATAAATAGGTGCTCCAAGATTAAAAAGAGGGTAGAAGTGCATGCTGAGCTGTTGAAAGACCTCTCTGTGTTTAAAGAAAAATATTGTTTGGTTCTTTCACCAGTGCATGATCAAAATAAGAGGTACAAATTAGTTCATGGCTGCTGAAGCTACAAAACATCATGCAGAGAGCTGTCTTTGGGAACGTTTTAATGAGGAGAAGAGGTCATCAGACTGTGACATTGCTTTTCAGAATTCTTCAAGAACAACACAGACTTCCTGTTCCAAATGTGGTAAAGAATAAAACAACCTTAGTAGTAATCGTACAACTTTTGAACCGTGTTCCTTGGAAATACTGTACCGTGCTCATTTTGTAGCTTTAGTTAGCTATCTCAAAGGAACTCTTCCATATTTTCCATGTGCTCTTATTTCAAAAGTACAGTGAAATGATAGAGCTTCAACAAGGATTATATTTATAAAATAAAGTTTTATTCAGTCTTCTAAAGAGATTTTAATGTTTTCATTGCTTTAGGTGAAATGGTACACTGTGGCTCTGTTCATTAACATTTAGCATCAGTGCAAGAATCAAGGATTACCACATACAGTTTGAAAGGACATCCAAAATGACTTTGAAATTAAATTCACTACAATCTTAGTTTGCACCATTTTAAACATGATTTTAAAATGTATAAGATAAGTTAATGGCATTCCAGGTCAAACATACCCAGGCCAATAACAAGTTCCACATAGAATGTCATTATTTAAATTCCTGGCATACTGTATATGCTGACTGGGATTGAAGTCCACTGTAAATTTAATAAATAAAATGTGTACTACCATGCATTTATTGTAAAAGAAGCTTCCTTAAGGATTTTTAAAGAGACTATTAGCAAAGAGAAGATACTGGTAAATCAAATAATTATTCTAAGTTATGGGTATCTCACAATTGGATGGCATCAGGATTGCCAATAATTATTGAAAAAAGGAAATAACTAGCAATTGACAAGAAATTTTACTCCTGATAAACAATTGCTCCTGTGAAAAAAATGGATATTAAAATCATGATTTCTAACCCTCCTTTTCAAAAGTTTCTAATAGTAAGAAAGAATACAAATATATGTAAAATAATGTTCATTAAACAGCTACTATAGTCAATAATTTGGCTGAAAATTGACTTATCTATTCATTAAAACAAAAAAAAGCTATATAACAGACCTTTCTATTCCTAGAATGATTGAAATAAAATTTAATTTGAAAAAGGGTCACCAACAATGATATAAAACTGGTGTAGATGGTATCGCATGTAGCATAAAAATTTTATTTTCATCCTTTTGTTGCATGTCCTTTTAAATTATAGTCACTATGGCAAGATAGTTAAGGATAATATAAACCATAATGAACAACACCTGTTTTTTATTTTTCCACTAAATGAAGGGGTATAACAAATTTGGTAGCTGTCTTCTGTGGGCAGAAAGGAAATTTCTATCATAGCAGTTTCTCTCAGTTTTTTCCAGAGCACAAGAAGTATTTTTCCACCACAAGAAGTATGTCATTCTGACCTGAAGATTTAAAGTCTAAAACCCCCCATATATCTGTTAACAAAGGTGTGCTCTCATTCAAAAATACATTTTAGTAATAAATATTTATTTTTATGCCAATAATCTTACAGCTTCAAATATTAATTATTGCCTGCTCATTGCACTCTGCAACTTTCTCACATGAATCAGTTTACTTAAGCGTTGATTTTATATTCTATAGTATTGTTTTCTTGTCTTATATGTGAGGTAATAAATAGGCAATTGGAAATATTTTAGTTGTCTGTTCCATATCTAAAAAAATCCTGATGCAAATTTTTCCCACAAAGGCTAACAAGTTTGTTGGTTTTCAGTTTAAACCTTTAATCCTGTTTGAATGGATTGATGTCTTTTTCCTTGATTTACCAGATTCTTCTGTCAGTGATTAGGGCCTGGGAGTTTGGGCTAATCTGAGATTTCTCCTCTTTTTGTATGGTCATTCTAGTGCCCATTATTCTTGTCTTTTTTTTTCCCTTTCCAAGAATACCACTGTATTCTATTCAATAACCATTGCTCATTGAAAGAAGATGTCTTAGATAGCCAATTAGCTGTTATGCATAGAGATTTTAACCAGCATGGTAGCAGTATTTGTTATAGGACTGTAAGCAAAGCATTGAAAAATAAACGTTTAAAAAGAGAGGGAAGGAAAAAGAGATTCTGAATTTCTGAATTTTACTTTCAATTATCCCAAACTACATCTAGACCAGTAATGACAATGTAAGTTTTACAAATCAACATGATAGGAGAAAAGACTCTTTGATTCAGTGAATAAACTGTGATGTAGAAATCCTGTAGCAGTTTGACTAGTAAGTATGCTTTTATAATTAGAATATCAATGATTCTCTGACTAAAGCAAAAGTGTTGTAGGGTCCTTTGATAGAAAATGTGGGCAGCTCTTGGAAACTTTCATATAACTGTCATAAAACAAGACTACTGAATATTCCTAAACTGAATGCCATTATATCCTGTTATTAACTTCATTGATTGCAACAGATATCTAACTTCTTCTTGTGACATAAAGATGTAAGTTTTGAAAAAAGACCCCACATTTAGAGATAGTTATAAAATTAGGGGGTATAATCTAGGATAAAATATATCTGTTACATATCTGTACATATCTTTTTTTTATATAATCAGAGCTTGAACTACCAGTCTTCTGTTAAAATGGTTTCTCAGTAAACAAGAAAAATACACAACAACAAACAAAACACACAACATACAAAACAAGTATTTTAATTTTTTTTTGTTTACATAAAGTGATGTTCTTTACTAAATGGCAAATATACATCTTCAAAATTGAATGATCCATAAACTAAAATATCTGTAAGATTATAGAAGCATCGTGATATATGTGTATAGCATTATGTGACATTAGTTGAGTATTTATTTGTAGTTCTAATAGTGACTATTAATAAGTTTATGGTTTTCATGCATATATTTTATCTTTTTAATCAAAATGTATGAACTGTAGTTTGATTTGAGCATCTTCAAAAATATTTGATTTGCTTACGTAAACATATTGCTTAAAAGTTTTAGTAATATATTTTAAAATTCATATATTTATAAAACTTCTGAATATTTATCAAACATCAATTGCACAGAAAAAGAATTGATTGTTGTATCAAAATTATATTAGTGACTTTATTTCATATATTTTTGGTTCTCAGCGTGAACTTTTTTTCAGTAAACAAATATCTGCAATGTTTTTGAAGCAGATTTATGGGTTATTTTGGGCAAGGTATTAATAGCAGATGTTGAAAAAGAGAGGTCAATCCCTATAAAAGAGAAAAGGTTTCTCAGGACTTTTCTATTCTAGAATATGGTGTTTTAACATAGAATTTTCTATTAAGAAGCTACTCTAAATGTCTACTGTCTGAAATGTCTTGTTGGTACTGAAGTAGCTGCATCCACATTAAATATTGGTGGGTTAAATACAGTACATCTTGTTGAATTTTTCCTTGAAATGTTAACTCAGCACTTTACAGTGAGCTACACCTGATGGGTCCTTGGCAAGAAGATGTCGATATCTATACATCATTGTGCACTGCATTGTTATGCCGTGCATGCTTTTTGATCTTGTCAGGACCTAAGAAAGTAATTTATTGAGTGTGAGACATACAGAGGGATGGTCTGGGTGCTGTACACCACTGTGGAAATATTTAAATAAAATTATTAACTGATTAATAAAGTAATCCTTGTTGCTCCCTGTCTCACAGGGAGCTGTGAGACATTTTTGCTGAGTTATTGTTTGAATGAAAAAACACCCTAACATCGGTTTCATTGCAATCACCACGCATGGTACTTTTAGCTTTTTAACTATACCCTGACTGAATTCCAGATGGATTTATTAGGTTCAACACATCCACGGGGTTCTCACTCCATAACCTATTGCACAGTTCTGCTTTTATCTTTTAAAAAGCTGTCATGTGTCACAGGTTGCAACCTTCTGTAGTGGCTGGTTCTGTCATGTCCAAAGGAAGCTGCCAAGGTCCTTTACAGGTAATCACTTCCATGGCTCGTGGATGATGTTTCCTTAACTAAAAGCCAGACTATGGTAAACCACAACACCTTCTTAGAAGGAAATTCTTTGTACTTAAATGGGAGAGGCCATTTATAGATATGGTTATATGAAAAACACATTAGGAATGGGTACCTTGAGACATATGAACAGGGAGGATCCTAAATCATAGTAGCAGCTGTAATTAATATAGAATAATTCTCAAGAACTCAGTAACTGATATTTCTTTCTGCAATGTACATATATATTTTGTTTTTATTATTTTTTTTTAAACCCAGATGTTTATTTGCATGACAACAGTGTATATGTAATCAATCACTTAATTAGGTCCAAGGTTTCTAGAGTGTTGGAACTGTGCTCCAAGGCGGGAGCACTGATCTCTGATTCTGTCAGCAAAGAATGGTTGGGATGGCATTTAGTCTTCCCTTGAGAGTAATTCTTCTTGTCCTCAGGGCTCTCTGTGCATTCCTTCCATGCAGCCCTGCAGGTTCATGCTCAAAGCCTGAAAGGTGAAAGAGGAGAAAATCTTTCAGAAATTTAACAGAAGCAACCTAATAGACAGTCACAGTATAGTGAGGCAACGGCAGCACATTGCTTGAAGGAGCCCTGATATGTGAAGGTAAATGGCCTTATCATAAAGATCCAGTAATTTCGGAGGCCAAACTTCCATTTTGTGGCAGTCATGAGAAAAGAAACTGTAACCCAGAAGAAGAACAAGAAAGGAACTATCTGAGTAAAAAGTATTGGCCTGTTATCCCTGCAAATCCAGCACAGAAAAATATTATTCAGGGAGAATAAGTGAGAAGAGAAAGAGCCACATGGAAGGCAAATAGTGAGACAAAAAGAATGCACAAGATCCTCATAGCTGAAGTTATTAGCTTGATGCTGCCAATTTCATACTCAAACTGGTAGCTTAAATGTACTAACTATGCACCTGTGGTGGCATTTATTAAAGCTTAATCAAGGAGATTTAAAATCCTAATCTTAGGACTCAGGACTTATTTAAATATTATAACTCTGTGTAGGCAGAAGCTTTGATCTTTTTCTTCAGCACTTTGGGTTTCACTTCATGACTGCTGATGAGCTGAGAGAAGTTCTACCTGGTACCATGCACATATCATATCAAGCACCCAGTATGAGAAGTCATGTGACATTTACTTATATTTCTTTATAATCTACTGCAAGATATTTTTCCTACTTATACTAGAAAAAAGGTTCCAGACACTTTTCTCTTTGTCCTAGACTTGCAGACACATATTCTAGCTTTAAAACTGGGATGTGTGCCTCACATGTAAACCCTTGTTTTGAGTACAAGTGATAAGAAACCATGTGTGGAGTCCACAAACCTCAAGTCCTTTCAGCTCCACAGAGATAGGTGTTTCTATTCATATTCCATGAGTCTTCTAGAATTGAAAAGGCAAAAATAAAGCCTGTGAAACAGGAAGAAGGCAAAACTATCAGGTTTTTCTCCTTCTAAAGCAGCTTTCTGTAGTTACAAAATGATATTTATAATCTTGGCCAGGTTAAAGTTTGACAGTTTTTGAAGATATTATAATTATCTAGTGAGAAAGCTGCACAATTGCATATATAATTTTTACAGCATCATAGACTGAAAGAGTTATGAGAGATCAGTTGTCCTGAGAAGTGTGCTCTGAATGTAGGAAGTATATATCAGCATTTACTTAATAACATAACTCAGCACTGAGACTATCCATCCATGCTCCTCACCATACCAGCACCTACTATGAGGAGCAAGCAAGCAAGGTATAACAAGTAAATATATTTTTTAGTACAGGACACCCTTAAAGAGCGATGCTCAAATACTGAAGTTATTGCATTAGAATGAAAATTATCCTGAAACCTACAGGAGGGAATACTTTGGCTGCATTAAAAGATTTTTTAAGATATCTCTGTATTCTTGTGAACCTAACAGAAGCGCCTGTTGTTTAGACTGTCTAAACATGTTAACCATATGATTGTTTCTGAGCTATTGACTGTGTTAGTTGAAATGTTCTCATTGCTGGACACAGCCCCGGGCCAATTTTTGTGTCCATGCTTCTATAGAGAAAGCACCTCCTAGAGCAAGGTTTTGGAGAAAATATACTAGTCCAACATTAAAATCTCTTACAGTTTTCTATTGGAAAAACAATTGTGCTACCATAAAAATGGTACTTTACCATTCAGAAAAGTTTTATGAATGCAAAACATGGCAATGATGATGATGATGATGATAGACATCATCATCATCTTATCATACTGTTAGATCCAATAATTGTAGATCACATATAATTTTTTTGGATTAATTAAAGTATAGCAAAAAATCTCTTGTGTTACTTTGAGCATTGCAGCAGCATGTATTTGCAGAGATTGAGAAAAAAATTTTGCACAGCTGATCTTTTGCCTGCTGAAGGTCATGAAATGAAGATCAAAGAGATGCTTCATCTTCATTTCCAGGACTCCCCTTGGTACAGGGACAGGGAGATGGAGAAGAACACAAAAGCAAGAAAGTCTCCTATTGAAAAGTTGAGAAATATCAGGAACTTAAAACTGGCCAGCAGGTATTCACACTCTCTGTGAATACTTGTGTGTTCAGGCTGTCTGCAGAGGAATTTTTGTGCTCTTCATCTGATTTAATATGTAGCAACTGTGCTTCTGGTAACAGGTCTGCCGCACACATGGTTACACACTTCTCAGAGAAAATGTAAAACTGACAGGATTATGCCTTGCTCTCAATTTGTGTGGGTGGCTGCTGCAAGGCTAGCCCAAGGTATAAAGCATGAGGACCTGGTATTTTTTCCTATAGAAAGGTCACACAATGAATGTATTAGAGTGCAAGCCTCCTTGAGACATCCTGACATAACTATTCTTGTCACAGGCACCTTTTTTTAGCTGTATATACCCATTTATCGAAAGTGTTACTTTCTCTTCACTGCCTCCCTCAATACTTAGCTTAAAAAGTTTAATACTTGGAGGAAAAATACAACCAGATGTACTCTTCTTATATGCAGACAGTAACAAGTAGTGTGATTGTATACACAACAAAGATATTTTTGTAGTATTAGGTGCTTTTTTTCTTAATGTCTCACACCCTCAAATTTTATGAATGCAGTAGTATCTCATACATTCTGTCTTTCAAAAATAAAAGCTTTTGGCTCTTCTGATACTGACAAAACTCTGAATAGTTAAGAAGCTTAAACCAAAAAAAATATTTTTAAAAATTTATTTAATGAAATAGCGTGCTTTTTGTGCATTATTGAACTCAATGGGTTGATAGCACTGTTTTAGATATACTTTGCATAAGGAGAGACTGTCAAACTTATCTGACCTGAATTTGCATTCTGTACAGGATAGAATGTATTTTCATTAGAGGGTCCATGGAAATTGAATTTGTTCTTCGTTCATCTGAAAGACAAATACTCTATCAAAGGTCATGGAGAACATTGCCTTGCATTGCCTAGGAGGTACTAAAGCTCTTACTGAAGGGACACCAATGGATGCCAGAAGGCCCAGTTTGGGTGAGGAAGCAGCTTGAGGTGGGTGCTGAAGTTTCTGGGTGAAAGTGGAAAGGAGTGTACCTTTTGACAGTAATGAGATGCCTCTGTGCCTGGGTCACTGTGCTTTCAGTACACCTAGTTTTGATTGGGATGCCCGCAGACTATCAGCAAAGGGGTGTACCTTGTGAGGTGAGCTCTGGGAATGATGATGGAGAGGGCTGTCCCACCTGTATGGAGTCTTCCTCAGCATCTCTAGCCCATATACAGACCCAGGCATTTAATGTAAACTAATCCTGCTGTTTCACTGAGATGGGAACTTCACAATGTGGTGGCACAAATGTAGTGTGATAAACAGAGGTTACTTCCTCCATCTGCTTGAGGTGGACAGCATACTTGAGTCTTGACAGTATAAAGTGTACCTGTCAAAGGACTTTATGTTCGTTTCTTTATTGTTGTTGGTGAAAAGTATTAGTTTTTTTTATGGAGTTACACAGTGCTTCAAGAACGTATCCTTATTGGCTATATTATAAATGTTCATGATTTTACCTTTTTGAACACCATTAGTTGTATTGATTAGTGGGTCATATAAATGGAAAAAAGCAACCCCACTTAAATTGCAAGGTTACATTGTTCATCTTGACTCCAGATTACTGATGAAATTTGTTTCCCCCATACACCCATTAGGAGCCCCTTCCCCAGGGCTGAAGAGCCCAGCACAGTGGGATCATCTGCTCCCAGAAGGCTCACACAGAAGAGTTGCCATTGTGCTGGTAATTACCACATCAGGTTTTGGCTCTGTGAGCTGGAAACCTAAATCTCAGCATATAAACAGGGTTGTCCCAAGCTGAAAAGGAACTTTTCAAATCAAACCACACATTCTATGTCAATATCCAGACTGATCATTTATGGAAAATGCATTATTTTTAAAGAGATGCCTATACATAGTATTCATAGTCCCTAATGTTTTCATTAACAAAATTGACAGTACTAATCAGCATTTGAATATACTAATTGGCCATGTGCCGTTCTAATTTCCACTTTGAGTGCTGTAAGGCAATGTATTGCAGTCATGAACTGTGGATTGTTGCTAATCTGTAGGATATCATGGAGTAATTAATCTAATTGTTGTAAAATTACCATCTATGCAAGTATACTGTTAAAAAAATAGAGAACATAGTATTTTTTTAAAAAAGAAAATATTGAGAATTTAGTTTGTTTTTCAGGATAAGAAATTTAATGTTTTTTGATTCAAAAACCAGAAGATATTCCCTTTTTTGGTAGTCTGGTGAATAGATTAATATTAAGGACCCTGGGACAAATATTGTAAGGAACACCTTCAAGACTGGAAAGTGCTATGATAACTGAGGGCATCTAGAGCTAGTGATTCAAGGTTCTCTGTTAATTGTATTATAGTCTCTGATGTCTGTTATTGTGTCATTCATTTAATGAATCATTGGGATTTTATGTCCTGTATCCCTGAATATGCCTTTGATGCTGAAGGCAGGAAGATGCACTGAAGAGGAATTTTCAAACCCCTTGCTAACTGAAGAGCACATGCCCTTCCAAAAGACCATGGAACTTCTGCTCCATAAAAACTCTCCTTAGAATTAAACATAAGAATATATTAGCTAATAAATTTAGATTATAAATTGGTGGTGGCTCTTATGCATTTTAGTTTGGGTAGAAAATGTGCTTACATGAGTGTGCATGCACACATTCAAAAAACACAGCAAAAAGTTAAAACCAACAATGTCATAGAATACAAGTGGATATAGGCTATTTCTCATCAAGATAATGATAAAAAGGTGACAATATCTAGTTGCTATACATTGGTAAAGAGAAAAAATAGATGTTACCTTACAGAAGTTAGTACCTTTTTACTTTATTCTATGTACTCCTTTCCATGTTCTCTCCCCAGAGAAGTTCTTCTCTGTTTCCTCATATGAATGTAATAGTGACCTCAGATGAAGGTAACAGCAATTTCTCTTCAGCTTCAGAAGGAGGCAAAATAGGGTGGTCACATGCACAGACATCCGTGCTTCTGAGTGTCAGTATCTGGAGCCTTACTGACGCTGCCCTTTCCCTATGTCTTTTTCCACTTGTGCCCTAGGCTGCACATTTCTGCAGATGTGACACACAAGGTTAATGGGGATGTAAGCAGTAATATTTAGCTGTCCCACTCACACACTGTAAGCCTGACACCCAATGCAGTTGAACACACTTGTGACCTAGAGTGGAGGTAGGAAGCTCCCAGGGAACTCCAGGGATGGTGCTCAGGCTCTATGTTCACAACAGACACAGGCCACAGATCTTAATAATCCGTGGTTGCTATCGTGCATCACCACCTCCTGCTTACATTACAAGAAACCCTAATTTTCACCAGGGTCACGAGGTTCTTCCTGAACATTCTCGAATGAAATAGCTTTCTTTGGTTCTAGGTTATTTCTCAAACATTATTTTCTAATACTTTTGATTGCTAAAGAAAAACTGGAAATAGCATAGGCTGGCATCAATGAAAACATTGGTAGGAACTTTTCTTCAAAAACTTGTTTCTATGAGAATGGTAATCAGGAAAAAATGTTTCTGCATGAAATCCTGCTACTGCCTTGTCTTTGAGACTTGCATTTTCAAAAACTTGATGGCAGGGTACTGCACATTTTCTTTGCTGCTACTCCAGCCTGATCCCTCTGCATTTTGCTTTTCAATGTCTTAAAATTTAGTTTTCTGTGCAGTCATTCACACTGAACCCTGAAAAGAAGATACTCATATATTTATAACAATAAAAGAGAAAGAATTTCTTGACTTTTATGGGCTTCTGATATTTTATTAGCCAGTCTACATTCACCCTTACTGGTCTCCCAGTGGTAGCTCTAGCTCTGCTGATCTTGTAGACAAATGATGGAAGCATCTGACTTAGAGCCTTTTAGAATCAAAGGAGATTGAGAGGGAAAAGACCTGCTAGGTCATTTTGTCCATCCCCTGCCAATACAGGATCATGACCTACTGTACAATAACTTCACTAATGTTTTGCCAAGTCTCTATTTAAACAAATCAAGTGGTGGGGATTATATCACTTTTTTTTTCCCTTGGGAACAATATATCCTTGTTTTTCGATATTTTCTATGAAGAATTGTTGTGATATTCTACTTAATACTCTTAATGTCACCATGATTACAAGAATAATTTATTTTCTTCTTTTAATAGTTGTTTCTTTCTTGGCATGCATGTTTAGAATATATAATTTAACATATCCAATAAATTATATATATTTTATTATATTCATAACAAATTTATAATATGCAATATATATTTTATTATATATATGATATATATGTTAGAAGCACATATATAAGTTAGAATTATGTATATTAATATATATAAGTATTTATCACGTAATTATTTTCAGCTTTCATCATAGCTCAGATCCTAAGTCTCTTATTAGTAGTTACTGTTTACTTTCATTTATTTTCCTTCCACTTTATTAATCTTTCTGGTACAGATTGCTCAAAAATGTATGTAATTCTCATTAGCTTATTCTAGGTGTGATTCTTAGGTGTTAGTGTTCTACAGCAGGGATTTTGTCTGAGTCACAATGTGATGTATCTGGACGTGTATTTCCAAATCTCCTTAGTGTCCTTCCTTTAAACTTAATGCTGTCTTTCCAGTTCTCATTCCTGACTTTTATTGCACAAATATACCTTTTCCCCACTGCTGAAATTCTGTTAGATTTATTTTCTGTTAATCCTGAATTATCTTTCCAATTCTCATGAAAGCCAACTTGCTCATGATCTTTATCACTTAGTATTTGTACTTATCCTATTTATTTCCCTACGCCCTCCCTAGAGTTTAAAACTTGTTTGTTTTCAGAATTTCTGCATCTTTTATTTTACTCAAACTGGAAGTTAAACAAAAAAACTAACAAAAAACAGCCAGACTTTGCATTACATAAAGTATACTGATTTTTTAAACATCAGTTTATTTTTACTGGAGTGGCAAGGACTAAACCGCTACCAACATAAATACACGTTTATTGTTTGCTCTTGCTACAGATCGGAGTTAAGGCTACAACGGGTTATATTTGAATGTTTCCAAGCCAGTATATATTTACCTTTCACTTGAACCTAACCTTCAAGCAAAATTCTTATGATACTTTTTACTTTGAAATAATTTATACATAGTTTCAATTTTAAAAGAGCTTTAAATTTTCTTTTTGTTTCCATTGGAATTCTTTGGCTTGTTGGTCTGGCTAGAAACTATAGCCCAAAATTATAAAGAATAAAAGAAAAAGATATTGCATTATTTTAAAAAAATTTCCTGGTACTGCTTGATCACTTCTGAATAAAGCAAATTGTATTTGAAATTACTGTAGTAATTAATAGGCTATTTAATTTGTTTAGCTACTTGTAAGATATTGTGCAAACTGTGTAAGTTAAGTTGGATTTCAGTTTCAAAATATTATTTTAACTTTTTTTTTAATTAAATTGTAAAATTTCTCAGATAAATGAATATTTTATAAATGGAAGCATGTTTGAAGTTTCTGTGTCTTTTGTACTTAATGTTTGTGTATGTAACTGACCTCATCTTTCCCCAATAATATAACTAAAAGATCATGAGTCTGTATTCCTTCATAAACTCATATTCCTTCAGTGTCAAAAGTAGCTCCAGGCAAAAAGTTGGCAAGTAAAGAGTTAAAAAAAGGTCAATGAAATGGGAAGACATCTGGTACTCAGTATATACAAAAAATATATTTGTGGCTTTTAGAAGTCTTTTATGTTTCTATTGCGGAAAAATAGATTTTTTTTTGATTGAACATTTCCAGCCTTCCATTGACTGAAATAGATGACTGCCTTAGGGCATTTTAGGAAGGGAAAACTAAAAGAAAAATTACTAAATTCCTTTGTTCAGAACTGCTGCTCTGCATATCCAGTAAATTTTTTAATACAAAGACATATCAGTCAATGGGGAGTTTAGTTTGCCAAAGGACTGTAAGATTAGGTATTTAGTATGCAAGTGTGACCACCAAACAGACATGATTAGACTGTGGTGACCAGGAAGGGGCAGGTACAGCCACCTTCTCATTTTTCATATTTCAGAACTTTATAGGTACTCACATTGAAGTAGTCTCTTCAAAATAGGAGTGTCAGGGAAGTAGGGAAGAGAAATCGTTCACACTGCGGAACTGCTGGGAAGCAGCACCAGCTAGTGCCATGGTTAAGGCAGCCTGATGCTCTGGCACAAGAGCAAGGTGACTTCCAGGGCACATGGGAAGTCTTCAGTTTTTGTTGAGCTTTAGTCTGGAGCTGCCTATGCACATACCTGTAGAGCTGGTAAATAATGCAGGCACAATGGATCAAAGCCTGTGTACGAAAGAAGTCTCTGTGGCTAAGGAATGACATCAGCAGTTAGGTGATATAGTACTTTATTTCATTTTGTTTTTGAATCAGCACAGATGTGTTAGCTAGACTGTTCCTCAGCTTTCCCTCTTACTTGTATCTATTAGAAGAGGCTGCTGTGAGAAGTGGTGCTGTTGTTTTTGTGATGTATGTAACATCAGAGCCTTAACTGAAAGTGCACTGAAAGAAAAAAGGCAGATCCTTGTTCTATCTGTAGCTACCTTGGAAGCAGCTTTGCAGAGAAGGCCCTGGAAACTCTGGTGGGCTATGAGCCCACAGCACAGCCTTTCAACAAGAAAGTCCAACAGCCTCTCCTTGGGTGCACCAGAAACCACACTGCATAACTGCATTAAGGGCGGTCCTTTCCCTCTGCACAGCAGAGGCTACACCTGGAGCACTGGGTCCAGTTCTGAGCTGCCTAATTTGAAAGGGATGTGGCTGTACTGGAGTCAGCAAGGGGCCACAAATATGCTGAAGGGCTTGGAACTTGTGAGTTATGGGAGGGTGAGAGAGCTAGCATTGTTCAGCCTGGAGAAGAGAAAGCTCAGGGTGACCTTCATGTGTGTAAACACCTACTGTATGGGGAGGAAAAAAGGTGAACCCAGGCTCTTAGTGGTGCCCAATGATAGGCCAAGAGGCAACAGGCACAAACTGACATGGGCAGAATTCCAATTCCTCATAAGAAAATTATTTTTTTAGAGTATACGTGATTAAACACTGGAATAGTTTGCTTGGGGAGGCTGTGTAATCTCTGTCCTTGATGATGGCCCTGAGAAACATACTGTGGCTGATCCTGCTTTGAGCAGGGCAGCTGGACTAGGTGATCCCCAGAGGTCTTTCCAACTTCACCCATGAAGGAACTCTGTGGTTCATCATAATAAACTCTGCTGGGGTCATTAGAAATTTTGGAATACTTTGCTCCTTTTTTTCTTCTCTTTTCACCCCCAGGGAAAATCATGTCATCAGTAAACAAAAGGCTGCTCACACTGTGGTGCACCTCTTCCCTCATTTTGCTTTCTGTTTATCTTATAGTGCTTTCTGTCAGGGCCTGGGCCAAGGAAGATCTAATATCTCATGCTGTTCATATTACATAAAATGTTCACACTGCAGTGAATTAGTGATTGTGTTCAAGTCTCATTGTGCTTCCTGGGGCAAAGGCAGTATACACCACTATAAACGTGCTTTTATTTTAAAGGGTTGGAGGTTGATCCTACAATCGCTGTCCAGTGAGAGCAATTCTGATATAAGGTTTTTTCCCCCAGAGCTACTGACTTTTGAAAGGGTGACTCTTTGCAGGAACCAGCCGTTGTGTTGTATGTGGCAGTTTAGAAACTGGACTGTGAAAATATTTCTTCTTCCAAACACACAATGAAATTGTGGATGGTTTTTAGCAATGCAATTCCTCCAGCAAATGGGAATGGTTACTGCATACAAAATCGGTTTTTCTTTCATTACTTTTCAAGCAGTTACTTAAATATATATATATGGTATCTGCTATAGAGCAAGTAGGAAACAGAGTGGGGAAAAATGAAGGCTTCTCATTTCAGTTGTGGTCCTTTTTTTAACTGGCAGTTGTTCCTGTTTTCAAGTGTTTGTTTCTACTTTAATGAGGATACCAACTTTCATCCAGTGAGATGTGTGGGTCACTTTGTTAGCGCACTTGCACACACCAAGGCAACACACCAGCTGGAAATTTTGACTTTTAGCTGTATTATTTTTTGCCAGCAAATGGCTTTCCTTTTGACATATTTTAATGTACTTGCACACTGAGAGGAAGAGAGGAAGACTGGGTGAACAGAAAACAGACTGTTTTATTAACCCAGCAGTCACCTTTGAGATTCATACATGTCCACTTTTTTCTTGCCTTTGTACCTAATCCCAAGAGCCTGGTACCTGGCTTCCCTTGGAATAACAAAGTCAGTCACAAACCTCCAAACATGATTGTTAACTGAATGCCAACTGTTTCTTCTAATATTTTTTTCCCTTTTCTTTTTTTTTTTTAATTTCCCCCCTCCCAGTACTATGTTAGGGATTGTGTTCTTATAGGTGCCCTATAACCATAATATTAATTTGGGTTTATACTGAAGTTTTGTTTTGTTTTTTGTAATAGTAGAGGTACATTGTTCAAGAAATTAAATTGCTGCTTCTACTTTTTGTGTGTGTTTTGTAGTGATTTTTTCAGCTCTGCGAATAGTGGGAAGGGAAGAAAGAAAGCAATGCTGCAGGCACTTACTGGACTACAGTTTCAGCTCAGAGGAAAGCTACAGGATCAAAAGTGGCCAGACAGGCACCCTCGAGAAGAAGCCCATGCACATTATTCACAGTGTCATATGCCAGTTTCACAGTATCCTGCGTTCAATGGATTTTTTCCAATGGGAACACACTTTTCATCAGACAAAGCTCCAGCAATCTCAGAGGTATCTATATTACCAGTAGATATTTACAAAGCAGATTTCAGAATGCCATGTTATCTGCCGAAAGCTATTCTTAATTGTAACACATTTAGCTCATTTTGGAGTACACCTAAATAAAGCCAGGAGAGAGGTATGGATGAAGCTGATGGAATTAACATGTTCCAAAAAAATAAGTAGGGCTCAAGCAAGCAAATACCAAGGTATTAAACTAAATATGTCTTGTCCCTGCGCTGCCTCAAAACGTGTTCTTTAAATCATTCATCTTTGGATCAACTCTGAAATGGTCCAGGGATGACAATTTACACTCTATCTTCCTTTTGGATAGTGGAATGTCTCTGGAGTTTTCTTTCAACACTACAATGTATATCCAGGCAGCAGACAGGCTATGATCCAGCCAGAGGGCAGTGAGAGCAGTCCAGCAGCTCCATGTTTGCTTTCTTGTCCCGTGTCAGAGCAGGCAGCATGTCATGACAGAGGGAAAGAGATGCAGCAACCTGGTAAATCTGTGCCTGGCAGAAAAGGTTTTGGCACCAGCCATTCAGGGATACACTTTTTTCCTGCACTGTTGTTGACAGCCTGGGGCAGTTCTGGACTGTGGTCTGGTTCCCCATCTCCGAGGATGGGTGATGGGCAAGTGGTTTGGTACGGTGTCTGTGGTGTCCAGGACAACTTTGCACAGTATCTAGTCCTTGGCCTTAGCAGAGTGTGTACAGGGCTGCAGGGCTGCCCACAGCCACTTCACCACTTATGAGCTGTGAGTCACCGAGCTGAGGCTAAACATTTGCTACTGAACAGATTAAATGATGCCACCATATTTCTTTCTATTTGGAAGTAACTGTGGTATTTAAAATACCACATGGTGGCAGCTGTTGATAAAGGCTCGTACTAGTTTGTTTTTTGTTTTTAAAACTGAGAAATTATAAGTTTCAGTAAGTGGAGCAGCCAAGTTTCAGACATTTCAGACATGTTACATCAGGAATGTTCTGATAACTTGGTATCTGATGCACTGAACCCTTTTTTCCTAGTTAGCAGTGTGACCAAAAATAAAAATATAAATAGAGATTCAAACTCTGAATCCAACAATGAATATTTTAAACCTTTCTTTGACTGCTAATAAACTTTCCTTCCAGTTCTCACCACTCCCTTTCTCTTCTGGGCTCTCTCCACTCTCCTGTTCCTCCAGTATTCCTCACTGTAGCCTGGGGAAAAAAAAGTTTTAGAAAAATAATAAAGTTTTTATTTATTCCTTACAGCTTTTCTGCCCCTGTGGGCATTTGTCTGCATGTCTGGCTAATGTGCTGTAATGAATCTGCTCTCTGCCTTACACACACATATCATCCTATCAATCAGGGAGAGGAAATTCTGAGTATGGTGAGCACTAACAAGCACTCGGAGGGGTCAGTACACCAGTGCACTACAGTGGCATGCTACTTTCCCTACAGGCTGCTTTAATTGGGGGAACATGAATGAGGCAGCATGTGGCTGGCACCGTCTTCTTGCCAATCTCTCTGCTTTGGCAAACTGACCCTCTCTGCTTCACCTTTTGGGGCAGCAGCAAACCTCCTCTGGTTCCTGCTGCAGCACAAGTCCCCCTCTACCTCGTTGGAGTCTCTGGGTTAACTGGAGCATGTGGAACTGCTGGAGGAGCTTGCTTGCAGAGGCTAGAGGGTGATCAAAGGGTGCTGCAGGGCCTGTGGGGATAGCATTTCTTTGCAAGTCAGAAATCACAATGCAAATAGAAGTGGGAAAAGATGGAGAAAAGGGGGCTGAGGAAAATTAAAGCAAGGGGGAATAGGAGAGAGAAATGGTGAAAGAAACAGGAGATAGGGAAAGAGGAAGGGTTGAGGAAAATGTTGAGAAAACAAATAAGAGGAGAGAAATAGATCAAGAAGTAAAAATTAAAAAAAGATGTGGAAGGTCACATAATTACTGGAAAGCAAGGCTCAAAGTAAAAAAAGAGAAAACCAAAAAATTCCTGTAGCTAAATCAGGGCAGACAGGAAGCAACACCTCCAAAAGAACTCAAAGAATATCAGGATATCAGGGATATTTTTCATGGCAGGTTTCAGGATTTAGACAAGAAATTGTGTCCAATCCATAGTCAAGTAGTAGTGTTTTAAGTTATATACCTATAGATAAGTTGACTTTTAGACATGATTCCTTTTCACCTTTCTGGCGTGTCAGTACACTGTTAAGGACTTGCTACTGAGTAAATTGTCTACTGGAGGTTTCTCAGCAAAGTCTTTGTTGGCTTTTTGGAAAGAGAAAAGAGATTTTTGGAGAAGAATGGAGGAATTACAAATCTCTGAGGGGCAATAACATGTAAAATGAGATCTTGGGGTTGACAGCAAGTAAAGATGTAGACTTGTACCTTTTGGCAAATCTCAAATTTTCTTTGCCTAGAAGTTCTTGTGTTTACAGAAGTAGCATGTTTACAGGGCAGTCAAGTGATAAAAATATCTTAAAGCAGATTTTCCATTGCCCAGAGTGAGCACTAATGGGGAATCCATCTTGAGTGAAGATTTACCATAGAATGCCATTGAGAACACTGTCTTTGAGATCAAGGATTTGGGAAGTAGCAAGAAAGGGTTAGTTTGGTACTTTAAAAAAACAGTAGCAAAGGCCCAAGGAAGAGTTTGAAGACTGACACCTCTCTTTGTGACACAAAATTTTGATTCAGCTTAATTTCTGTGTTGATCAAGGGAAGTTACCTGTGCTCTTCAGGAAGACAGATTAACCTACAGAAATACTCAAGGCAGTAAAAGAGCCACCAGATTTCCCTCTGCAGTATTTTTGTAAGTTCTATAAAGTAAGCAGCTTTGGCTTTAGCAAACATCCTGATTGAAAGAAAACCCAGATGAAAGTAGGATGCCATTTGTAACTCAAAAGGTGACTTCTGCTCTTGAATGAATGCCTGATAAGTTGAAAGGCAATATCTTATGAGGAACACCATCCATCAGTCACTGGATGTTTACTGGAAGTTTACCCCTGCTATTCTTTGCTCAGAAGTGTTCCACTATATTAGTGAAAGTTCACCTTAAATACTGATTAGGAACATGCTTTGAAGGAAAATCTGTTTTCTCTAGGAGCGGTTTTTGTCAAATATTAGCTTTAGTGCAAATTTTCGTATATTTTCTTCTTCAAGCATTCAGTTAAAACAAACTAACAAGATAGAATAAAATGGAATAGAATAGAACAGTTTAGATTGGAAAAGGCCTTTAAGAACATGAAGTCCACTGTTAACCTAACACTGCCTGAGCCTAAGTGCCACATCTACTCCTTTTCTCTGTACCTCCAGGAATGGTGACTTTGCCACTTCCCTGGGCAGTCTGTTCCAGTGCTTGACAAATCTTTCTGCAGAGAAATTTGTCCTAATATCCAGTCTAAATCTCCCCTGGGGCAACTTGAGGCCATTTCCTTTGTTCTGCTTTGGGGTCCTTTATGCTGGAAACCTGTAACTTTGTCAAAGACCTTGATCAATTGGAAATGAGCAGCATTGCAACAAAATAATAAACCAAATTTCCATATAAAAAATGTGGTAGCTGAACAGCAGGCCTGTAAGGCTTCAGAAACTAGACTTTACCCAAACCAACTGTACCCATAAGAAAATCTGTCAACCTTTCCTAAAAGAGGAATCCTATAATAGTAGAAAACAGCTTATTTCCCCAAAGAAAAAAAATCCTAAAACTGTAACAATTACTCAAACCTATATAAAAGATCCTAAACCATCAAGCAAAAATATCCAAATAATAGCTAAAAAAATCCACTACCCAACACGTAAACCTAATAATAAACTAACCAATCCAACAAAGTAACATCTAGTTATTAACCAATTATAAAGAGGCACAATATATTTATAAAACTCTTTATAATAAAATGTAAAAAATTAGACCAATGCCTTTTTTCACTACATGAAAAAAAAAAGTGTCTCATCTTACTAACACAAAATCAAAACAGCACAAAAATGCATATAAATAAATAAATAAATAATTATTGAGTAGGACTAAGCATACTGATTTAGCTGTGTATCTGGGTCTGATCTGATCATTAATGGGTCCTGTGTCAATTCATACCACCACAGATCCAGTAGGAAGCTGGTAGGAAGGTGTGGAATAGCCAGAGACCAGTAAATCATTAAAGTATAAAAAAAGATCTAAATTACCATGAAAGATGTTGGGAGCATTATCTGTTTAACTAGTGCAAAATGAAATTTAAAGGCCACCTGCAGAAAATTGCCTCAACAGCTAAGAGATAACAAAACACTGAGAACCTGCTCTCCATTATATATAGCAAAGGTATGCCACAGACAGTGACAGGAAGCTGATTTCAGGCACCTGAGTAATGAGTAATTAAATAAGAGTAATGTTTTACTGCATTTACTGGGAAAAGCTCTGTGCAAGAGTCTGCCTGTTAATCATTTTGAAATCCCCACTTGACTATTTTTTCTCAATGAGTGGCTAGGAAGAATAATATTGTATCAGTGACCTGGGACACTAAGGAAGCTTGAAGATAAGCTTCTCACAAACATGTCTGTCTATTAATGGCTATACTTTTGGAAATAATTGTTTTAGGCTGAGGGGATTTAAGTCTAATACCTTCTTTTTTGAAACCTTTCTGAAGGCAAATTTTTGTATTTAAGGACAGAACAGATCCAGTCCAGACATTGCTAGGAGGGAAGTCATAGCTTTTAAAAAGTGTTCTGAAAGTCACAAATACCTTTAATGTCCTGTGCTGCCTGCCTTATATCTCCCATGCAGGGAGTCTCATTTATCCAGTATCTGCTGTACTGGCATCTTTCCAGTTTCTTTTTTAGATATGCTCTCTTGATTGCAGCAACTCTAGAACTCCATACAATAATGCAAACGCTATATTAAGCTATTTTTTTTGTGGATTGGCACATAATTTGAAGTATTTTTGACAGATTAGGCGACAATATGAAAGTGAGAACAGAACGGCAGTGTCTTACTGCTCCTGCAAAAAAATACAGAATTTAAAAGCCTGAAAATGAACTCTGTGTCCAAGAAGAGCCATTTCAGATCCATGTATATATGCCATCTGCCTCCATAGGCTGTATAATATCATTACAGGGCTTTGCTCCACAATTGCTGTGTAAATAATGTAGAAGCAGCACATAGAAACACTTATGAAATACTTAAGCTAGAATAGATCAGCTGTCCATAAACTTTAATAATCTGTTTCAGAATCCCTTGACTGGGCTCTCTCCTACCTCTGAAACAGGTGTCTACATCTGAACTAGATACTTTAGCAATTTTTGTTCCCGTGGGGCAAGCAGGCCCATTTAAGATCCAATTAATCTGGCTTATTTTAGGCATGTGCTTTGAAGTAAGATGGATTCCTCAAAGTGATATTTTTCTCTCTGTTAAGTGAAAAAAAGTCTAGATAATTAGCTTGGATATAGGCATCTGCATTTTGTCATAAACACAGTCAAATAAATTCCACCTCCATATTTTTTGCTTCAGAGAAAGTATAGAATTCTCAAAACTTCTTAATTCCACTTCGAATTAGCTCATGAGATGATGCTTGAGGGTTAAAATTTAATTTTATGTTAAATTACCACAAGTAAAATAATTGAGGTTGTTATGCTTTAAGTCTTCCTAGACTTTTTGCTGAAGCAGTTTGTAGCAGCAGGACACTCTGTCTCTACAGCTTGTTTCATGGCAGTCACTTAAAACATGTTACTTTTTATTCTATGCACTATATTATTTTTATTTTTTAAAATAATACTTACATTTATGAATATTAAGAAAATACTTAGATTTTGTATTACTATTTATATGATGATAAGAAGTATATAGAAAAGAGGAAGGGTGGAAAATTATGTGAAGAAGTTCATAAATAGGAGGGAAGAGGGAATTGGGAAAAAGCAAAATACAAGCATAATAATACAAGCAAAATCTTGGAAGATCTAGAAAGAAGAGGAGAAGAATGGAGACTAAAAGAGATGAGTAAGTGGGAAATAAATAGAGAGATCTGTGTAAGATCCTCAGGATCACTCATTATTGTGTAGAATTCCATAATATCTCTTCTATTTTTCTTTTTCAAACTTAGACTTAATCTTTTTAACTTTACAGGGTCTAAAGTCCACAGTCTCTATTCTTCCTCCCATAGACCTTATAATTTTTTTCATTTTTTAAGAATTTTTATTTTTGCCATGCCTATTCTTGCACATTTGAGCACAGCTGTTAACCTACTTCTGTGTGTTAATTCCTGTGGTATGGAAATCACTGATGTCACTGCCACTCAAAGAGTAAGTTCAGCAGGTCCATTGCCTTTAGTAGTTGAAGAGAGCATTAATGCTGAATGAAATTTTGATTTTTGTCTCAAAATTAGAATTACAGGTAACAATCTTTTAAAGACTTGAAGCTGTCTACTCTAAGGGTGGTTCTTTTCAAAGTCTGTTCTGATTCCTGATATGAAGGAGGCAATGTGTGGAACACAGAGATAAGAAGAGGACCAGTCATGGCTTAATCACAGGATGTCCTGATTTCTTTCCATGCATTCTCAGCTCAGAACACTGAGCAGTAGTGAGTTGTCTATCCACACTTGCACATTTAATCCTGTCTAGGACACATCCAGGCAGTCTTACTGTTAGGACAGTCACGGCACAGTTCTAGCCTATGCCTATGAATGCTGCCCCTCTCTGAGGCTTGGATGTTACAGGGCTCTGTAACTCATAATCAGCATTTTGAAAACAGCATTCTTCTAGTTGTCAAAGGCTTCAATGACAAAAAAATGAACTCTTCCATGACTTCCAGGCTCAGTGTCCACCATCATTCCTAAGCGAATCAATTTTATGAATAAAATTACAGCTTGAGAGGGTCCTGTAAAACTTTTCTTTTGACAACCATGTGTTGCTTAATGTGTATTTCAGAATGGGTGATGCAAATAGGGGAGGAACCCATTTGCAAGAGATAAGTCATTTTTTTTTTCTTATGAAGAATATGAACAGGTCCCAGACAGAATTAACAAAGACTTTACAATTGTAAAGTTGAGAACAATGGTGCAAACACTGCTCTTTCTACCTTGAGGGTGTTCAGGCTTTTCCAGTGTTAATGAAAGGAGACTCAGTTTCTTGTCACCTGCAGCAAAGAGAAGCTCCACAAACTCACAAAGAAGATCAGCATTTTTTGAAATGCTGGCCCAGGATTAAAAGCCTAACAGGATTCCCAGCTTCATACTGACTTCAGTGGAAAGGTGAGGACCATGATGGGAGTTAGAATTCCAACATAAATCTACTTGACTTGACAGTCATACTATTCCTGAACTGACAAATGGCAGCCAAGGAAGAAGTAGTCAAGCTGAAGGGTCACTAGGGAAAAAAGGAGCTTTGAAGGAGCAGTGCTAGTCTCTATGACAAGGGCTATAGTAATTGAATTTTGAAGAGACCTGACTGTTCAGATATTAAGTATTATACACTGCATTAGAAATTACATAACAGATAATATTAATGATTCTTATACAAGTGTTTGTTAAACCAGTAATTCAGATTTAATGAATAACCAATGGCCTTTTTTATAAGAGGGAATCCCACACTTAATTTCTGAGATTAATCTTATTTAAAGCAAAAATTCTCTTTCTGAATAGCTGGTAGTCTTCAGCTTAAATTAGCATCTGCTGAAGTGAGCAGTTGAGCTTCATCTGACATTTATTAGGACAAATGCATAAAGGCTGTGCTGTGGCAATACCATTTAATTGTCAAGGCAATTAGTTGCCACTTTGGATATCAGAATTGTCACTGAGTTAAAAAATAAGGGAAGAAGACATGGCAGGAATAGCTTCCTTTTTAACTGGAAATTGTGTCTGAATTTTATATTAGTCATAGAAGCAAGAATCTGATGGCATAGGTCAGACCCAGACATAACAGGGAAAAAGTTATTATTTTAAAAATGGTTGATCTTTTTGTGACTTCAAAGCAAGTCTGAATTTTATAAAACATTACATAAATCACTGGATGCTAGGCTAAAATTCTCTGTAATGTTTATGGTTTCCCTTGCCTCGCTAGAAAAATCAAGATTTTTTTTTTCAACACTATGAAGATATTTAAAATAAAAAAACCTTAATGCACGATTTTGTGAGCCTTACTTCATTTGCTCTGAAACATGCATAGATCTTCTTAAGCAAATCATATGTGCATGACTCTTACCTTTCACTATAAGAGTTTTCTTAATTTGAAAAGGATTAATATGATCATATTCTTTCAATATACAAGTAAACTGGCTGCTGGCTGCATGAGTCTTCTACTGTGCTCGTTATTGTTTCTTTTGTTCTCAAATGTTTTCTAGAGAAATTTGAAGTCAGTTTTGCATATCTGCCATGTAATGTTAACAGAGTAAAGCCAGAAAAATACAGTGTAGAAATGGGATTTCTTTTTGCTCAAGGCTCTGATTAAAAGTGCAGTGTCTGGGAGTCTATACTCTGGCAGCTTGTACAACGGCTGGCCTTTGGATTAATATAGGAATGCAAAGCTACAAGTCCTTAATCTTCATAAAGTATGACAACCATCTCTAAATGGCCAGAGCCTGCACATTCATCCCTTCCTTCTCTGCTCCTCACCAAAGTGTGATTTATTGGTTTCAATTCTGTCCAAATAAACTTCTACAGTCCGTATTTTTTGTGTGTTGGCCATTTCGGTATCTGGACAGATGGGAAAAGGTTATTAGGTGATTCTCTGCTTATAAAGGGGAAATTAGGGGAATTTTAAATCAAGCTCTAGGAAGAATTTAGTGAGGATTTTATTTTGGCTATGCTGGAGATCTCTTGGCTATGTTGTGATCCATCTGTGTAGAGGGAGAATTTTGCTTAGCTCAGCTGCCATTTACTAGCCCTGCAACAGTGGCAATGCATCTCATACATTCTTTCAAGACTATTTCCAACCATCTCCCAAAGTTCACTATGTTTATAACATGAGGCAAATGATCCTGTCTATTTTCTGAGCAGTACCAAACAAGATTAGGTTAATTAATAGCTATATTATAATTTAATTAGCTTCCATACATTATTTCTTTCTGAGCAAAGGTCTAGAACTTGTGGAGACCAGCACTTCAAAACTTGGGAAAGTAATATTTTCTTTCAGAGGCAGGAAATTAAAAGTTTGAGCTACAATTGAAAGACTGAATCCTTAAAATATATAGATCAATTGATTTTGGGTTAATTTCTTTTGTTGGAGTGAGAGGCAAACATATTGAAATGAATGGAAGGTCCAGAGAGCCTCCACATAGTTGAAATCAAACTGAGATATGATTGCAGTAGTGTCAAGATGTGATTTATCTGTGATTACCCACAAGTCCAGCAGAACAAGAGAGGCTGATGCTACCAGGATTTAAGAGATTTCACACTTTTCCCATCATGGTGTTTCTCCTCCTTTTATTGTCTGCCTTCTTTTAATCACTTGTTGGTCTCTATTGTGATCTTGACTGCACTGTCTTTACTCATAATGATTGCTGCTACATCTACTCCCAGGACAAGTCTTTCTTAGTGAACTTAAATATAAAGAAAACCTCCTTGGTGATCAACTTTACTCAGAAGGTACTACTCTTCCTTTACTTTTTGTTTTGTTATCAGTCATTATTCTAGGACCAATTTTTGAAATAGGCAACAAATGATGCTCATTTCAAATCTCTGTAGCATCCTCCTGTACTGTTTTGAAAAGGGGCCCTTAGTAATTCTCCGGTATTTCCTGAAGTGCATTTTTTTCCAGAAATTAAGCACGTGGCTATTGTCAACAGAAACCTGTGGTCAACTTTGGTTTTGATTTCTCCACTAGTTGGAAGGAAATAAAAAACTAAACTTGTTACTTCCATCTGTCCTGACTCACAGCTGGTTCTGTATTGGTTTAGTTACACTTCAAATGTTCTGCTGTATGAGCTTTGATCAGTAAAACATTATTAAGTATCTCATTTTCCTCTGAGAAAAGAAAATAAGCAGCTCTTTATAACAGACATCAACATTTTTTTATTTTACAGGGAATTTTAGGATATTATGATTCTTTTTCTGTAGTCAAATGTACACCTTAAAACAGAGACATCTTCCATTTGGGCCATTGTATCATACAATGTAGAGGCAGTTACTCAAATGCAGGGAGAATGAAGTCAGTCATTGCCTATCAAATGCAAATACAAAATAAACCACAAACAACTTGAGTAAAGAAACACAAGAATTATCTTCCATAAATTCAGTTGCCTGCTGTTCACTTCTGTAGTATAGTGTCACTTTTGTCCACCTAACACTTATATTTTATCCTTTCTCAGGAGACAGCTATTTGCAATAATTTGAATCTGTGAAATTGCTTAAAACTCACAAAACTGAGAACCATAGAAACTGGTAATGGAGAAAAGAGTAATAACAGAAATGGCTTTGGTGCTCTACAAAGGAGAATACCTGTTGTGAATGGGAGCAACTTTCTAGTGTCCATAAACATAAGGAAGAAAAGGTACTGCTGTTCTACAGCCATGACAGTTTTTTCAAAGCAATGCTACCTGCAGAGGTTGTCAAGAAAGCAGAAAAACCACAATAACCCCCACATCTCTAGCATTCCACATTCCACTTATTTCACCCAAGTCTGCATATTTATTTTGAGATTAATTTGGTGCATGTAGTGTACATTTGCCAAGTTTTTTTTTTTTTTGCTATTTAAATCTTCAATTCCAAAGCTATGTATTAATCCTATTACTGCTAATTGAGAGAAGTCTGCAATCTTTTTGAGTTAGGTGAAGTTCAAGTTGTAATTGGTATCAAAGAAAGGCACAGTGCAAGAACTGAATATTAATATTTAACTCTGGCCATTTTATTATTTCCACTTAAAAATCACAGCAGTGGTTAAAAGACCTTTTTATGAGTTCATGAGGGTAGTGAATTGGAGACTATGGGATGAGATTTTTCATTCATGCAGCAAGATTGGCAAAAATTGCTTTGTAAGAAATGTAAATGAAATATTATACTGACACCCAGTACTACTGGTTATAGCCACTGGTTTCTCAGTATTCCCATTAAGAAATTTTCCTTGTAGGTTAAGTACCTGCAGCGTAAAATTTTCCTCAAGGCTAATATACCATACAAGGTTCTAGCCCAGGAGCTATTTTGTTCCAAATCTTCCATTTAGCCTTTTGCAGATAACTGCAAAAGTTTTAGATGATGTTTTGAACTTGAGTACTTTTTAAACTGTTCTTTTAAAGCAGAACATCTCATAAGATATGCACGCAATGGTGGATTAATTGCTTATGATAGAAAATAAGGACAAAGGCCACCCAGGACAAAGATGATGCCTTTGATATCAGATCCTTAATCAAGTACATTTATTTGTACACCTGTTCAAAGACACAAATGGTGAATTTTTTCAAAGGTCAAAAAAATTAGAAGAAAAATGGCCATTGACTTGTTGGCTTTGTAAATAATTTCTAGCCCTGACTAAACAGTATTTGGAACACCAGTTAATGAAGAATTTTTTCAAGTTTTATTTTGTCTATTTTTCTGAGATTTATGCATTGTGAATCGCAGGCTCTGTCTTTAATCATACCCATAAAGCATATTCACTATTATACCCTTGGGACTGCTATAATCAATCCTTTGTGATCAAACTGGATGGAAACCAGAATGAAGGAATCATTTCAGAACTGTATCTGGTTGAAATACCACAAAACCCATGGGGAAAAAAAGGTGCTTAAGAGGAAGAAAAATGATAAGAGGCAATGTTGAAAGTCAGAGTAAACAAGCAAAGAGATCAAAACATGGAAAGAAAGCAAAGAAGAGGTAAAAATTAGGGAGAATAACACTGAAAACAGCAGAGCAAAGTGGACACAGCTTGAAATACTGCATTTCCACCACTCACTTTACCATCTCACTAAAGATGACGAATTGTGATAACAATTGATTATTTTTTCTATTGAAAGTGTTTTCCATCATATGAATGTTGAAGATAGTCTAAACCAGTCATTTGACCAAAATGTATAAGAGCAATGGTAGAAAATCTGGTTTCAAAGTGAGATACTTGATTCTAAACACTTGCTCTACTATGATTTCAGAAAAATGCACAGATAATCAAAAGTTTATTTATTTGCAAATTTTTCCATTAATATTTTATATTAATTTAATTCAGAGTTTGTTACATTCAAAGACCTTGCAAGCTCAGGCCAAAAGTGGCTCCATGAAGGCCTGGTAACTTTGTGAGGAGCAATGACATAACTGCAGCTGCAGTCAATTCCTTATGCAGAAAAAAACTCAACTGCTTTCTAAAGCAAACAAAAGGTTTTGTTTGATTGTTTTTTGTTTTGCATTGTTTTGTTTTTTCCTGGCAAAAGGTTATGAAACTAATACTGGGTTGGATCTACATGATAAATATAAGCTTGTAACTCATGAGTGCTGTTACAAAACATATATATTTCTAAAGAACAAACTCCAGTTTTGGTTCATATCTGGACCATTAATAATTGAACTGTGTCCTGCCTTTTTTATATTGAAAGAGGCAGACTATAGTTGCAGAATAAAGAGTGTGAATAATAAAAAAATAGATTGCATTAGGTCTTGAGATAAGCTATGGTGCCTAACACATAGAGAAGGAAAAAAATATTGCTACTACAACCTCTAACTGACTTAGTGAGAATTTTGCCTTGAAAAATTAAATGGAACAGAATAAAAATAAGCAATGTCTTCCACTTCATACAACTGAAAATGTGGATTTTGTGGCTTAAGTGGTAATATTGATAGTTAAAATAGATTTCATACATAGTACTTGAAGAATCGTCTAGTTCATTCAAGCTCCAAAATTACTTCCCTCTCTAGATTTTTTTTACTCAGTTCGTAAAAATGCCAACAAGATTTGAATACAAGCATTCAGTTTATACTTTTTGGGGTTGGGAGCCCTTGAATCCAGTATTCTTTTCTGTATATTTATGTTAAGCAATTTTCTGGCCTCCACTGAAATTTTGACAATATCTTATAAATTGTAATGTTTCATGCCCCAAAGTCTGACTGTGAGGAAGGTGTCACGTATTGCAGGTAAAAATTTAAGATGCAGAGACATAAATTAATTTCCTCAAAGTATAAGGTTTAGCTTCAATAAATGCCTACACGGATCCAGCTTTTTAGTCATGTAAATAATAGACATCTAATTAAAGTCTTCATCTGTGATGAACCATAAGAGAGGAGCATGTCCAGAGGAATGGAAAAAAAAAAAATTCCTGCTTTTATAGGAAGTCTCCCAGGGGTATCTGAAAGTGATTCACTTTCTGGAGATTCTTGCTATTGTCTGAAAGACTGACTTTTTCATAATGTAGACTAGAAAACTACCTCTTAGAGATGAATGTCACTTGTGATGAATGCTAAAAATTATCCAGGGACTCAAGTTCAGGTAGGAAATCGCACCTGAATCTTTAATGTCTTTGAGTAACAGGTAACCACTGAGCTATTCTTCTTGCAGCCCAGATGATCTTCCTCTAGAGACTGAGTCCACTTCTCTTATAGCCAAGTGAAGCATGAAGTCTTTTCTTCCGTTCAAGTCAGTAATGTGCATTTCATTCTTTCACAGCAGGATTACAACAAATACTGCTCTACTAATGCCTGTGAGGCACCAAGGCGTTTTTAGGATAGCGATATAGACAACTTTATCACCTGCCTGACATTGTGCTCATCTTACACTGACCACTGGTAGAAGTAGGACAAGATAAACTGGTAATGTGATGTCTTCTGATATCTAACACAAAATATTTTGTATTAGATGTTATATGTTAACATTCTGGAGTACCCACAATGTAGAAATTTTCTACATTAATTCTGCAGTGAAACAAATATCACTTCCCTGCAGACTGGCTAAGGATCGCCACCTGCAAGCCAAAAGACCTGGGACGAATTTCAAAGCCCACTGATGGCTTTTTGACTTTATTGAGCTCTATTTTCAGTCTACAAAAGCAGAATTTTTGGAGTTACATAAAGAATAATTCTGTTTTCAGATAGAAAAATAGCTGTGAAAATGTTTTGAAAGCATTCCAGCCATTGATACTTTCAAGAGACTTCTGACCAGACACTCCACTGATTTGTACTTAAAACGTTTTTAAAAAACATGCTATGGAAGGTATTATTTTGGATCATAGGCAATAAAACTTAAGGAGAATCCAGCTCTTTAGAGCCCTGTGTCTTTTTGAATAAAATTGGACACATGTAAATCGTAAAACACCCAAACAATTCCATGAACCTTTTCTACACTGTTATTTGAAATCTTTATCTAAAGTCAGGGCTCAGTGTGTACAGGGTTATTTTAAGCACAGTTTCTACCAAAAGAACTGCTGATGACATTTCAGAAGAGATTCCCTCACTGCTGTGCTCCAGTAAATGGGCCACTCTTGTGATAGCAGCAGTATTGCTTCTAAAAATGATCTGCTGCAGATAGAAACATCTTTTTCTGCATTATGCCCATTGATTAAAAAAACCATACTAAAACCTTATCTGTGGAATGCAGACTTGGAGGAAATGACGCTTAACTGGACTTTATTCTCAAAAATAATAAGAGAATCTACTAGAAGGAATAAGGTCTTTTCAACCCTTTTTCCCCCTGATGATTTGGTATATTTAATATATAAATATACCTATGACTCCCTGTAAGCATAGATATACCTGCTTAAAAGACATTCTATATGTATGTGTGGAACTGTATATAAAGGTCAAAAGCTGTGAGGGGTGGTCCAGTGTCACTCCACTGAATATGACACCATAAATATACATATGAGCACTGAACCAGTGCTCCCAGAGTCTAATCTCTAGTTATTCTTAATGGACCAACAGTTTAATTACAGAAATAAGCACCTGGTAATCAAACAGACAAGCAGCCTATGATTGCTGTTGAGGCATTCGCTATACTATTTATTGCATTTGCACTAGATCAGGTGCTTAGATGAGGCACATTAAACTGATATTCCCAAAAATGCCTTTATGACTAGGAAATGCAGTCTCCATGATTTCACAGTGCTGAATTATATAGCAACAAGTGAATATATAATTTTTTGCTTTTCATCAGTAGTACTAAACTCCCCAAAGTATCAACAATATTAATCTGCTTAATCTGAAGTACACTACCAATTATTTTTTCTACCACTACTTTTTTTCACAGTTGGAAGATAAATGTGGATTTTCTTTATAACTTCATGGTGTTCCTACAAATAGAAGTGTATTCTTTTATGCAGCTTCCTTGCTGCCAATGTTGGCTGTATGCAGTGATTCAGTTCACTGGATTACTTTGTGACTCTTAAGTTAATAATGTGTGTTAGTTCTTTCAGAAAATATTTCTGAAATACTCACTGAAAGTGAAATATGCCCAGGTGAAATAATAAATGATTCTTCAAGACTTCAACAAATACAATATACAATTTTAATTCAATACCTTTCAGTATGCAAGTCACTGCAATTTCAATTATTAGATATTATTCAGAAATTTGATCATACAAGACACTGATGGTATAATTTGAGAAATTCTTAAGACTTCAGAAACTTAAAAGAAAGATTGGAGCTTCTGTTCACCTGCTTGAAATCCACTTTAGTGTAGATTATTCAGGTCCGATTTTCAGAAGGTTTTATGCTTCTTTTTCCTCTCCAGTATTTTAATATGAATTTTACTGCATCAGATTTTTTCTCCTGTACATGCCCTTGTCTAAATTCTTTTCTACCTTCAATATATGGTATTTACTATGTATTAAACCCAGTGAAATTATACTCCCTATCATATCTGGTTTTTACCTTTCAGTCAATATTAAAATTGGAGAGTTGTTTCAAAAGAGTTCTTCACATTATGAGAAAATACAATATTTGAAAAAAAATAATATTTGTTGAAAGAGCAAGGGCATTATTCCTTCTGTATTGTCTCATCTTCCTATTGTTGTAGATGAGAGGTCTTGTAGTTTTTCTGGGATTCAAAGGATACCATTGTGACTTCGTAACTTCTCTGAAATCAGCTGAGAGTTTTGGATTTTGGGTAAAACCTCCTAAAATTCCTGCAAACTCAGATTCAATAACTATATTTCATTTTTGTTTTAATAAGAGGCTATACCGAAGAAATCTAGATTTTCTTGTTATCTGCTATAGGGTGAGTGGTTCCTTCGGTTGTTCTGTATTCAATAAATAAAAACCTTTTGAATATGCCTCAGAGTGAAGCATGTTCCACGAAGTTGAGTTTAAAAGTGACACCCATTGCCCTCCCAAGGCAGCAATATTTGATCATTTTTAGGGCAGCTTCCTGAAGAAATGTAGTGTGTTTTGATGGCAGCTGCCATCTGTTAACTCCTCATAAACCTTCCTTTCCTTCCATCTCAATGCTTTTGATCCTGCAGTCCAGGTTCAATGGAACTGCCTTGAGGAGCCATGGAAATCCACAGGCAGATAGGGAAAAAAGTATAAACTGTACAATGGGAAAAGATAGCTTTTAATGATCCCCAGAGCAAGGGCAGCAGATGAGTGGGGATTCTCGGGTTGGGCTCAGGGGCCTGTGTGCTGAAAGCTCCCTTCCCTGGCAGGAGATGTGATCACCTCCTGGAAGGTGCAGTGCAGTGATCATGGAAAACAATCCAAAACTGGCTAACTTGGAGTCTTGGGAGAGAAAGCTTTAAGGGAAATATAACAGAAATCTATAGGAAACAGCAGTGTACTGGTTTCACTATTCATGGAAGAGCTTGTTCATATGGAAAATTCAAATTATACTGTGTATATGTGAAATTCTAATTATAAGAGACACTACTGCAATATTTTATTTATCATACTTCTTCAGCTTACACTTATTTTAAGGCTGATCCTCTGTGTCTATTTTTGCACCACAGGTTTTTAAGATAGTGTAACAAATCAATGCTTTTGACTGGTGTGTTGAATTTTGAACCAGGTTTTGTGTTTTTTTGCTAAGCTTACAATGTTCCACATCTGAAAATAGATACCCTTTTCATCTGAACACTTGAGGTCCCTTATCTACTTCAGTGAAGTCCTGTTCAGTGCAGAAAAATTCATGGAAAATGTATAATATTGATGATGATGATGATGATGACGACGACGACCATTCCTGCACTTATTATTCAGGCAAAGCTCCTAATCAATACCAATAATTTCAAATGAGAACAATAGGCTTTTTCTACTGTTTAAAATTGTATCCTGCTTACTAGAAAAGAGAGAGGATCTAAAATAAGATACAATTCTCGGGGAAAAAAGCTCAATTTCTGAATTGTGTTACTGAAAGTAGAAAGATTAATTAATGTGACTAATTTCAGAATCAATTTTGCTGTATTTAAGACACAGCTGGCCTTGGACTACAGCATTGTAAATGAAATTAAGAAGTAGTTTGGTAGAACCCTTCATGTATTTTATTTATCACATTACTGACAAGAGTTCTAACTTGTTTCCACTTTGGAAAAACAGGTGTTTTTTAGCTTATTGATGTTCAGTTCTTACAGGGTTCAGATGCTCAAGTTTAAGTTTGCCAGGGCAACATATTTTACATACAGTTAAGAATCTAGTTGGGAATAGCTACTTTTTCTCTAAGCAGTTTTGTTGCTGTTTGTGCTCTTTTTCAAGCTTAAATCAATTGTTCTTGTAGGCAATCAACCCCTATTTCTGTTCCCTGCTGTATTCCACACCTAGTGCAAATTCAGCTTATGTTGTGGATCTTGGTGGCCTTTTATTAATGTTCTGATGTACAAGCTCAATATTAATTTGTAAACTATAAAAATATGAGTTCCTGTTCCTCCTGATTACCCAGGGAGAAAATATTTTACATTTCATACAGGTTTGGACATAGAGAAAGGAATCTAGAAGACTTCCAAACTTAGCTACCACACATGATCTGGGACTTCTGATAGATCTTTGCACTGAGCTGCTCCCATGGAAGTTGTAAGGAGCTGATATTGACCTCACAAGAGCATTTTCAGAAGCCTCCGTTGTGACTGAGATAGGTTGTAGTCAGAATTTATTGGAAAATTTTGGTTTGTTCCACCAGATCAGTGCCCCAGTGTGAGAAACATTACACAGACGTAGCGAACCACTTCCTTAAGGGCCTTGCAGCTTTAAAAGACTTTATTGACAGAAAGCACATCTTAAACTTTAAAAGTTTCAATGTCAAATCCAATAGTATAGAAAAAAAATGGAAAGGATAGCAGTAATTATTCAATGCAGATACTGAAGTTGTATGTTTATTTAAATACTGCTGCTATTTTACTTTTCTGCATTAAAAAAATAGTTGGAGCTATATCTGAAACAAAAAGTTCTCCGTTCTCTGAAATAAAGAGCCATTCTTGGCTCAGGCAATCACTTCAATGAGTGGAGTTGGGGTATCTGAAATGTCCTAAAATGTTCCTGTAAAAATGAAATCTACCTGAAAAATTAGAACTCCGTACAAAGTAAATTTAATTGGCTTCTTCAGTGTAGAAAAGCAATCCTTAGAAATTTAGAAAACTGACATATAGAAATTGTCTTGTGCACTGAAACTGCAAATTCTCCACTGTCTTGCCCAGAATGGGTTATTTTATGTCTGCTTTAAATATTGTGATGGGTTCCAACTGAGTGAGGTGTCAACTTGTGTGGCCAGATGCCCCTGCAAATACTGCCTCAATTTAACAGCATTGTAAGTAACCATGCCAGACACATTTTTCAAGAGAGAGAGGAGAAGCTACTGGGAGAGAGCAGCCACATGCTGGAATGTGTCTAGTCTTCTGTGAGCAGCATTCTGAGGTAAGATCCCACAGGACCAGAGGTCTTCCTACTCTCCTCTGCCAGGTGAAAATGCTCCTCAGCACAGCTGCTGGTAACACAATATGTGGTTGCTCCCCCATTTTATGTGATGTACTCAACATTCTCAAAGGATTCAGAATTTGAAAGCTGAATTTTAAAAAAAACAATTTTGGCAGTTTATGGAATTAGCATAAATCTCTCTTTTAAGGAATGATTATTTGGGAATGTTTTAGTCTATTGAATTTTTGACTATAGTATCACAAGCCTATCGCTGCACTATTGATGTAAAGTAGTCTTCTGCTTTAGAGTTAGATAGCATTCTCCTGTTTGTATAAACTATCTTGATTTTCAGATTTTAAAAATTACAGTTCTTTGAAGAGAAATGAACTTACAACTGCTTTACCTGAATTACATATTAATCAGACAAAACCTTATGTTCAGGCTATATTTAATGAAGAAAAAGTCAAGTCATGGAGTGTGAAAGTTCCATAATTTCTGCGTGGACACAACTATGAAAAATAAATTATTTCACAGACCTCTCTGGTTTTTAGTTTTGATGCTAAAAGAGCTAATGAAAACCAAGTTTAAATGGAACACTTGAGTTTGAATTAATGGATGATGAGTTTTGCATTAGTCCAGTCAACTGGGCAGTCTATGGAGCGTGGTCAAAGATTGTATTTTGTTTAGATTAACAGAAATATTTTGCACATGGTTCACACGAAGATGGAGCTTGAGTGGTTCTGAATACACAGGCAAAGTATAACTTGTCATACAGAACTGTGATTATTAACTTTCTCTTTGGATTTTGTACAGGGGAAGAAGCACCATCTTAAGCTTATTTAGATTCTTGTGGCAGAAAAATGAAATCTATAAACAAACTTTCTTTCTTTAATCTTCCTCAACTAACCTATGCTCCTGGGTGTTTTACAGATTCTACTGTAAGACTCCTGTAATTATTGAACTGTTCTTTTGACCTGGTTGCTTGAAGGATATTGGATTTCTCTTACCTGCAAATGGAGATTAGCAGTCAGATCACCTGAAGTGCTGAAATACTGCTAATTTTTTAAAAACAGATTTATTACAAAATCCTACTTTTCCTCTCTACCTTGGACTTCAGCATTCACATTTAACTCATTGTATTATCTGTTCAGGGTAATTTGAGGATGACATTCCTGGTATAAATTTTTAGTATGCTCTTTAAGGTCTCCAGTACAATTCTATTAGTTAACTGGTGTCTCTGAAAAAGAGTAATTGCATAGTTGGATAATTACTTAGGTACTCCTAAAATAATTTAAAATCATTAGAGGGTGCTCTCTGTGGCTGCTGTTTCCTGGTTATTTCAGTGACTGCTTTCTTAAAGGACTTCTTGCCTGTGCATGCTTGATCTCACAGTCCTCTCTGAGGACCTAGTTTTACCTCTTTTCTTTACATTCCAACTTTTTAGGTGAAGCCATTGATTACACAGTTCCCAGACACATGGAAGTGTCTATGAGGACCTAAAACTGCTTGCAGTGTAGCACCTAAAAATACGGTATATCTAATTGTGGATAGGCTTGGTCCTAACTCTGTCCCTTCTGATTTGTGCCCCCAAACTATAGCCCCAACTTACTAATTTTCTAGGGTTGTAGGAGCAGGAATGTGGGTATCTGTGGCAGGAGAATAACAAACATGTAATGGGTGCCCAAACTGAGGAAGCCAACATAATCTTTCTCATTTTGGGTGAGAATGAAAAGTCTTAAGTTGTGTTTTCTGGAATTTGAAACCCATTAACAGTTCTGAGTTTATGAACAGGAGCCTGAGCTTTCACCTCACAGAACAGAAGCTTTTATTTCCCATTTTGTATTCTCATTATTAAAATTTATTCCTTCTTTGTTAAAAAATTTTGTACATGGAAATATTCCTAGTACTAAGATCAACAAAGAAATGAGGCATTTTCCTTTTGTTAACTAGAAGACTATTTTCCTAGAAATTGTCTCTTAATATCTAAAGTGTCTCTTAATATCTATGTCTCAATTTAACAAAGATCAGTTCTGACAGAAGTGAAGAGTGGGTAAGGGCAGGGAAAAAATGAAAATGAAATATTGTAAAATATTTTTTATTTCTACAAATACAAAAAGAGTACTAGACACCATGCTTGTAAATAAAGCAACAGGCATATGGAGAGGAAAACAGGGTTACAAGGGCCAATGACCTCCACAAAGAATGAACAAGACAGTTGTAAACACGATCTGTCCAGTTCACAAACCTTCTTCAGTCTCTGTTTACAAGCCTGAGAAAAACATTTTAGGCAAAGCTTTAAAAGAACCTGGAGGACTGTACAAAAATGCCAAGAATTGGATTAATTGGCATAATGCAAGGTGGCTGGGCACAGCTGGGGAAAGTGTCAGTGTAGGGAGAATCCCCACCAAGTAAGACTGTCTGTGCAATTAGCTATCTGAACTCTAACCCTTCCAGAATAATTAATGAATAACAGAGGGGATCAAGACAAAGACACAAAGTGATTTGGTGGGTGCTAGCAAGTAATACATCAAAGAATGCTGGTAATTGGCCCTGTGGCTTTCATTCTTTGCCCTATTTCTTTCAATTCATTGACTCAAAATAATGGGTTCAGGTTCATTATCAACAGGTTTTAGCTGCAAGAGCACAACACTTCAACAAAGCTATGATTGTAGCAGTGCTGGTGGCTAAGCAAAAGTTGTAGAGTGTAGCACACTCCCTTGAAAGGGAAAGTAGCAGCATAGTCACAGGCTTTGTCTTACATGAAGCAGTTGGTATTCACGAATTTGCTCTGAGTTTTCTGAGACTTGGTGTTCACTGAGGTTACAATGCTGGAATACAGTTGGTATGGGCAGGTATGTATAACTGCTTCAAATGCTATTATAGTAGCAGCATCTATACTCTGTTCCTTCAGCTGTAAGAAATTAAATAGAATTCCTGACATCATGTGTCACATGTACATGACATTATTTGCGTGGAGACAGTTTAGAGTCTTTTCTCTCTCTGTTTTGGTGGCATTGCATGAAAGTGAAAATTTATTTTTTAATCCATAAAAATAGCTTTCTGACCTGAAAAATTTTACTTGAGAGTTTTATTATTATTATTATTATTTTTTTCTGAAATCAGAATCGGAATCTCCACTGTTCCATTTGTTTCTAGTGTAAATGCTGTTGTAAAATGTTGATATAACTTTTCAGGAGGTACTTAATTAGATTGTCTTTATCAAAAGAACAGAAGAAGAAGCAGGATATTAGAGCAGTCATCTTAAAAGAGTGAATGATGTGTATTTTTTCTCTGCTGTCATTTTGCCATGGTAATTTCTCACTAGTAAATGTTATTTTCTAACCATCGTAGTAAATACAATTACATTTATGGTTAAAATCTGTATGGCACTATAGCTAAAAACTGCCCTTTTGGTTTAGTATTTGAGAAATATGAGAAGTGGTTTAAATTTATAAGCTTGCTTATAAGCACAAGTGGGTGTAAAATTATTTTTCTTCTTGGTTAATGATGTTATTCTGAATTTAGGTTCATAGCAAATCCACAAAATGGTGTAACTATTTTAAATGACAAATTGCGCTCCTTATTCTCATACACAGCAACATAAAAACTTCCCATTTCTTTTGACAGTCTGTGAGGAGGTAGCTGCTGAGGCAACTCTTTTCTAAGTCTTGCAGGTCAGATTCTGATCTCCATTATACCACTGTTGATATGAAAGAGCTTGAGTGAACTTTATGCAGAATTACATTTCAACAAGACTATGTTTTACTATTGTGAAATCATACAGTAGAATATTGAGTAATAATAAAGCTAGATAAAAAGTTTCTGATATAACTTGTGGTATTTCATTTTCATTTTAGTCATATTTCAGGGAATAGCAATTGCATATTAAATATTGAAATATATATATGGATTTCCAGTGTATAAATGCAGCTAAAAATTCAACTATGTGATGCATGACCAACAGCCTCAGTCCTTTAAGTGCAGTTGGACTGTCTGAGATAATGATGTCACTGAGCAGTGCATAGTTGCTCTTTGTTGTTGTCTTCTATTACACAGGTTCCTCCTTTAGAACACTTGCCTCATCAATAGTTTGCTTGTGCTACAGGCAAAAGTACTTCAGCTTTGGAAAGGCTTTATTAGCATGTATTCTAAATCGAATAGTTATCTTTTGATAAATTCTAAACAACACTTTTTAGAATTTAAAAAAAATTAAATGTTTGTTTTAAAACACTGCTTAGCACTGGGAACAGTGCTCCAAGCCTGTTAGTCAGAATGTTTGCTCTCCGCTCTTTGTGATTCCAAGTGGTGTTGGCAGAGGTTTCTTGTGAAAATCTCAGCATGACTTAGATGACATATCAAACACTTTGAGAGTATTTCAGAATTGTTAAGTTCAAAATGTAGTTTTTTCTGAGGCTTTTCATGGCACTGAGGAAGTCTTTTCTATCTGTCCACACTAGGACATGAATGCCATGAATATATGTATTTTATATATCTTCACAATAATAAGTTTTAAGGGTGGCAAAGAAAGAGTAAACTGATTTTTAGTCTTGCCACTGTTATATGTTGTTAAAATAAATATTTAAAAACTACTTGTACTGTGAAGAGCCATGCTCCAAGTGCCTTCTGTCACATATATTTCAAGATCCTGAGTTGACAAAATACTGATTGATCTTGTCTCAGAGGTTCTTACACGTTTTTCAGAAAGTAGCTGCTCTTTTTGTATAATTCTGCCTTCAAGTGAATAACGAGGCTTTGCAGGAGAAGGAAAATCGTTATTAAAAATACACACAGACAAAATAACTTTGATGGCTAGAATGATGAGTACAGTCATTCTCTTCCTTTGACAGGCTTTTTTTTTGTGTGAGATTTGAGGGCACCAATATTGATTTAGAAAACTCAGTCGCTCAATTTTAAATGAAATATAAAACTTTTCCATTTTCTTACCTATCAGCCTCCATTAAAAGGAGATGGTCTTGCAGGGAAAAGGGCTATTCCCACTTTGGATATCACAGTGTGTTTATGATGTGGGGCTTAACTAAACAGCTCCCCTTTATGTAACTAGGAAAGAAAGAATATCTTTATTTAGGGTTGGAGTTTTGACTGTAGCAGCTGGATACAAATCTGGATCCTAGGCCAGGCTGTGGGACCTGGGCCCTCTCGACGGCATCCTTTCCGTAAGGTACGCTCTGCTTTTCTTCTCTCTGATGGAAGTGACAACAGAAGCCTATTCCCTGCTCTCCCTCTCCTGCAAGCAGCTGCACCCCAGGGAAATGGCAGAAAGCTGCACGTGACTGTGCAGCAGCCTGGATCCTTTTGGACCACAGAAAGTTTCCCTAAAACACAAGGGGAGCTGATATCTTCTACTTCTGATTATCAAAATTACTCTTATGCACTAAAAATGGATTTGGTTTGGTAGCAGAACTAACTGTAAATGGGAAATGCAGAGGAAGGGGAGCTGAGGGACAGTTGTGTCTCTCAAACATGCTCAGTTCCTGTCCTTTAGTGAGAACAGGAACAACTCTCAACTTTTAAGGACGTTTAGCAGATGAGAATTAAAATATAAGTCATTGCATTGCTTTCTAATAGAGAGTGCACAAAGCCTGCAAAAGAGAAGGGAGTCTTGCTTGCTGAAGGTCAGTTCGTGTTTCAAAGGCTGACCTTCTTTGGAAAGGGTCTCTCTGCCTAGTGTTCCCATAGGAAGGGACCCAGGGGCTGGATTCATGCTGGCCTGTGGTCAGGGAAGTGCTGAGCTTCCTTTCAAATCACTGTTTCCTGAAAGAAAAGGCATTTCAGTGCAACCTCAGGTGTCTTTGACTAAGATCTGGATACTTTCTGAAGCACGGTCTTCATTTGGCTGATATTATGTGCTTGAAAATCTCAAAGGCTGTAAACTTTGCAAAATCTGGATTCATTTTTGCTGCAATTTTTTTATCATAACTTGGTATGGTTTCATTTGGCCTGACATCCACTGCACAGTGCCTTATAGGAGCTATTAGCAAAATATGGGTGGAATTGTTCTGAGAGAGAAAATAGTATTTTTTTCTCAAACTTTTAGGTACCATAAAGGGAAAAGCATAGGATGGCAGTAACCAACTCAGGGAGTACAAACTGTGTTTCTAAGCTTTATTTTCTAAACTTTCATATACCAAATTTATTACCAAGTCTTCCAAAGATAACAATATTCACATGACAAAGCCCTCTGAGATTATCAGGTAAAAGGTTTATATAGCAGGAAAATATCACGATAATGGCATTTAAACTTAATTATTTCTCTAACAGTGATTAAAGGAAATGTTCATAAATTTGGAAGGGAGCTGACCTCTTTAATCAATAATGTTTGTCCCTCCTTGCAAAGTGTGTTGCTTATACAAAAAAATAAGAAATCATGTCTGGATCACAGGGAAAAGGATGGCAGGATGTGGAAGGGCACAAGGATGCTGAAAAAAAGAATCCTGACCAGCCCCTTCTCATGGGAATTACTGAGGTGGAACACAGAAACAGGGAACAATTGAGGAGAATGTTTTAGATATTATATCTGCTAATGTGTCTTGCCCAACCAAGAAGAGTGTGACTAGCCCATCTCTCCCCTCTCCCCTAGGGCCAGGCCTTCAATTTTTTATGGCCTTTGTCTCCTGGTCTCTTCCATGATGGTTTTTATATCATTTGCTAACATTTTTTCTGGCTCGAAGTTCAAACATGTTTCAAACATGTTTTCTCATGAAAAAAAACCCAAAATTCTGTGAATGTTGTCTTGCTTATTCACCTTTGAATCCATCTAAGATGTTCAAGTGTCCTGTGGGCAGCTAGGCTGTCCCTGTCAAGAGTAGAGTTTTGCAATGCTGTGAGGATAGCAATATCATCTTCAGCACTTAAGAAAGCAGCTCTGTTCCAGTGTCCAAGTGTTTTATCTGTCTGAAGTTTTTGTCCCTGAACAACTTTTGGTATATTGGATCTCTTCCTTGTTTGGTGATATCAGAAGCACTATTATTTTCTCCCAGTGTTATTGCTAAAAATTGTGAACTGCTGTTTGAATCTCAGCCTCCTTGCATTTGGTTTTGTGCAATCCAATAAAAACTTGTTGGTGAGAACTTTCAAAGTATTTTTGTAGCTTTCAAGAATGTAAAGAACAATTAAACCAGGAAAATGCCATGGTAATTGTAGCTCATTCATAATTACTGGTGTCCTCCAATACTTGCCTCTCATGAGGGGTTCGGTGAATCCTTTAATATTACTCTGAGAATAATACAGTGTGAGAGAAAATGCATGTTCCCTGAATAGGATTTGTGGATGCAACTCCTATGTTTGAAAGTATTTGAATATGAAGATTCAAATATTCCCATAGCACTTACAGTTAAAACTAGGCTTTAACGAGACAAAAGTGGTTCTCCTAAGGCTCTAGTATATAACTACTACTGTAATAATAATAATAAAAAAGCTTAGGGGTCTTAGAATGATTTCTAGTTATTCCTAATTTGGAGGAATTAATTGCATTATATGAGCCTATCCTGATCACAGAACTTTTTAATCTCAATCTGAGGTAAACATCTTCAACACCACATAGACCTGAGTTTCCCTATTAAATACAGAAAGCCTTGATCCGTATTCAAGTTCTTTTCTTCAGTCTCCCTGCTGTGATGAAAGTGTCATCTCATCTTGTATTAATTTTGTCTAGGTATGTATATACTATGAAAATTATTATGCTATAGCTTCTGGGACAGGTTTTCTCATATATTTTTGAGAATTTTAAACTGTTAAAGTAATACCTAAAGAAACATGTTTGTTTGTGAGAAGTAGGTGGTGTTATGCAAACTTTGCCCTGTCTCTAACAGCCTTCGAAAGTCAAATAAAGAAGCAAATTTCTAGTAGTTCCTTAAGAAGCATACTTTGTCCCCACCCTTCACAGGAAGGGAAGCAGGAGCTGTGAAACCCCTGTGCTTGCTTCTCTTGGCATCACTGACCTCCAGCTGCATGGTCATGTCAGCCACCCGTGCTATGGCTGAGGAGCCAGGGTGAGTACTGGGAGAGGCAATTACCCGCTTCTAGGGATTGCTCTGCTTCTTGGTGTTGGGCAAATCCAGCTGGCAGGAACTAACCTGGGTTCAGGGACTGCAGGAGAGGATGCAGGACCTCACAGTGGGGGTGGCAGCTCTGGGGAGAGCCCAAGAATCCCTCCAAGCCTGGCAGGCAGCTTCTGCCTGTTGAGCAAGTGTGTGTGAGAGCAGCCACTGCACAACAGGGCTCAACTGTGTAGTCATTAAAAATCAGTTTTAATGCTTGTATCTTAACTGCCATCGAAGCTGCAGTGTATTTTTGTGGCAGGAACTGGTTGGTTAAAAAGATATTTCGATACCTTGTGTATTTTGACCACGTTACAATTAAACTATTGTACTTCTATAGCCAGTGTTGCACCATAGCTAACGGGGTTTAAGTTAGACCATTAACTTAATATACTGCTTTCTGAGGAGACAAGAACGCTTGATCTCACTGTTCTATAAAATAAACTTGCTGCATTACAGAAAAGAGTACATGATTTTTACTGCTTATTTACACAGAGCTTCTGTGGAGTTCAGTGGAAGTTTTGCTGATTAATTCAGAGCAAGAATATTCGAATAGTTTCGTATGACAGCACATTTTTTCATTGGGCAGTTTCTGCTTTCACTGATCCATTTTATATTTAATTATTAAATAATTTTTAGAACTATAGTGACTTTAATGATTGTATGTACAGATGCTAAGTCCATGTTTATGGATGTATAGACAGCTATATTCATTCACAACTAAACTCTCCACCCTAAAAAACTTGATTTTAAATATAGGCAATTTGTCCCCAAGGGAAAGGAAAATAAAACTCACTGATCTAAAAAAAACCCAACTCAATAATGCCCCTCTATCCCCCTAGCCTATAATTACAATTTGGTATCTAAAGAATTTGATGATACTTGGTCTTTATGTCTCGACAGCCATGGACAAATCTCTCAAATCTGGATGTCCAAAATGTAAATGAATTTTCAAAGCCTGGGAGTGATTTAAGAGCATGATCTACAGTAAGATCACTAGCATTCTTTAGTCACTTTTGTGGTTCTCACAAGAGTATCCTGAATGTATACTTTCACATCAAAGTCAGTAGGCTCCCTGAAATGCTGAGCGGAGCAACTAACTTGTGGAGAGCTATATATAAAGGTATTCTGGCACTACTATGGCAACTGACAGGACTGAGTACTAATTCAGATGCTTGATTTTAAATCAAGGTTAACTTAAAAATTCCACAGTTACTTATCTCAAATAATATAAAAAAACAGCTTCTAGTTATCTTATCTGTGTCATTCTAAAAGATTGACTTGTGGGCTGAGCCAGATGTTGTTATGGAGAAACAAGATCTAAGACAGAGCAATTCACCTGTCTATTTTAGACATAATCAGGACAGTACTCCCTAATTTATTTTAAAATCCAAAACTTGCATTCTGGAACTGACATGAATTTATATGAAGGAAGCATAGCAAAAATATTGAAATTAAAAAATTTGTAACAATATTATATTTGAAGCTATTATTTTCTCTTCGTGTTGACCTGCTAGGCATTCCCCAAGGTCAGGAATGCCCAATACCTCTGCTGAGCAGGAGGTGACAAATGTGACCAGGAGCTGTGAGGAATAACACTTGCTTACTAGAGACACACTTCTGTATTTTCTCCAGGGTAACTGGTCATGTTGGATGAATGTAGGTGTGAGGGTGTACATAATTGTAAATGTAATATATTTAAGACAACAAAGGTGGAAATCAGAACTTTCTAAACCAGTTTGTTAAAAAAGGTGAAGTTTCTCTTGAGCTGTTTATTGTCCTGGTGTATTTTGATTTAATCTGCCACTCTAAGATCCTTCACTTTGATAGAGTTATATAGCCAGTACACGAGACAGTGAGCTTTCCCAAGCAGTTGTTTTCCATGCACCAAAAGCTACAGGAACACTGTGAGGATCCTTTGGCAAAAAGGCATTGGAGGATTGTGCTGTGAAGCTACCTTGAAGCAGTAAGTGAGGAGCAAGTGAGCAGGGGACCAGGATTTGTTTCACAGTCATTCTTTCATGTTGGGAGGTGCCTTGGAACTGTACCAGTATGTTGCCCGTCTCGATGATAGGTAACCAGGGCTGGTCAATATTGTGGTTACATCTGCCTGTCACTGACCTTGTTCCAATGGGACAGATTCTGCTGAGCTGTGAAAGCACAGGGCTGCAGGCTGTTGTCAGCACAAGGCTGGGAACTGAACACACTCTTTTCTGCAAGCGATAATTATACCACGGTTCAGTAAAGGAGAACTTGCAAAGCCCAGCAGAGTGAAGCACAAAATCATCTGCTGATCAAGCAGCCATACCCATTGGGATCTATTAACTTTTCATCCTGACAGAGACTCTATAGGTGTGTTCAAAACCTGTTGGTTTGATGTTTATTTCAGGAAAAATCAAGTTAGGATAGAGGAAGCTGCTTCTGAAGTCTCAGGCTAGATGTCTTGTAGGAAGTACTTATTGTTTTCCTGTTTCACATGATGTTTCAAAGCCTCGCTTCTTCAGAGGCTGTTCAATCCAGCTGTTTGCCTTTCCATAAGTGGGACCCCCCCTCTTCAATTCCCTGCAATGGTTGGATGTGCAACAAAGTCTTTAGAGGATGAAGTGATATATTGTAGTGCAAAATAATTTTCACCTTTTTTGGGTGTTTAGTGAATCGTGACTTTGAAATGAAGAGTAATTCTGTTCAATTAAAGTAAATCCAAATAAACTCAGATAGAAATTTACTTAGAGATTTATTAACTCTAAATGGCTACACAAGCTGTATTATAGGCACTTCATCTGCCAGAAGGATCCAGTCCCTCAGGCATTGCACGGGAATACACCCTCACTGTCCTAAGATAAAGTTCTTCACCATGTATTTTGGATCAATTTTGATCGAGTGTACATCACTGATTTTGTCAAACTCCTCTGAAGTCATTGTCAAGCAATAGCTGAGAGTTTGGGATGGGGAAGGGGAGAACAAAGCATGAGACAAGACTCAACAGACTTTTCAGCTATTCTGGAAAAGGAAGTGCAGGACATTTTGCAAGATAATCAGGCCTTCAAAAAAAAAAAAAGTTCAGTGTGTTTTACAACTAATTTCAGAGACTCTTTAAGGGAAGTGGTGAGCCAAACACAATTCCACTGTGAACCACTTCAGCAACAGATTTTACTGCATATGCTCTCAGTTGTATTGATTTGAAAATGGCTGAATAAACAGGAAAAATTATTTTTTTCTGATTATTATATGAACTGATCATGACAGTGCTGTAACTGGAAATTCAGAATCCCTAACACATAGTTTATGGATTAAAAATGTGGAAATATAATTTTGCACTTTTTCTTTTCATCATTTCTATTGACAACATAACTTCCATTTCTCTTCACAAATTCCATAAATGAAATCAATATGTCTGAGAACGGTGAAATATTCTTTTATAATTTCTGCTGTTTTTTGCAGAAATGCAATTGCTTTAGCAGCATCATAAACGTTATGAAGATGTAAATATAAGCCATCAACAGACTATATTGACAGTATTCAACATGAGATATGTTTCACATGGGAAAAAAGGAGGGAAAGCAGGAATAATGTGGGAATACATTGAAAACCAGGCAATTCACCACCTGACAGAAACATGAATGACAGACTTAAAAGATGATAAATAGGAATGATGTGGAAAATGAAATAAAAAACATAGATCTTAATAAAATTTAAAAACATCTGTAGTTCAGATGTTTACTTACAAAAAATTTAACCTGTGAATCAAGTACATGTTGCCTCCCTGTTCTAAAGTCAATCTCCTAATAAAAGAAGTCCACATTCTTTTTCATCTCAGCATTCCTAAATCTTCAGTCTCTGGGCTTGACATCTATTTTAAAAAAATGCCTAAAAATAGGAGAGTGAAGTATAATGTCTTTGAGCAATAACGGCATGACTCAGACTACTTTTTCTTAGAGTCCACTGTTAACTCAAACTAAGGATGGACTGTTCAGTTTTCGCTTCTAATACTAGGCTATCTTTCTGGCAGAACTTCAGTAAAGACAGCTCAAATTTTTGTTGTATAAATTATGCCATAGAAACTTTAATTAAAGAGGTTCAGATACTCAGCTACCATAGCTCAGTATTTAATGAAATTAGTTATAATAAATGATCTCAGGCAATGTGACCAGCATACAAAATAAGGATGGTCATTTACCTTACTCATATGAGATAACTCCAGAACCATATAATTGACAGCATCTGCAGCTCAACAGCATTAATATATTTAATGATGACAAAACAAAACCTCTCTACTGCAGTGTGAGAAATTTTCAAGTTCTGTTTACAGAAATGTTGCAGGATCTTTGGGGTAACATAATTCCTGCTGCTGGTATCTGGCTGCTTAAGACCCCGTCAAGTAGTAATTTCTGGAGGTGGGTGAAGCTGGTACACAGTGAGATTTTCCTTTTCTCTTTAGGGAACTGCAGGCAACTGAGATTGACTCTGCCATGTGCCTATCTAATGTCTCTGGGGTGCTTTCTGTTCCCCCTCAGAGTGGATGATCTGGTAGCTGCTCATGGGCACCCATGAACTGTTCAACAGCTGGAAAAAGAGTTACTCTTTGTGAAAATAAACACTGAGAAAAGACAGAACCAATATACTGTTTTCTCCTCCCAAGAGTGAATAATTCGGAGAGCTCTCTTAGTGCCTACAGATGTTTGATCAGGTATGCAGCTTCTCTTGCTTTATAGCGAAGTCTTTGAAAAAAGATGTCCAGCCAGTTATAAACACCAACAAGAATTTAACTTATCTTTATAGTTACTAACATGATAGCACGTTTAAATACTCCTACTTTTTAAACAAAACTGAATTAATCAAAACTATCTTTTTCTTCGATGCACATGAATCCTGTTCATTCTGCAAAATGCTCAAAGGGTTAAATAATAGATGAAATAGAACACAGAAACATGCAGGAGAACCTCCCCTTCCTTCAAATCCTATTTAAATGATAAAAAGGCTTTCTACAGGGTTAAAGTCAAACTGTAGATTTCCTGTTATATTTAATAATGTAACTTCTTCATACATAATGATAAAACTTGACTCTAGTAAATTCAATTCTTTGGAATTACCATAATTACTTATGTCAGAAAATAATTGAAACAATTTATTTTATGTTTGTTTGAATATCGTTTAAGCTATTTTTTATGCACAAACATTTTTCTATCAGTTTTTTTCAAAGGATTTTATGTTTAAAGATCTTTCAAGTTAATTCCATTGGTTCATTATTTTTCTCCACATTGCTATTTCTGAATTTAAACCATTTCAATTAGATTTTATTTTGAGCTATGTTACATTTTTATGTTGGCAAACTGTGTCAGAAACTGCCAAAAAACCCCTGTATGTCAGTGAGGACAGTCATGATTTCATGTCTGTAAAATGCCAACAAATTTATTTCAAATGAAATTCAACAAGATAGCTTCAAATACATACATATTTAGCAGCTACTGAAAGTCTATGTGAACCATTGTTGTTCTGATCATTTTTGTCAAACAGTACAAGGAAAAGCATCAAGGAAATTAAAAATATCATATTAATATTGTTATTTTTTTTTTTGAGCTTCACTTAGTATGCCTACAGATATACAGAATTTGTGCAAGTGAGGAATATTCATAACTGAATGTTATGGTACATTAAAGTAAAATGAGTTCCAAGAACTCTTATTTAGAACTTCCTATTTTACCACTACTAATTTTCGGTCAGAATAAAAAATTTAAATTAAATATTTGAATGCTGTAAATGTCTTTCTGTCTTTGCTCTGTACTCAGGGACAGAGCTCTCATTTGCAAGGGAGGATGGTGAGGGAAAGGAGTTGCAGATGTCTTCAAGTTAGGCACTGCCTGGTCAGCTGCATGACAACTACATCCATTTATGTATGCAAATTCAGAATTCCCTCATCTAAAAATGAAAATCAGTCTGTGCAGGGAAAGTAGGACTGCCAGAGACAGCTTTTTTTCATAAACAGCAGCTTATCCACTCTTTCTTCTAGAAGAGAGGAAGCCACACTTAAGTAGGAATCCTTGTGTTCTTTACGTTTACCATACCTCTTAGATACATTTAGAAACCACAAACTTGTTAATATACTTGTTCTGGGAGTCTAAAACTTCACATAAAATTTTGAATCTAAACTAGCCCATAAATGGACAATATCAGTTTCTTTAGTCTCAACCTTATTGAGTACTATTGTTTCAACATTCCTACATTGAAAGATGCAGGTCTACAAACGTGCTGTAGTTTTGAAAAATTCTCTACCTGTGTTAAGCGTTATCCACGTAACCCTACTGTGCAAAGCTGCATAAAGTTCTGTGGATTGTGGAGGTCAGCCCCAGTAATTGAATAACTGGTGTTCCAGGTGGAGCCTGAGGTGGGATGCAAGTATTGTGGTGTCTGTTTCACGTCTTCCTACATCCAGCTCACTTTCATGAGCAAAACAATTTGCACACAGTTATTTTTTTCTGTTAGAAAAGTTGAACGGTGCCAGCCTTTATGTGGGCTTCATTATAATGCTTTCTTATTTTTATTAACAAGAGAGCTCTGAATATTTGTAAAAAGTTGACATTATTTCATTAGCTGTTGCTGGTCTACGAGTAAGCCTACTGAAAAGAATATCTTCTCTGCTGGATATGTCCATGAATGTTTCTAAAACATGACTTCCCACAAGCACGGAGGACCATACAGCAAGGTGATTAATAAGCATGGAATGTGTATTCCCAGATGGTTTCTGTTCTTTTGTTAGTTCAGAGTTGTATTTATTATTACATCTTTCATAAACATGTAAGGCCCCAATCAAGCACTTCAAAAAACGGAAATGGTTGTTTGCTAAATTTCTCATCCATTTTGAGTTCATCAGTTTTAACAAAGAGATATTTTATATATTGGATTTTTACCAGCATTACAGAAACAAGTTTCAGAATTCCAAAATCAGAATTTCACTATAGGAACTTCAAATATTCCAGCACATTGTATTACCACCACATGGTGATTATAACAACCATAGGCTTATTATGCCTCCTGAGCAACCTGCAATGTGGGACAGAGCCTGAAATTCTCTTCCAAGTTTGCAAAATTTATAGTGTGCAGGGTTTCTGACATATCAGAGGATTTTAGGAGTAACATGGCTACTGAGGAGTGCAGCTGTATGGATCAAGGGGGTGGCAGGTACCAAATTGCCTGAAAGTAGGTACAAGTGGTGTGGTGGGTTGGAACCACATTTCATTCCTTTCACGTACTCCACTACTGCTTTGTGCTACTATAAGGCAATATATAAATAATAATAAGCACGAATGGGCAGATTTTGCGTTCTGATATTTTGAACTAGTATAAATAGGTAGAGAACTTCTGATGAGTTATGACATGCAAAAAATCATCTTGTTTTGGCCTCACAGAAGAAGTATGAGAAAGGAAGGTCTATAAATCCCTGTTGTTGTGAGCATTCATCAGTCTGGATATCTGATGCATAAGCAAATACTCTGATTTTATAATGAACTTCAGTTATGCTTTCAAGAATAATAACTAATTCCTGAATTTTAACCTCTTACCCCAGAAAAACCTTCTGGTATCTGGCTATACAGGCACTGTTGCCAGCCTTAAATACACCCTAGCTCTGTCACATCCTATAATGAAAAAGAGTGTCCTTATTAAAAGGAAATAAAAATGACACAGAGAAAATGAATTATCAGATTGTTTTTTAATTCTATACTTTGCAGTAAAACTCCAGCAGTTGAGGTTTGTAATTTCCAAGTCCCTATACTAATTTTAACCCACTGCTCTTCACCTCCACATGGACTAGCATCTGCCTGTGAAATTTCAGCCTACAAACCCATAGAATATGTTTGTAAGTGCTGCAAATCAATAGAAATCAACTGCTTAGCATCCCTACAGAACCCTACCCAGAGCAACACACTCATGGCACATCAGTGGGAGGTCAAGCAGACATGCAGAGGGAGTTTAGTGATGCTGAACATTTGTTAGCTGTTCCTGGTTCTTATTGACTGGGGTTCAAGGATCTAGAAAACATAACTGCAGTAATGATGATCCAGCAGGAATAATTTGCCAGAACTAGACCTAGAACATATTTTTATATGGATGTAAACTAAACAGACAAGTGTCTTATTAAGGAAATAGTTTGTTCTCATGCCTCCCTGTGTATTGTCTTGCTGCTATTGGTGCTATGAAGGGAAATCTTACTCCTAAATTCTTAACACTGTGACTAAGATTAGGCTTTTAAAATACATATATTAATACACAGATACATATATATATGTATGTATGCATATGCACACACATGCACATAGACCTAGGCTTTAATCTTAACTGTTTCTGAAGTAGCTGTGTAGGACCTCTTAGTTCCTTAGTATTTTAGCTGTAAAACTTGTGAATATTTATTATTCATCAATGCACTAAGCATTTTTCATATTAATGGCAGCATTAGTGCAATATTAGGAACATTTGATCGACTTGGTGGGACCAAAAGCTGTGGTGGGTGCTGGGCTTATGTGGGACTTGAAGGTGACTACCACTGTGAGGACTGGGAGCAGAGCCATGTCTTTCTGGGGTAGATTCACAACATTTTTTTTCCTGCAGTAGGCCACAAAACACATGCATTTGAGCACAATATGCAGCTGCGCTCTGCACAGAAGTTAGGGGTCAAGGTGACGCTGTAATTTAGTTGTGGAATTTATCATGTGGTGGTGTTGCTGATATAAACAAAACTTTTAAATTTAAGTTTTAGGGTAAAGTAGGAATAAAAGAACAATATTTTCCTAATAATTGAAGCCAAATTAGAGACTCTTGAAACATTTTTTGGGAATTGACAGAAAGGTATTTTGTGGACATGCTCCACCATTTCATAACAGACTTGTTCTGAGCTACTAGAACTATCTATACTTCTTATTCATTTAGCCAAGTCCCAGTAGTTTCTTACATAGCTCTCATATAGATACAAAACTGAAAGGGAATAAAAAACTCAAAATACATTTTGTGCCTGTGTTGAAGACATAGACTTTGAAAAATATAAAAAGTGTAACTTGTCATCAGGTGTAAGTGGGCTTGGCTGCCTGTGGCTCCACTGCAGCTGCATTAAATGACACAACCTAAAGACCCATGTATGAATATTTTTTTCCTCCCATAGTTTTGAAAGCAAAACTACCGACAAACTCTTTCTTTTAAAACAAAGAATGCATGTAAAAAGGTGTCCTCTATATTCATCAGACATACTGTTGAATTTGATAGACCTATCATTTGTACGGTACATATATTGTTGCTTTAATGCATTCCCTCACTACTTTGATAAAAGCCTTAAGATGTTGCCACTAGTCCTTTGATGTTTCTCTCTGATGTTGCGGTACCTCTTTTTTTCTTCTCTTCCAAAAAATCTGTTTTGCATAAACGTGAGCAGACAAGACATTTCTAGTTAAGGACAGAAACATCAAGTTCTATCAATAAAAGGACAAAATGAGAAGCTATATCTAGAGTTTTATATACTCTTTTGAAGCCCTTATAGATGAAAATATTGTAAATATTTTAGAGAAAATACGATAATGTTTCATTAGTTAAAAAAGAAAAAAAAAATCTTGGCTGCCATGACTTTTCTTGTGACATAACAATTAATTTTCTAATAAACCAGAAGAGTAAATCTTACAATGGCAGGAAAGTATTTGCCTATTGTCTATTCTTGTCTATAAACTACCAATTTCTTAACAGGGATTTATAGGTTATTATGCAAGAAAAAAACCAGAATTTTTATATTTAGTCTCAAAGTCTTACATTGTATTTTGAAAAATAAAGTTGCTTAATCTGTTGGGATTTTTTTTACTGCAAATAAGTAAGGTATTATTATTATTATTATTGGTGGTGGTGGTAGTAGTAGTAATAGTAGTAGTAGAAGAAGAACAAATGTTTCAACTCAAGATCTCAGTGAAGAGGTAGTGACATTGTCCCAAGGGGACTGAAATAATTGCTGCCCTCAGAATTTTCCAAGATGAAAAATATATAGTAATACTGATAAATAGATACTGTTATTCAAATTTATCAAGGAAAACAGATTCAAAGTCTTGCTCAAGGCTATATAGGGAAAACATAGCAAGGGCAGGGAATACACAGCACTCTTGAGTGCCAATCCACCGTAATTTAAATTACTGGCAAGTATTGTGGAAAGTGGTTTTCCTGTGAATGGCAGGACTGTTTTGCTGCATTCAAGAAGAACCTTGTGTAGTGGAGCCACATCATGGTCTGGTGATTAAAAAATGTTAACTTAAGCCAAGAAATGCCAGTTAGTTGTCTTACTTTTTCCAAGACATACATATTGTTTTGCTATTCAAAGTTTCATGAACAATTCTCAGCAATGTAAATAGGGATAGAATATTACTTCTTTTTCACACAACTGAAGCATGGTGCACTTCTTAAAGACTTTTTTCATAGCTCACTAATGCAGAAGGCTCTGGACAATTACCGATTAAAGCTCCAGTCCTACAAGCAATTGTCCATATGACTATTTTCCCTGAAATCAGTGAAAGCCCTTCACAGGATACAATGGAAAACTCTAGGCACTTGTGGGATCAGGGCCTAGCAAGGATATGGATATCTTGTACTTATAAGCAATGATAAAACTGAAACAAACACTTTGACTATCCCACCTCCAATGAGATGTATGGAAATAAAGTAAGCTGCTACTTAACAGGGAAATTTGGGAATTGGAAATAAGTAGATTAAAAAAACCCTCCTATTTATCTGTGGAATCAAAAATGATACAATTATAGAAAGTTCTAGAGGAACAGAAAAATGGAAGGAATAATTGAGAATTAATATTTATAAAATACATTTATTTCTTATGCTTCTACAAATCACCTACTGCTTTTGTATCCACCTTCTGTGTTGTCTGTAGCAGGAAAGAGACATGGCCTGAGGTCTTCAAGATCTGTTTATCTCTAGTAGGGACACCCCTGCCCCCATTTCTCATCTGCAATACTCTATAGACTCTATTTTAATACTGATTGATTTTACTGTTCAGCTACAAAACAGAATCTGTAATTTGTGCCATTGATCAGGCTGTAAACAATCTCTACACGTGAAGGATTATATGTAGACTTCTATTTCCTGTGGCTGTGCAGGACACTTCTTGCTCCAATTCTCTTCCTACCAGCCTTTCCCTTTTGCTTACCCTCTACACATTATCTTCAGAGACAGATCTGAAGCCTATAGTAAAATGACTAAGAATTTTACTGTACAGCAGCCACTGGCACCATGAATCGTTTTAACTTGTCTTGCTTCTGTGCAGACTTTTTCTCTATCTGTCACATCAAGGGAATCCCAGACTGCCTTATATCAGACATCCCAAATGGTGGACTTTAAGAGTAGGTTTGGGAAGTAAACATCCATGTTCACCTCTCTTCTAACACATACTGCTCCTTACTGTAATTTAAATCCTAGGACTACTGGACACCCCATACACTGAAATTGAGATCTGTAAACAGGAATCAAGATTTAAAATGTTAACTGGAATTTTATGTGACTCTTAATGAGTCCTCAGCCAAAAAAAAAAATATTCCCAGGTCCCTTACTGCTCAGTATTTGAAGTATAGTTAGTAAAAAAATTAGTTGCTGCCCAGGACTTCTGGACATTATTCTCCTCCAGTCCACAGTAGTTTTTACCCAGTGGACATACACCTTTCACACCTTGACATAAAATCTGGTTTAAATAAGTTTCTGTGTACATTCTCTTAAAAGTGAAGCCATGCTTCTGATACTGTCTTCTTGTTTGTGAGATAGGCTGAAATTTGCTTTAATGAAGCAAAAAAAGCTTTAAATTATTTGCCTGCCCATCCTCTGTCTGTCCAAAATTTACCACCTTGAAGAAAACCTTAGCAATAAATCAACCACATATTGTTTGGATCCATAAGATGATCAAAACCCCTGCTGGGAGTATGACTGTTTCTTGCTTTGCTGGTAGTCTTTTGTATGATTCCTAGCTCATGCTGGCAAAGAACTTTCTGGCTGGTATACTCCTGTGGTGTCTTGAGCTTCATGTCTAACATCAGGACCCTTTGTTCTGTACGAATACACAGAAGTCTTCTCTTCTCCAGTTTTCCTTTTATTCTGTTAAGGCTGTTTAGTTTTCATTATGATGACAGACTAATCTTTCTTTTCCTTTACAGTTGCTGTGGTTTAACCCCAGCAGGCAACTAAATGCCACACAGCTGCTTGCTCACTTCCCCTTCCCCCTCCACCCAGTGATGGGAAGGGGAGGAAATAAGAAAGGAAAGAAAAGAAAATACAACTCATCGATTGACATAAAGAAAATTTAATATTTAAACCAAATGAAAGATAATAACCACAACAAGAACAACAATATTAATACTTCTTCTAATAATTGTAATAGAAAGGAGAGGGAGAGCAGGACATAAAACCCAAGACAAGTGATGCACAGTACAGTTTCTCACCACCTGCTGAATTATGCTGTCCCTGAGCCACAATTCGCTCACTCCTGCAGGTAAATCTCCCCTGTTTATATACTGGGCATGATGTTTTGTGATGTGGAATATTCTTTTGGCCATTTCATGTCAGCTTTCCTGGCCATACTCCCTCCCAGCTTTTTGTGCAGCTCCTCACTGGCTGAAAAGTCCCTGACTTAGAGTAGCTACTAAGCAGCAACTCAAACATCTGTGTATTATCAACATTATTCTCATACTTAATCCAAAACATAGCACTGCACCAGCTCCTAGAAGAAAATTATCTCAGCTGTAGCCAGGACATTAGTTTTATTCCACTTATTTTCTTTTCAAGGGCTTTATATTTGACCTCAAGTATTTTGGTTAGGCATAGAGGGAGACTCAAAATACCTTCTAAGTTGAAAGTGATCTTAATGTTTTATCTATTGTTTTGTATTCTGATAGCTTTTTATCAAGGCCTATTTTTTTCTGCTTACATTATCAGCTTTATCTAGATGGCTTAAATTTTCCATTTTTAATTGGTCAGTGTCTCCTCTTTCGCAATTGTATTAAACCCAGTTCTTGTTTTGTGGCTACTCATCCTGAGTCAGCATATCCTCCTCTTCCAGCTACTCTGAACATTGCCTCAAAACTTCCCAGTAAATAGGAGGATAATGCCATCTGCAAATCTCAGGTGACTTGAGTATTCTTTGTTGATACTACTATGCTTAGTTTCTCATTCAAGGTTTACAGTGATTTTACAGGGGAAAAGGAGTTTGCTGACATAACTGAAAAGGATCTTTTCATTTACCTTGTTAAATGTAAGTTTCTACTGAACTGCACTATAAATGTTTTTGAAGAGAAAAAAATCTACAATAATTTAAAACGTATTTTTGGAAGTGAATGTGAAACTTTAGTAGTCTACATGAAAATCTTGCTTCAAGAATTGCAAATGTAAGTTGAATTAGCTGGGCTGGAGACTCATGGATTAATGTGACAAGCTAAATTCTTCTGCTGGAAATCCAGCCGTGAGGAGGGGCAGCAGCAATTTTACACTTCAAGTAGTGGGATTTTGTAATCTTTAGAGAAGGATACTCCTGCCTAATAAATAGATCATCCTGACTAACTGTGGGCTGTGCACTCACTCATGTATGGTCAAAGAAAGAGTAAAAAGTAAATTAAATCTCAGAGACCAGCACAGCTATAGTCTGAAGCCATGTTTACCTATGCTGTACTTTGAGTCAGTTTTCTGTAAGAAAGCCTTCCTCATTCTGACAAGCACTTATACATCTGTTAAGTAAGTGGAATGGTCCTGAGGGCCACTAATGTAAGGATAAAATCTAGACTTGAGTGAGAAAAATAGGAGTATTACCAATATTTAACTGTCTCAGGTATATGCTCTGCATCCAGCTAATGAAAATGGGATGAGCCTGAATAAATTTCAGTGAATTGCGTTGTTAAACTACTTTGAGACAGTGCTGAATAAACTGTGATTGTGGACTGGGTTGACAATAACCCTAGTGTTTGATGTTGAAGATAATGATCTCATTCCAGGTTAAAATAATAATAAAAGACTACAATAGGAAGAATTCTGTGTCACAAAGCATTTAGGCTTTGTGGGCTTTTGAATGGCAACAGTGATGACAGAATGACAAAAAAGATTGAAGGAAACTGCTAACATGGCCATACTGTTATGCTATTGATTTCTTCTAGCACATATTCTTCAGTTAATACTGCATTTAAGACACAGATAGAAAGTTTCTTTCCTTAAAAGCTCTGTATCATTTCTTCTACTGTAACTGAAATTCCAGCCAGAATTAAGGAAATGCCCTTATGAACCATTTCTCTTTTCTTCCCCTCAAACCGACTGGATATACACAGACATACATTATTCATGGCCAGATTTGTACTAGTCCTTTTTTTGTTTGCTGTTCTGTGTTTGGGTACCCAGGCTCTGGGGCGATGCTGTTGTGTAGAGGTGATACAACTGATAGAAGTCCAGGCACTGCAGGTAGGTGATGATGCTGGCCAATCAATATTTCTGTACTTTTAGCTTCCTGAGGAAAATCAGGCTAATTGATTTATAATTTATTTTGCATGTCTGATGGAATCACATTTTTATCTGCCAGCTTCTTAAGCTAGACCACAGAGACTAGCATTTGCCTTCTCTGTAACATGGCCTACTGATTATGCAGCAAAATTCTAATTAACTCACTTGTTAATTAAATAAATTTGTTAGTACTAATAAACTCACTAAATCTTAGCATTAACATTCACAGCACACCATTTTGTTGCAGTGCAAACACTGTGATGTTTCCCTGCTGAACATTCTGTGGCAAAATACTAAGGACTCTTTGAAACAGCTATCGTTATTAAATATTCTTTCTGTCAACTAAAAATATTTCACACGTATACATAGCTATCACAATAATTTTTCTAGGCAACTCTAACAACTTCTTTTTGAGTTGTACATTCCTTTCCACATTAGGATCATTTAATTTGAAAGACTTGTTCTATACAATACAGCTTATAAATAATGCTCTTAATAATGGCTTACCAGTAGTAAGCTTTAATTCCGTATTCACACAGAACTCTCATTTAAACTAAGGGGGAGTTTCTCTTGATTAATCCCAGTAAAATCAATCATCTTTTGTTAATTAACATTTATATTTAGTGGCTATTAGTTGGAAACTGTTAAGTAGTTTGAGCTTAGCCTAATATCACTCCTCCAATTCCTATTCTTTAGCATCTATTGAGTGCAAAAAGGTTTGTTGTACCTAAATTGAGATGGAAATGCTGTAGAGTACAACTCTAACACTGAAGCACACGTTCCTGTTTGTGCTAGGCTGACTTCTGATTCTATTTATGGTGTTTTTACAGCAATTCTAGTTCTAAGGTTTTTTTTAAAAGGCTGATTTCAGAATGTAAAGGCTGAATTTTGGTCTGTTGCATATTAGAAATGGGAAATGGTATTAACATTTTATCTTTTTTTTTTTTTTTTTTTTTTTACTAATTGAGTTAGTGCAGAATGGAACATATTGTGAACTAAGATTAGTTTAAGTACACATCAAAAGGCAAGACTGCTTTCTCAGTTCAGTACTGAAAGTACCAATTATGCTATTTTTGTGTGCTTTCCTGTCAACTGCAGAGTACAGCAAAACTTAAGTGTTTGGAGCTTTGCATGCTGTAAGTGCTCCCTGAATAAATTTTTTGCTTGCCTTGTCTTCAGCAGATGCTCATCAGTGTTAGTCTGAAATGCATGTTTTTTGACTCAAACATACAAAAATATAGTTCAGAAAATATTCCTCAAAATCAATTACAAAGTTTTAAGGAAACATTTATATTCACGATAATTTCTGGTAATAATTTTAACTTGCAGTTAGACTATTTATTTAACTCATATTGTTTAAGAATAGTGACAAACACAAATTCCTTGAAGTTATTAAAATATTTCAAGGGCCCACATGCTTAATGCATTGTAAATCAGTGCCACTACTCTCAGTCCATAGGTGGAAGGGTATTGCCAGAAGAATACAGAGATTTCTGGCTGATGTTCAGGTACTGAAGGTTATATTTGCTAACCCCATGAAAAGCATGTCAGCAACATCCTTGGGGCATGAATGCACTCAAACTCATTGCTACTAACAGTCAGAAAACATATTTGGACACAAAATAGGCCAGGTAGATTTTTAAAAAGTGCTTTTACCAGCTGATTTTTTTTTAACTTTTCTTCTCATATAGCTCTCCTTGAAGTGCCATTCCTGTTTTTGATGGAAACATCACCTACTGCTGTCAGCTAACCCAATCTGCTCACTTTGTATGAAAGCACACTCTGTGGCCAGATCCTAAGCTGGCTCAAAATGCTGTTGCTGCCTTGACTTCACAAAAATCATGTTGTGAAGCTGAACCTAAGATGCCTACTTTGAAAGCTTCCCCCCTTGCACTCTTTATCATTCTGAGACTGAGGAAATAGGAATAGAAAGCACATTTCTCAGTTCTGAGAAAGCTAGTTTTGTCTGCGCCTTTACAGAAGCTGTAACCCTTCACAGGCTTAAAATATCTTGTCTGACAGATTAGCTTCCCTGGTGTGACTGTCTCACCAAACCACCTTATGGCACTGGTTTTATTTCCTCTGTTCTTGCAGTGCATAGGCTGGGGGGTACATATTTCTTTACAGTTTGTTTTCAAAATGAGGGAGGACTGAAACATACAAAAAAGGGGTAGTAACAAGCAGTGCTGTCATCTGGTGGTGAAATTGTTACAACTTTTAACAAACTGACCATGCTTTTCAACCAATAGGGTTCTTTTTTGTTGAGGATGTTGATGCATTCCATTTGGCATACATTAATGAATCTTTCCTATTAGAAACAGGCAAACCTGTTTTTATCCAAAATCACAAAACTTATTAAACTTTATTTTCATGGAAGACTAGAACACCAGAGTTAGGTTTAATGTGTTCAGGCTTTGAAATATTCTTCAGCTTGCACTGCCAAAACAATGGAGTCCAAAGGAATGAGGAAGAAAAGACAAAAAGACATACCCCTCCCTCAGATACATACTCAAATGTGAAAGTACTGTTTCCCTTTCTTAACAGTTTTATCATCAGTACTTTTCTGCCACATTATATTTATGTCCATATCTTTATGCATCAGGAAAGTACACCTTTTTGATCTAGCTTCAAGGACTGTTTGCTGGATGTACCTGAACAAGAGGGATGTTTCTGCCATCACTTAATCTCAAAAGATACAGTGTCTGCTCACCAGAGAAAGGGAGCCGGAGAAAGTGTACAGCAAGCAATGACAAAATTGTTACTTCATGATCCCTCTTCATACTTTTTTAGGCTGACTCCTTTCTGAGTTCTCTTAACCTTTAAAGTGAGACAAAATTGAAAAAAATATAGTTGCCACGTGAAAAAAGTTAGAAATCAAAGAACAAACCAAAGTATTTTGAAATTACTGTTATACATACCAACTGCATTTCTCCAAAGTCAGACCTATATTACAAACTTTACAGATGGATAACAAAATAGACTACATGGGTGTTCATAATACAGTCATATTTTGTCTTCTCTGAGTGCTTTCATTGAAAGTTAAGTGGTTAAAAATGCTGAAATTTAAATATAAGCTTTTGTATCTGCAAGAATTTTCCTTATTGTTTATTAGCCTGTGTTATTTGAATCCTATATTTTGGAGTAGATTTCTTTTAGATGTATGACACCAGAAAATCTGGAACTGCTGAATAAAATACATCATTCTGGCTACAGATTTCCCATGCTGCTATAACTGTGATTACTATGGGTATGTGATAGTCATTGGAGTTGACAAATACAGAACTTTTAATGGTGCTATTTTGTTTCTCCTGCAAGGACTGATGGAAAACACCCACTGATGGAAATTCACTGACACCAATTTTTAATTCAAAAGGAGATGATTTGTGCTTTCTAAATTCAAAATTGATTTTCCTTGAATCTGTTTGTGGTACACTGTTCTCCATTTAGTAGCAACCTAGTAGCTGACCTAATTTGAATATTTTCTGGAGGCAGAGACAAGTAGTTAAATAAAGGTGTCAGGACCTAACTCTTTAAACGTAGCTAGCCATACAAAAAGTTTCTTTACATTCTTGAAATGCAATAGTCTTATTCACTGTCCTGTAATAACACCAACAATAAAGAGGAACTGGAACATTAAAGATTTCTTATATTCACAGATTTCATGAATCAGTGAGAGCATGGATAGGGTCACTGTGCAGAGTCAAAGTAAGGACATTAGCTGGGGTTTCTTAATTTGATTGTGAACCATTGTTATGCTCGTGTGGCCTATTAGCTGTAGTGGTTGGTTTTATTCGCAGTTTAGATTTTGAGCTTAAATTCCAAGTTAAATCAAAGAGAAGGTTTTGTAAAAATACTTCCTGTAGTTTGCTTTGCTTAACTTTATAAGATGTTTTTATAGTGCAATGTTAAAAACTTGATCCTTTTCTAACAGTGAAGACCACAAAGTCATCGAGACTCATTGTTATTTTAAAACATGACAAGCTGGCCTTAAGACCTTAGGGATCCTTTCTTCAGAAGTCAAGCTGGTGATGGATAAGGAGCCATCAGAGCTGTGTGTATCTTAACTGCAGGAGTTCAATTAAGAAGCCAAGAGTGTCTCAGGTACACGGGTGCAAATGGAAGTGCTCTCTTTGATAATGTCTCTGTAGTTGCTCAGTGCAGGTAGTTGGCGTCCCCCAACTCATTTCTGATTGCACAAGGAGGTTAGCACAGAGAAATACCTGAAAGGACTGAGCTCCATCAGTGTTCACTGAGTGCTAGAGAATACCACAATGGGGAAATGTTATCAAAATCCCAGTGCCTGCACAGGGATTTGTCAGGAAATTGTTAGCTGTAAGATCTAGCTTCTATTAGCCACAGCCCTGAGAGCTCTTCTGCCTTTCTCCTCCTGAGAGAAACACTGTTCTGCTACCTATGCTGTGCAAAGGAAGTTTTCTTACCCAGCACTGATTTCTGAAGTCTGTTTTGCAGTTGTTTTGCTTCCACATTCCTCTTGCTTTTCATAATACTTGGAAGTGTGATGGAGAATTTCCAATTACTCCCACCCTACCCCACATTTATCAGCTATTTTTAGATGTTGAGATACCAAAATACACAATAAATAGTCATTGTTGAAGACATGGTATTTGTCAATGAAGTTTTAAATATTTCTTCTTCAGTACCTTCACCCTTGAAAGACTATTCACAAGTTCCTGAAGAATATGATGTCAAAGGTTAAATAAGATGAAAAATAGTGCATTAGAGTCACATGAGAATTTTTTCTTAACTTGAAAGCTATTGTAAGGCATCCACTAAACACAGCTGTAAGTTTCCAGACTAGATGTTTTTGTATTCTTTCTTTATGCATATTAATGGAAGGTCTCATCTAGTCAGATCAAAGTTCCTATAGGAAAAAATATTCTCATTTAAAAATTAATTACTATGTTTAGCTTAAGTAATTAATTGGCATAATCACACATGCTTTTATAAACTAAACATTAAAGTGAACAGCTACAGTATTTGGTGATAGTCTTTAGGATAGAACAGAAGTGTATAATTCCTAAGTTAAATTGAATTTTCATTTTATTATGAAATAATTTTACAAATAGTCTTTCCTCAAAAAGTTTAATAAAGAGAGCAGGAGAAACAAACAACTGATATTCATTTGTAATAGATGTTAAAAAGGATTATTTCATAACTAAAAATGCTTTTTTCCCCCTAACCCTTAAAATACATTTGAAAGTCCTCAGATACAAAGCAAAAATAGTCTGTGTTGTGACTGTGTTTCTTATCTTAAAATGGAATTAAAATTTCTGGGTACTTATGGAACATTTTAATAATTAAAAGTGGATAATTAAATGCTTATTTTCTAGTACAGTGGCTGAAAAGAACATGAAGTCCCATCACTCATTTGTAGAGAGGTGTTGTGTTCAGGATTGATGATAAATGATGCAGTCCTATCAGGGTGAAAAATGTTTCTTCCAAAGCTATTAAAAGCACTGAAACAAATTAATATCCAGCATAAATGGCAAACTTTAGTGAAGTCTGCTGAGTTCTGTCCAGTATACTATGATCATCTTTAAGCATATTATTTTGCAGCTGAGATTTAAGCATTTATTAAATCCAGAGGAAATTTATATCAAAGGTTGCCATTAAAATAGCCAGCTCTCAAGTCTAAAACCCCATAAAATCTAAACACAGCAAGAGTTATTAGACCCCTCATTCTAATTTCTCTAAAATCACGGTCTTTTGGATTGCATTCAGTTATTACCTTAGTACTCATCTTTGAGTCCAAGAATATGTTTGATAAAAGTATATCTTGGATTTGGATACTCTATCTCTCCCAGAAAGTAATGATCCTTTGAAGAAAACAGTAGTTAGAGCACTTCCTTTCAAATGCTCCACCGTTTGTGCACACAGTTTTTGCTATGTCTCACTTCAGCTTGTGGCTCTTAACATGCTTTTTGTGCTAGCTTTCAAATTCAGCATGTCCCATGAATTTAAAATTTTTTTTCAAAAGCTGTCAACAAGAACATAACTAAGTTTCCTTAAACTTCCATTGAAATACCCTTTTCTCAGTCTTCAATTACTTTCATAGTTCTTTTCTACATACTTTCTATTTCTCAATGTTTCAAAAATATTTAGCGTAAAAATATTTTTAGGCCTCCATTACTGATTTCTCCTGAGCCATAAATAAAAGCAGAGTAAAGCCACGGTCCTATTCACTACCTCCTTTATGCAATTTTTCCTTTCTTCCTCTAGCATCAGTGGGACACTCCTGCTGAGTTGCTGGCTTGTTATGACCCCAAATTCTTTACAGAACCATTGCTAGAGATGTTTACTTCAACGTAGTATCCTGTATTTCTTCCTCCAGTATATGTAGATTTGTATTACTCTGACTGGGAGCACTAGTCTAAACATATTTATGCTTTTTAATTTGTTTTATTTTTCATTAGTCCCAAATCACTGATGGTAAAATTGAATAAAGTAAGACTGAACAGCCCCTCTTTCTGATGCCAAGCCTTTGCCGATCACTTTCTTATGCATGCTCGTTAGCCAATGCTTAATCCAGTTAAAACACGCTTTATTGATACTGTGCAGTGCTATATTTTTAATTAGAATATTGAGTGATACTAAGTCAAAAGGCACACAAAAGTTGAAGTGTATTATACCTACATCGTTACCTTTGGCAACCTAACTTAAAATCTCATCAAAGAGCAGAAGTAGATTTGTTTGACAAGGCTTATTTTGCACAGAACTATGTTGACTAGCATTAATTATATTCCTATCTTTTAATAATTTATTAATTGAATCTCTTTTCAGTTTTCCTATTATATCTCTTGGGAATGATATTGTGCTGAGCAGCCTGGGAATACAGATGTCACTCGCTTGCTCTTGGTGGAGCACCAAGAAAGATGTGGCACTGCTGTTTAATGGAATATCAGTGGCATTGTTCATTCCTTCTTTAGGTCCCCTGAATAGGTATTTTTTTCTTAATTTTGACATGCTATACATTCTTTTACTAGCAGAAGAAAAATTTCACCAGTGAATTGTAAAGTAAAACAGTTTATGTAAATAAACTACCGAAAGTTTAGCTATGCCATTGTGCAACATATTAGAAATGAAAGCAAACTTAGTGTGAATATGGGGAAAGATGTTACACAACTGTCCTGCAGTGTTACAACATGATTATGTGTGCTCAAATTAGAAAGAGCAATTGAAGAAGTCTGAATCTGCATCTCTAACTCGGAAAGGCTGTTATGTTCTTCTTCCCAGAACTGACTTGTCAGTGAGATATAAAATAAAAATAGGTACAGTCAGTTTCCTGTGCATTGGGATATTTTTCTGGATTACAAAATCTACCTCAAAGTTTTCATTTCTGTTTCAGCTTTGTGGAACTGGTGGAGTTATAATATTTGCATTTGTGTTGGATGCTTTTGATTCCCTTCATACTTGAAGTTTCTAGTTTTGAGTAGACTTTAAATTCACTGTGTTTAGGAAAGCCAGATATTAAATGAAAATAGTGCCTAGAAGGGCGTGGATTATCTACTAACTGTTAGATTTTATGCTGTCCTTCATTCCTCAAACAATCTGGGATAACTGCATTTAAAGTACATGGCTACAGCTGCTGCAAGAGAATGTTGGGAGGAGAATCTGCACAAATTCATTACTTTGTTACACTCTGCACATGTGATATCAGGGGATACGGAAGGGAAGGAAGGGCTAGGTAAGCAACTCTACTTACTACAGGCTAGAGCAGATGTACCAGTAGAAAAACACTAAGTCCTGGGCTGTCTCTGAGGTTTGTCTGAGTCAGGATCTGGATCACAAGGTGATCACTGAATGCCTAGCAAAATATTTCGCTAGAGATTGTTAGAAATCAGGTATACCAACAAGCAAGGTCATCCATCTCACAAAACAATAGGATGGAAGAGACACATTTAACAGAAAATGATCTGTTGAGAGCAAGAAGATATGCTTTATCAAATCACACTGCTTAATTTTTGTCAGAGATGAGAATCCAGGTTCCATGGATGTGCCAGGTTATTGGATGTGCTACCCTGAAAGCCATTTCAGGGTCTTCCTTCATGCTTCTCTGTTAAACAAAGTATTAAATATTCATTGCCCTACAGAGACAAAAAAAAGAAAAAGAAGGTAACCCTGTATTCAGACTGTTGTGGCAGTAAAAGGTGCATCAATATCAACATCTGAATCTTAAAACTCCACATAGACTCTGGTAAAATATTGTCACAGATTATGGAAATTCCTCAAAAGATTGTGAATTGAAAAATCGGTCTCCCAGCACTGCTGGCGGATACCATACTAGAATTATTGGGAAAATAAAAATTCTTCTGCTCTGGAAAACCTTTCTTTTCCCCTGTATTTTCTTTTTTTTTTTTTTTTTT
>VXBI01002354.1:900340-987263 GCA_013397375.1 Toxostoma redivivum | reverse complement strand
TTTTTTTTTTTTTGAGAAGCATTGTGTTTTGTGGATCTAAAACATGCACATGATTAACATCTCTAAGCAGCTAAGTGCATGCTGATCTTGGTTATTTTACTTGGGAGATTACTTTATGTGGAACTGATCTTTCAGGTCTTCTACTTTTTGCATTTATTTCACTGAACTTCTAACCTTACATCATCCTTTTTTTCCTCACCAGACTTGATAATGGCTATTCAGTTTCTATATGTAGAATACCAGCTCAAATTTCCCTGTCTGTTTTTAGATTTCCTTTGCTTCTTCAGGTTCTCAGGGCCTTTTCCAGAAAAGTGTTGAAAATCTCCAAGGATGGAGATCACACAACCTCTCAGGGCAATGTGTGCCAGTGCTTAACTACTCCTTGTGCATCATTAAAATGGAACTCAAAATCAAGTCAAAGCTTAACATTTGCAATTTTGGCAATACTTGCTTAAAAGAGTTAGTCATCTGCAATATTCAGAAAATCCAAGTTGAAACTTACCTTCATACCACTGATAAAAGATAACAGAAGTCATGCAACATCAATAATCAATAAATCAGTCATACTTGGAATGAGAAACTGGACTATATTTTTTTACAGAATTATGAGGATTTGAGTTTTTGCTCCTAGTTCACACATATTACATACACAGTTTTAAAAATAAGATCTATGTTTAGTGAGCTTGACTTGCAATTTCAATATTCCTTTCTTAGTATGAGTTTCTCTTCCCCCCCACCCCACTTTCATGGTACATTAACAATATGATTATAAAAATAGATTTCTCATTCTGCTTTGCCTTTACATTGTGGTTTGATTTTAAAAAGCTCTTTACATTAGCAGTGAGTACTAAGAGTAATTTAGAATATATAAAGATGAAAATCAGGGCATGGATCCATTTTTAACCTTAAAGATTCTGCTTTGTAATGACTGTAACTGGCACAGTAAAGGGGTGGAGAGGTTTGCAAAACCACAGCAACATAGATTCTGTCAGCAAGGCTTTAATTTTTTTTCTGCCTGTGTAAGTTCAGGACAGGATATAATCACTGAAAGATTATCATACTAAATAAGCATTTCTGATAAACTATTTTTAACCTAATCAGTAGTCAATTGAATGCCTTTCACAGATCTTCCCTTTGTCCAGTGGGATGGCCCTGTGGTGGTTCACTAAGAAAACAGGATGCACAGAGATTTTGGTTTGCCACTAGCAATTTGGGGCCCAGAGGAAAAAAAAAACAAGCCATTGACTTCTCAGCAGTTTTCTTGTAGACCTATAAAATTCCTTATTAAAAACAAACTTAAAACAAGGTAGTATAGATTTTGGACACTGCAATTTTCTTATGTATCCCATTTAACTTGAAGGTATATGGTATTCTTGAATTTATGCTTCAGGTAGGCCTGTAGAAATTCTAAGGCAAAAATTAATTGCTCATTACAAAGGGTTCAACAGCTTCATTTATGGTAAAAAATTAGTAGGGGTGAAAAGCAGTAAATGCAATTGTTGCCTATGTGTTGATCCCACTGCCATTTATGCATATAAAGAATCTGTTTTTAAAGCTGTTGATTGCAGAGTTCTGCACGGCTGAAAGAGATTTCATCAGTTTAGGTACTGCCAGGCTCTGGGCAGCAGCCACTTTGTGTGATTCAGTCAGTGAGGGTAGAGTCCAGCATAATCATGAATTGCCCATGGATGCTTCTGAAAGAGCAGCAGAAAGTGAGGGTACACAGAGAATCCCTGCTCCAGCCATCCAATGGACTGTATTTATTTTCCCTTAATAGATTTGATTTTGCCTAAAATCATATTATGATTAAACTGACATGCAATTGATTTCACTGGATTATCATTTAAGAAAATGCTTGAATATCTAATTTTCGATATGAGCTTAAGTATGAAGGACTAAATAGATGCATAAGTATCTGAATTTGTTATGATTTTGCATGTATCCTTACGCATGATAAATCAGAGCTTAAACAGTGCATTTTGCACTTTCTACAACTAACACAAAAATCAAAGTTATGACAAATAATGATGTAAGTAAATCCCAAATACAAATGCAACCTTATATATTATGCATACCTTCCTAACATAAAACCAGGGGAAAGTCCAAACAGTGTATTTAAGATTTTATATCAATATTTTAATGGAATATTATTTAGTAACTTAAGGGCTTTTATAAAAATAATTAATATCATATTAATTACTGAATAGCTTTGTCTTTTGTATATGAATGAAAAATTAGTTTAAAGAAACATAATTAAAATTATACTATAATGATTAAAAATAAAGTAGGTACTGCAATATTGTACAAAAATATAACTTCTTCGAATACAAACTGCTTTTATGGCTATCTATCTCTGCTTATGTATTTTAGGGGAATTAAAAAGAAGTTTGGTTAAATGACTAAATTTTTTTGAGAAAAAAGTCTTCAAAGCAAGTCTTGCTAATATTTGACAAATATTAATTGTGCTTACACAGATCTCACTTGAGAAAACTCTTGAGGACCTTTGTGACCAGTCATGCCATAGGAAGAGTAGAGAGCCACAGGGCTGAAATGACAGTAAGGTCTGTGTATGCAGTGCTCCTCTGGTAGTTAAATTGCTGGAATGTGACATTGAACTGAAATGGGAGCTGTTTGAAGAAGCAACTGTCTATCTCTGTAGTCAAAGGATGGTCCAAAGTCTTACTCAATCAGCTGTTTTGGCTTGACCACTCAGTTTATAAAGCCCAATACACTAAAAAAGTGATCTGTCCTCAAGAGGCACTTCAAGAAATCTGTGCAGTTTGTGGATAGTGAGCAGTCATCCAGAACTATAGCTTTGACTCTTGCAAAAATATAGCAATGCCTCATTTTAGTGACTGTACTTATTACAAGGTGAGACAAATGTGGATTGAGGTGTGAATGTCTGCTGCTGTTGATATTTAAAATTGGTTGGACGATTTCTCTTTGTGCATTTATTTACTCTTTCATGTACAAAAGAGTCAATATTAATTTTAGAGTACATATATGCATATAGATTTGATTGCAGTGATCTCAAGAGACATCACTTTTAATTGAGAAAAATGTGTAGCATATGTCTGGTCTTTTCTTAGGATCATGGTAATTTTTTCTTATTCTGTTTATCATTATTCAGAGTGTTTGTTCAGCTGTGTAAGGGGAAAATGGTAAACAAATAAAAAATGAGTAAGTGTGTAAAACTGAAAAAAGTACTAATAATTCTAAGTGTTATTAAAGCTGAATCTATTGTTTGGAAGTATTTTAAAGTGAGCATATATATATATATATACACATATAAGTACTGACACAAGCAACTTGAAACTTCATCAATTATTTCCATTCCTTCCCAGGTACAAACACACTTGGAAAATCAGTCTAGATACCACATACAGCAGAGCCAGAGGCACCAGGTGAAGCAGTACCTGACCCTTGATACCAAGCTGTCCAGCCAGACCCTCTCCCTGTCCCACTCTCACACGATCCAGCCTGTGGGAGTGACATCCATCCTGCGAAGTGGCCCCATGCCTCCAGTGAGCAGCACTGGCACTCTGGAGAGCCCTGTCACCAAGCTGCTGGCCCTTGGAGCCGAGCACGAAAATGCGGTAGGGGGGAGCTGGGGGAAGGAAAGGGGAACTGGGCTTTGTCTGCCTTTACAAACATGCTACATGACCCACTTGTAATAGAAGTGGGCAAGAGATGACTTCCCGAATTTTCAAGGAGCCTTTGGTTATGGCACTTGCTTTCTGTATCCTTTTGAATTATGTGGGTTATTCCTTTGTGTGCCTGTGAATAGCTTACAGCAGGATCAAGACTTTTAGACTGCTGCCGGATAAAATGCATCTTTTTATATATGCAACATATGTTTCTGTGCGTTTTCTGAATATACACTTTGCAAAGAAAAACATCCTTTATTCAGATGGCAGTTGTTTCTGTCTAAAGGTATTAACCTAGCTGCATAAAAAATAATTAAATAGTGCTTACCTTCAATATATAATTGAAAAAATCACCCATTCATTTTTCAGTTAGCTGCTATATTTTTATATGGGTTATCTTGAGTAAATTGGCAAAGATATGCTAACTTTAGTGCCATAATCGATTTTAATAGAGGTGCAGCAATAATACAATAACAGATTCTTAGCCAGTGTGAGATGTAGGTCATTATGGCTTTTAATACTTCAATAGATTTCAAAAGAGACTGTTTATTAGGTGAAAGGGGAATTCCTACAGAAATGAGAAATGGAGATGCTGTATCATGTCTTGGACTTAAATAGAACAGAGAAATCTTACAAATACACCGCGACTCATTCAAGCATTTGGATGTTACATAGCTAAGCGTGAGGGAACCCATAAAGCTTCCTGGAGAGTTCACCTGGGGCCTCTCCATTCCTTCTCTATTGACAACTGACATTTTAAGTGAGGTTTGTGGATTCCTGGAGCTACTTTAAAATGCTGTTTTAAATGGCCTTTGTGGACACCTATGTGTCCACCTCCACGCTGGCAAAGTGCAGCATGCTGGAACCGTTCTCAGGCATTTGGGTCTGATCAGGAGCCTGCTCTTGTACCATGCTCTGTCCTGGTGAGCAGGGGAGCGCCTGGTGAAGACTGGGAGTGTGATAGCTGGCACTAACAAGATCCTGGCAGCTTCACAATGATTTAATAATCTCATCTCAGACTCAAGGGGATGACCGTCCCAGTGTAATTTCTTAATGTGGGTGTGCCTTGTGGTTGAGAGTAGGCTATAGTTACATTAGTAAATAGTACAGAGCCAACACCCAGGTTGGTGCAGTAAACTTCACTCCTTCATATTGTTTAATTGCCAGCATTTCTTGATATCCTTTTGGCTCTGATGGTGCTTCCCTAGATAAGTCTGGGCACAACTCCTGGCACAGTACTTCTCTGGTTTTAGAGAGGGAGAGGAATGCATGTATAAGCCACGCTGGGCCATGTGGCCTAAAAGTCTGTTGAAAGATCCCATGTCTGTGTGATACTTTCACTGCACAGCAGCACCTACAATCCCTTCAGCTCCCAAGAGCTGCAGACAGTAGAGTTAAAAGTGACATGCTTACTGTGGGATCTCTCCCAAAATTATATTGTGAATGGAACCAGACCATAATTATCATTGAAAACTCATGTTGTACTTTGTCCAAATCTATATATACATTTATCTCTACAGGCTTTCAAAGTATTCATTGTTTCATCCCAAGTAATCATTGAGTTATTCCATCTGCCTCAATAGTTTTTGGCTCAGATTATATCAAAAGTGAGACCAGAAGGCTGTCTGGAAAAGTATCCAGTGTACTGTTAAACAAAAAAACGTCAACCTGCCAAAGAGAGCAGCGTGTAACACCGAACTTTGAGTGTCTCATACAGTTGCAGAACCACAGGTTCCTTTCAGTCTTCCTGCACCAATGCAGCAATGCACTGTGGATATGACACATGATCAAGACGACAGGTCACAGTTACAGCTTAACAATGCACTCCTGTCACCTGATCGTAGTGCTGCAATAAGGGGTTAAAATAAGACTGTGGGCTGGTGTTTGAGAGAAACGTATCTTGCTAAGCCACAGCTGTTTTCACAAGAAGTAAAAAATGTGAATATTGTGTAGAAGTGTTTGAATTGTTTGAATTTTAAGATATAAACTTCTGAAATTCAGTTTTATTGCTGTAATAGATATTCAATATTAATTCCTCTGTATTTTAAATATAACTTTTTTCCATTATTATTTGTAGTGATTTGTCTTAAAATATTATTTTATCAGATGGAAGAAGTTATTGAAGACATAATCAATATGGAATCAAATTTTAATGATGAAGGGATAGGTTGTTCTGAAACTCCTTTACTAATGCAAAGAACTGTAAGTATTTTGTTGAATTTCATCTTGTTTTTTATACTAGAAAACTTCTTTGAGTCATTCAAGCACATCACAGTTCAGAGACTAAAGAATAGTATCAGTGGATTGCTTTCCTTTCTCTTCCATTGATTGCCTTTTTGTCAATAAATGTTACAGAAAAGAGCAGCAGTGTGGCGAGACACAATTGTTTTAAGCCGTCTGAATAGCATTTGGAGTCCTAGCCCAGCAAAATGGCTGGTGCATAACCCATTGGAGTTTCTGATTTCTGTGCAGTGTTGAAAACAATAGGGATAAAAAGGTCTCTGCACCCTAGAAGGCCTTTTAAAGCTTTGCTTAAATATCCTGCTACCTCAACTAAAAAAAGAAAAAGCAAAAACTTCCCCAGGTAATAGTTTCTATGGTACAGTGGTTTATCCAGTGTCTTATCCTGAAGCAAGGCTCTAGTTCTGGATTTTCATACAGACAAGTTGCATTTAATTGAATAATTTCAAGGACAAATAAGAGGAATGTGACTTCTTCACAAGAGTTAATGTAACAAACTTCAGTTTTATGATGTCTCTTTGTGAATAAATGTGAGAGGGCTAACAAAGGCTATTTATTTTTCCATACACGTTACATATTTGAAGAGGAAGGATGGAGCTTTTCTGGACACAACACCACATATAGTGTTATTATTTATGAAAGTAATCCATATCAATAATTGTAATGCACTTTACAGAAGGATGCATGTTGTCCTCTCTACCGTAGCTAATGTCCAGAACTGTTTGTCCTCAGGGTTTTAAACAGTACACCGTTAAAGGAGAACGTCACCCTGATGAAGGCAGAAGGATTTTCACAGGCTTTGACAATCTATCGAATTCACTTCAGAACAGCCAGGTGCTTGCTCTTTATCGCCCTCTGGAGGAACACCTTTTTCTGACTTAACAGAATTTCCCCGGCTCCAAAAATACCTCAGGAGACAAGATCTCTACTCTTCTCTTCTGTGTTGTCCACTATACAGTCCAGCATTAACGCCAATTAAAATTTCCATGAACACCTGATATTTGCATGCCAGCTACAGAACTAATGCAGCTGGACTGATTTACACATATCTCAGTACAGAACATAGCAAAGAAATGGTCCTTGAGGAGTGAATTAATATTTTGGCTCAAATTAATGTGAGGCAGGGGAGGATAATTTCAGGTATGATAGCGTGGGATGGTGATGAGAGGCATGAATTCTGGGTTTTGGGTTGAAGTCATACTCCCTCAAAACCTTTTAAAACTGGATGATGTTAATCTATGCTAATTCCAAGTTCATTAGCCTTTATCTTCAGCCTTGAAGGACATTTGGCTCTAAAATTCATCGAATACCCTACTCTTGATGAAGAAGCAAATATGCAATGTCTTTTAGACCTTGGTGGTATTGTACCTGCAAAGATTTGAGACACTTGAAGTGCCTCTGGGACAAGTAGTAGTATTTGGATTTTCATTTGTGCTGAGGAAATCAGCAGGCTGCTAGGTGAGCCAGGGAGTAGCACGTGTTTCCAAATCTCTCTGTTCAACACTGTGGCAAAATAAAGCTTGTCTTCAACAAGGCATGCAAACTGCATCAGTGTGATGAAATTGAGTAGTGTCTCTGCTTCTTCTGTCTTCTTTTTTAGCATTGAGTACTTTAAAAATATACAAAAGAATTAGGCATATGGAGATGATCTCAGGTATTTAGCTCACATCACTTGGTTTTATGCCATCTTTCAGGCAACATCCTAAATCTGCCAGCAAAATTTTGGTCATAAGCTGTGCAATAGAGAAAGATGGAGATGCAGGTAGAAAATAATTTTTTTTATATCCAGTTTTTCTTTATCCCATTAAAAATAATGAAATATCTTTATCTGAGCCAAACATGAATGTGTTATAAGAGTATTGAACTAGAAGGCATGATCAAGAAAGAGAGAACATCTAATTTCCCTGAGAAGGTGTGCCAGGTTTGTGCTGTACTTCGGCAAGGATCCATAGGAGCTCTGGCATCTGCACAAGGTGCTGTGCTGTGGTGGCTGACACATAGAGTAAGTGAGATTGCAGGTGAGACTAAGTTGCCTCTCTCTCTGGCTGATTTTCTCGCTGGCTTTCTCTTTAAAATTCTTCAGCATAATGCCTAAGTATTTCTAGAATTTCTTCTGAGACTTTCTGTACCTGGGATTGTCTTGACTTTGCAAAATATGCAGAGTAGTCTCTGAAATTCTGAAATGAACCAACTTGGTTTTCAGAATCTGGTAAAGGGCTCAGGTGTTTTTTTCAGCAAAATCTTTTCTTGAAAAAAACAAATTCATGATGCCACTTTCAGTCTCATGTCTCAGTGTTCTCAATGGATAGTGGTTGAGTAGTCTTTCCACTTTTTATTTTGCAACCTGTTGTGTGTCTTGCAGTGAACTAATGTTTTCTTTGGTTAAATGCACCCATGTACCATTTTAATGGCACATTAAATGAAGACATTGAATTCTGTGAGACTACTCATGTGAATAATTGCTCAAAGGCTCATTGTCTGACCCTGAATTAATGAATTACAGTTATGTATTAGTAGAATCTGAGAAGTGAACACAAGAACATTCTTCCATCTCTCATTAAAATATCCAGCTTCTGAGAAGTGCATTATCTGGCTTTTATTGTGTTTGGATCTGAATTTATGATTTCATGAAACTGTCTGGTTTTGGGAGGTCACTTAAGAATTGCTCAAACTAGGGAATTTTCTGGCTGTGTTTCTACTGTCCTTGAGAGAACCCTAATGGCAGAAACCTACTTTTTATAAAAATTATTTTAGAAGTTCAGTTAATATGTAAGACTAGGTCCTCCCTACATGCAAGAAGTTTTGATTCCTCTGAAAGAATTTGTAAACCAAATTATATATTTGTTCATAGAGCCTAACTGAAATAAAAGCATAACTATTCTTATGAACTATAATTTAATGACAATGGAATGTTCATTATGGAGAAGGTAAGATTTAATTTAAAAAACACCCTTGAAGATGACACCAATTTAAAGTCATTTTTCCTTGTTGTAACAGTTTAGTTTTATAAAATTTTTATTAACAGACAGCAGAATATTTATCTTTACAAGAAAATATTTTTTTTCTCTAAGTATCATATTAGGAGCAACAGGTTTGTTCCTGACTGTATAAGAATCATTTAAAAAATGAAAGAAATAATACATGAGTGAGTTTTAGAGGTGAACTACTGTCATGGAGGTCAGATATAGTGACAGATACTTGAAAAGTAAATACTTTTCATTTTTATCAGAAGTTAATTCTTATTCAAAATCCTTACAGTCTATTTAACATTCTGCAGTGAATTTAAAGTATATTAGTACTTCCAAATGCTCAGAACATAGGAAGTGGAGATGTTTAGGTCTGTTAATACAAAACATATATTACACCATCATTAATAGTTTAGGGCAGGTAGTAAAAAGCTCTGCTCTACATTGCTTTTGATATCAGCAAAGAGAGAAATTTAAGAAAAGTGTTAAAGCAGATGTGGACAGCATTAGTCACAATGAAGAAAGAGCAGTTAAAAAAATAAGATCTCTGTGATTTTCAGGGTGTGATTTAACAGCATTTTATCTAATTATGTGATCTTCTTTGTAATAAATGTTGTTTTGTTTTTCATAATATACATATAGAGCCCTAGGACTCACCAGTAAACCCAGTAATCTAGCAATCACAATGGAGATCTCTATGAAAACAGTTTGTAATTTACCAGTACTTTCATTCAGAAATAACTGTTGCAGCCAAATTAAGTCCAAACTGTACAACTGGGATAATGCTCTCTACTTGACATGCAGTCCACTAATACTTATGTCAAAAGCATTAGGAGATTGACTGGCTTGGAATGAGGATGAAGTGAGAGGAAGCTAATGTTCTGCAGTAGCATGGGCCTCTCTTACACAGTCCTGGGTGGGACCAGCAAGAAAAATAATTTAATCTTGTCAATATTTTCAAGGATTCTAAGTTGTCTTTTTTGCACAAGAAAACATAAGCTTTCAGCACTATTTTTGAAGAAGCCTGGGGAGAGAGGCTCTATAGCAGTTAGATGGATGGCAATGAGAGCTAAGAAGTAGTTGCAGAGCAATGCTTCGGGCAGAGCACTACAATGAAATTGGATTTCAAAAAGTTACCAGGAGAAGCCCAGCTGTGGTAGGCTGAGTCAGTTCAGCTCCATGTTGCTGGAGTAGTCAATACTGAATGACTAAACTAAATGGAGCAGTTCCTCTCAGATTGCTTGGAAAAAAATTGAAAGCTTCTTCATGGAAAACGTTTTAATTTAATTTTTTTCTATGTCCAGTACCAAATAAAACCAAGAAAAGAATGTTTCCATGTTCATGTAGGAACATGGTGAGACACTGGAACAGGTTGCCCAGGGAAGCTGTGAATACCCCAACCCTGGCAGTGTTCATGGCCAGGTTGGATAAGGCCTTGAGCAACATGATTTGGTGAGAGGTGTCCCTGGCCGTGGCTGGGAGAGTTGGGACTAGATGGTCTTTAAGGTCCATACCAACCCACTAACATTCTATGAAACTATGATTTATTTGTAATATTTAAGAAAGGTTTTTTTTAGCTATCGTCTTGAATGACCTTAGCAGCAAGAATGTTGAGAAAGGAAGAATTAAACCACTACTGAAGAAGGGAAGCCAAAGCACCTGAGCATGCTGGAAGTCAGGAGCTGTGCCAGCTGTGAGCTGGGGAAACAGCTGGGCAGGGGAAAGGTGGCAATACTCTGTAAAGGTGATGCCTTGTGATAGGTCACCTATTCAGGGATCTTCTGAGCCTTCACTTCTTCACTTCCATGACTTCACTTCATATACTCATAGTTCACTATTTTACCAAGACTGGGAGCTACTGTCTATTTCCAGTCTGCTTGGAAGTAAAGTCAGTGGGATTGCTTCACTTCTGCCACTCTTGCAGGAAAAGAGCTTGTGGAGAAAATCCTCAGTTGCTGCATGGCTTGCTTGTATTTGTTTTTCTCCTTTGGCATTTGGAAAAAATCTTGTACAGGTACGGGTACGGAGTAGAAGTTAGATCAGGACAGGACAGATAGATGTTTTCCTTCTTTAATTTTTATGATTCTATTAAATAGGTCTTTGAGGTCACAGTTTCTCATCATGACACTAATAATTTGTATTTGTATTAATTATTTGTTAAATATTGATGGTGACCATCTGGATGGATTGCAAAAGCTGCTGTCTGTCCCATTCTCAGAAATCATACAGAAGGAAGAAATTCAAGTAGGTATGCTCCAAAGTATTTTATTCAATAAGTGCTGCAATTATTCAGATTATTCAGCCATGAAGTAAACCCAACTTTCCATTAGAGGTGCACATAGCATTGCTGATCTAGGCAGGCCCCTGCTACATAATCATGACTATTTTTTATTTAGTGAATACTGATGTAATTTGGCAACCTTATAAGTTGATAACATTGCTAAAGTTCAAAACTATTTTAGAGAAAGGGCCAGAGTAAACATTAACAACCTCATTTGCTTAGGTTGGCTAACTTGGAAAGACTGCATAACATCAATGAAAATGCTTTGTCAATCACATTCTACAATAGATTAGTCTTAAAGTCCAAGGAAGAATCAAAGTTCACCAAAGTATATAAACCTCTGCCTAGCACTCTCTGGTATCATTTACAAGTTTAACGAAAAAGAAAAATGAAGGAGAAGGATCAGTCAGTAGCTATTGAGGAAATAATAGACGCCTCAAAAATAAAACTGGTGAGCAAATATTTTCTTTGTCTTCCTTCAATACTATAAAAGTGTTAGGTAGGAAATGGTGTCTTTCAGTTGCTTCAGTTGAAAAAAACTAACTATGAAAAGCACAAATTCAGAACTCCTGAGGCCTGTTTCCTGCAGCTGGAAGTATCTTTCGTTATCACTGCCACTCCTGTTTTGAATGTCAGATGAAGGTTTGCTTTTGGTATTTCACACAATTTAGTAGTTTGAGGTGGAAATGGGCAGTGTACCGCCCTCTTGCCTGCACAATTTACTTCATGCTGTAGAAAAGGTGTTCATAGAAGAGAGAATGCATTCCTTTGGGTCAGGAGAAGAACTGTGGTTTGCTTTTAGATAGCTGCAGCATTCAGAAGCTGTGCAAAATGACCAAAAAGTTCAGCTCTGTCTCTAGCACACAAGCAAACCAATGTCTACTAATCGTTCTCTACTTTGCAGGTAGAGGGCTAAAGGGAGTCAAAGGTCTCAATCTTCATACAACTGAAGTAAAGTTACTATAACTCTAAAACTAAGGGAATTTTTCTTCCTCTCTGGTTTTCTCTTTCTAAAAGGTAAATAGACAGAAATGCAAGTATTATTCAAAAATACTTGCATACAGTTGTTTGTATGCAAGTACCTTTTACAAACATGGTCTTTATCTCAGATCTTAACATTTGTTAATAGTAGTAAGAGAAAAGGATAGTTAAAACAAGTTTCTAATTCTCCCAGTATTCATTCCTTATTAATTCCAAGCCCCAGAGCAGCAGGATCTGCCAGCAAATTCCTGCTGTTTGGGGCCACCAAGAAGATTCTGTTTTTATCCCAAAGCCTTTGCTGCATCTTGTGTTGTTTGTATACAGCAATGCAAGATTTGAAGTCCTTAGGATGTGACAGGCCATAAATAAGATTATATTCAGCTCACTGTTGTCTGCAGTGTACAGGTTATGATGCCTTCTGGAGAGAAACTATGAATTTTTGTCAATGGCATTTACATAGGTTGAATAAAAGACTTATGAGTTCAGAGGCAGCAACAGTGGCCACTTGGTTCTCCAGGAGCAGTCAAGGTTTTTACCAAGACAAAACTAGCTTGTGGAAAACAAAGATTTCTTGAAGTCCATTCTGATAAATAAACTTCTGAAATTACAACTGATTATCTTAGCACTTCCTTTTCCATCAGCCTAAGCCGTCAATGACCTTTAATATATGTGTAAAGTAGTTTATGAAGCAGCTATTTACACTATATTTAAATTTATACTTATACATATTATTATTTACACTAGAAATATGCATTTATGAATTTAATTGAAATCAAACACCACAGAAAGGATTTTAAACCAAAATGAAGTTCTGTATGGTACACCCATGTGAACACACCAGAGCACAGAAGTCTTACTGTAATATGTTCAGAGACTTAGGTGTTAGATGACATCTCAGAGCACATAATCTAAAGCATATAGTATATAGAGCATATGTCATAAATAAATGTGTTTTTTACTTCTCAGTCTCAATTTTTCCACTCTTTTTGTGCTGACATTTATTCATTGTTTTTAGAGGAAGAATTTGAATGGTTTGATATTTTTATTTGCATGCTGTATCCAACAAAATTGAAGTAAGGTGGAACCAGGAATTAGTAAATTAGCTGGTGTTACTTGTGAAATAATAGTAAAATAGCTAACAGATCTGTCATTTAATTGCCATCTTTAGTTTTCAGAACCTGAGGTTTAGTGGGCCGTACTCCCATTACTTGATTTCCGGCTGCAAGTTGGATGATGACATTATCAGAGCATCTCTTCACTTCTGGACTATCTGTTAATTTTGTGACCAGAAAAGACAAAAAGAGTTAAAAACATACACTTAAAAGATGGTAATTCAAAGATAATATATGTCTTGCAAAGGGTTGATTCTCCAGGAAATTCCTTTACTTGGTCATATTTGATCAGATATTTATCTAGACAATGGACTTCTATGTATATGATCAGGGCAGAAATGTACTATGACTGGAATGCGAAGAGAGTTCATTTTTCTCTGATGAATAATGAACCACCTTGATGATCATTATTGGAAGATAAAAAATGAACCAGTTTTCATGCATAATATATAATATCTGATGTATCTGAACATTAAGTCCCTGGGTGAGGATTGTGTAATTATGAAGCATGTTAAAGATAAATATAGAAGGAGATACAATTTGTTCAGATGAAAACAAATCTGAGAAGGATAGTATTTTCTGCTAGTCTCTTTACATAATGAAAAGAGAAACTGGAACATTTTTGAATCATTATTGCTGAAGACCATATGTATTCAAATATAAGTATTTGTATTGCAGTTTCAAAAGGACCAAGAAAATTTAGCTGTAAATGAGATCTTCTAGATTCTGAAAACAGTACAATACAACTTCTCCGGCATTTGATAGTGCAAAGACATCCTTACAAATAAAAAGGATAATACAGCTTATGTTTAACTTTCTTCAAGCAGCACAGCAATTGGAAAAGAAAGCTGAACCCTAGGCTTTCAAGCACAAGTACTTGTATTGGCAAGATTATGCATCCTGTCTGCAATAAATTTGAAAATATGAAAAATCACAATTTTTAAAATACATATTGAAGATATGAGAACAGACCCGTTTTTCCCTTGTCCAAACCTGCAAACACCCATTACACCAGGTATTGTTATTTAGAAAATGGATTTGTTAATATATGTTAATGTACATTTATTGATCAACTCACTATTTGGCCGAATTCAGTGTGCATTTTTATGTCAATCTGTTAACTTAAGAGATTTAAAAAAAGTGTTTATCTGTCATGAATAAGTTGCAAAGGCATGATAAGCAATTAATTGTGTTTTTATGTTTGGCACCCCAGTAACACAAGCACAAACTTTTATGGGATACATAAAGTGAAGTGTGAACACAATTCCAGATTGAAGTATTTGTATTTGGGATGCATATATGGGGTAATAATGTAAACATTTTGCAAAAGTCCTACCTTTTTTTTGATTTTGGTGCAGGTGGTTGGTGGTTGTTTTCTGTAATTAAAATAAATAAGCAAGAAATATATTGAAATAGATGGGTGCTAAAATTTTTTTGGGCTAATAAGGAGAAGTAGCCTCATTTTACAAAACTATTCCTTGAAGTGTTGCTATCAATTAAGCTCGTGAAAACATTATTTAAGTGGGATATATTTAGGGGTGGGAAGTGATAAAATATTGCAGTAATCTTTTGTTTTAGATGCAGTCTGAGCAAGTACCTTTTACCAAGAACAAAAACAAATTTTCTCTTGCAGATACAACATTCAACCTTTCAGGTTAGGCAGCTACATAGTCTCTCTTCTTGTGAGAAGTAAAGCCACAGGTGTTGTTAAGTTTGCCGAGTCTGCAGGTGCAGTGCAGGCAATCTGACCACGTGTAATAGGGTCAACAATCCTCAGAGTGGTCTGTATGGCACAGCAGCTGCTGTGGAAACATGCCATGCACTGTTACTGCAGGAAACAGGCACACTTGGTGGGTTGTTTGTCTGCAGTTAACCCTGAAAAATAGCAAAGGAAGTTCCTGCTAGCAGGACTATTCCTGCAACTTGCTTCCCACTTGCCTCTTTTCATGAGCACTTCTGATCCAGGCAGAATGAAGGTCTGTGGTAGAGGCAGTCTGGTCAGACCTCTGTCTTCTCTGGGGACATCTTAACTTTTCTAATCACACTCGGGCTTGTCAGTGTGACTGTGAGGAAGCAAGCCCCTGGGAGAAATGGTAGCTGGATAACAGGACAGTCTATCCTGTTGTCTGTTGCAGGTTCCTCAAGGGAAAGCAGGTAGCTGATGAACTGTTTTGATCTGTCAGGACAGTCCAGATATCTTTGATGAAGAGCTCTTGATATCCTAGGTTTTAGCTATTTTAGACATCTAGAACATGTCAGGTGTCTGCTTTTTAAAGATATACACACCCTCCATCATCCTTGAGTAGAGACGTCCTTTGGGTATATGGAGAGCTGCCTCCTACTGGAATTAATCTTTTTTAGCTAGTCCTGCATATCCAAGGTTTGCTGTTGACAACCTTGTGTATGAACACATTTTAGTAAAAAGCAGTACAGGTTATTTAGAAGGTAACTGAACAGAATTCCTTTCAGGCTAAGGAGCAAGCTAAAGACAAAATAAAGTCTTTAAATATAAAATAAAAATATATTAATGAAGTGCACCAATAACCAATCCTTGATCTCAGTTTACTTAATATTTTCATTAGTGATCTTGGTATAAAAATACATTTATGCTGATGAAATTTACTGAGGTAGCAAAAGTAAAAAGTATTGCCAATACAAAGAAGAATGAGGATATCATAGAGGAAGAATTATATGACTGTGATGACAGAATGGTCTAAATGGAAGGAATGTAATAGTACTGAGTGGAAGGTCATTCATTTAAATACTAATAACAGGACTGTCTGCAGTAAGCTGAGAACTCATTAACTGGGGATGACAGAAAAAGATCTTGTTACATTAGTTGTTCAGAGGATAACTATAAGCCATCAAAATGATGGGACTGCATAAAGGAGATAAATATGATCTTAGTATCCATCATGAGACTGATTTCCAAGAGACATGAGGAAATATCCAGTGTGGAGTTCACTGGGGACAAAACTCCTTGAATGCTATGGGCAAGAAAAGGTGTCCACCGTTCAGAAAAACTAATTCAAAGCAGAAAAAGTACAGAGAGGCTCTTGTTAGAACATATTGCATGGGAAGTCTGACTATGGAATCATGGCCTGTCCAATTTACCGAAGCAAACTCTTAAGGGAGTTGTGTTCACTCCCAGTAATCACTTGGAGATGTTAAACAATGCCATATGCATTAAAGGAACACAAAACAAAATAAAATTTGTCAACAAATGGAAATAAAATAGAAGCTTCTCGACAATAAATTCCAATCACTTAACTCTTTTAGCATGCTTCAAATAAAAATATTGGGGATGTGAAAACTAATTGATTTTAGACAGAGCATTATTGGCTCATGAACTACATAATGTAATGATATCGTAAATGAACTCAATGTCCAGGGAATTCTTTTTAGTCCAGACTGGGAATTACCATTTTCAGCAGAATTCTTAAATTAAGAAAACTCTTGGTGACTTTGGAAAAGGGTTGGGCTGTTATTTTCTAGTTGTGCAACACTGATTGCGATACAATCATGATCCTTAAAGACTTGAATGTTACTGCAAGGCAAACACATCATGCAAAGATTAGCCAAAATGGAAAAATACTTAAATAATATGTGATCATGCAAGTGAACACTGTTATGACATAGACCTTTTTAGGGATTATAAGTGAATAGGAACAGACAACCTGTATTCATATACATTGACAACATGCATATATACATTTGATTACTGCATTCAGAATCCTTCTCTTGGAAGATATGGAAATGCAATTGGTTTAAGTCTTCCTTAAAATTACATTATGTTTACCACAGCTATCATGCTATAAGATTTGGAATACCACATGATTTCCTTTCCTAAGGCAATATCTTTCTTGTAATGTTTTCCTTTTTAAACCCCCCGCCCCAAATTTGATATTACAGACTGCAAACTGTGATCACAGCTGTCCATTTCTAGTCATCTATGCTGTTAATAAACCCTTAGTATTTGCTACACAATCCTGCTTGCACAGCAGTTCAGACCCAAGTATTGAACAAAACAATCTTCTCTCGATGAGCCCTCCATAGTACTTCCCTTGGATGCTGTCAGCAAGCACAAGGTCACAGGAGCCTGTGAGGTGTATTCACTCAGGTAGTCCAGCTGAAGTTTGCTTTTATAATTGGTCTAAGCTTCAAAGTTGAGTATCTTTCAGGACTGAGACCCATGAATGGAAATTCTCATGTTCCAGTCTTTGCACACAGGCATTGAAGATCCCATGACACTTTATACAAAAGGAAGAATGTTAACCCCAGTGTCCTTGCCAAATGCTAACTTCGTTAATTACAGTCTGCTTTCTTTAATGCTCCTTGCAGTTTTAATTAGAAATTGTATTATTCTCTTCCTGTAATACATTGTCACTGGTTAATTCCCAGTTAACCATTTGCTGTGCTAAAGGTTGCTGATCTTTTGTCCAAATATGGCTGTATTTCAGAAAAGGGAAAGTGTGTATTATATTCTGCTATTTTTAATATTTTTCTTCTCATTCCTTATGAGCAACTTGCATCTAAATTCCTAGATACATATGCATAATTATAAGTATAATGAATGCAAGGTTTAGAAAATAACTGACTTACAAGGACTTCTCAGAACCACACAGGTGTGAACCAATATGACACCTGCAATATAAATGATTTGCTGGTACCTAGGAATTTTCATACCCAAAGGTCTGTGTTTCCACATATAAACTGAAAACAAGAACATGCTTTTGATATGGTGGAATCAGCTGGATTTTTAAAGTATTTTGGGATTCATCAGGTTTCACAGTGCTATAGAATTGTAATATAATCATTGTACACATACTGTTTAATTGTTCCATTTTAAGTGATTTGTACATTTGGTAACATCATGTTGAATTTTTGTGAAATTATGTATATATATATATATATATATACTTATCTTTTAATGTAGGCCTGGAAGCTATTTGAAGCCTCAGTACTGCAAAAACTTTCCCTGCTTAAATGACACTATAAGCAATAAATTGCGTGATGATATATGGAGTTTTTGTACATCCAAACAGATAAATGTATTTTAACTCACAATTTCTATAATATATTGTGCTATATATTTTGATTTTATAATTTGAAAATTAGTTGCTTACAGACGTCTAGATTTCTAAAAGAATTTCCTGCTTAGTCACACAATAAGTATATTTCCTCATGTTGTATTAAAATCAGCCAATTTCTACTATAAAATTGCTCTCAGTGTTCAGTAACATTAGCAAAGACATTCCTTGGAATTTTCTATGCTTGATATCAATGCAGAGCAAATTCAGGCAGAGAGTTTCAAAAAAATACTTTGACACATTTTTGACTGTATTTTATAAAAGTGCCTGGTAGTCAGAAAAACTATTAATGTTAAAGGAAGTCTTTCGTACATGATTTTTAAAGACTTTATTTGGAAATTTTCACATTAAGAGCCCAGTGAGGTTTCCTGAGAAGGTACACATGGGAGGCCTGCAACATTCACCCCAAACTTTCTTCAGAGTCAAGAATAAGAAACAGAGATCATTCAGTTCATTTGGATACATTCAATTGTCCAAAACAGGTCACATTAGTCACTTTCTGTTCCTTCTCCTGGTCCTGAATGCTGGCGGAGAACTATTCCTTGCACACTAATTCACAGCAGATAGTTTGCGCTAACTGCGAATGAAGACAGTGTGTCAAAGGGAGACCACAAAGTATCCACAAAGCCACCTATTTGTCATAGTGGCCATTACAACATAACTGAGATTTCTACTAAATTCACAGAAGAGACAGAGACTAACTTTCCATAACATTTCCTGTCACCTGGGTCAAGATGACAGGCCTGTGGTTCCCCCCTCCTCCTTCTGGCCCACCCTGTAGATGGGCATCGCCTTTGCTCCAGCACCTGCGATCTCCTCAGTGAGTCAGCACTCCTGGGAAATGACTAAGGATGGCTCAGCGGGTTCTGCCAGCTCCCGCAGGGCCCTCAGGTGCTTCCTGCCGGGCCTCATGAACCAGTGTGTGTCTAAGTGCTGTAGCAGGTCACTGACCATTTCCCTTGGGTTGTGAGGCCTTCATTCTGCTCTGTCTCCCAGGTCAGGTGGCTGGGTACCCAAGGAATAAGAAGTACTACTCTTAAAGACTGAGGCAAAGAAGGCATTAAGTACTTCAGCCTTCTCCTCATCCTTTGTCTCTGTGTTTTCTCCCACATCCAATACAAACAGGGAGAGTCTCCTTACCCCTCTTTTTTGTTGCTGGTTTTTTTATAGAAACATTTTTCATTGTCTTTTACAGCAGTGGCCAGATTAAGTTCTTAGGTCTTTGGGCCTTCTAATTTTCTCCCTGCATAACCTCACAACATTGTTGCTGTCCTCTTGAGTTGCCTGCCCCTTCTCCCACTATGCTTTTTTCCCTGAGTTCCAGACAAAGCTGTCTGTTTAGCCAGGCTAGTCTTCCTCATTGGTTCATCATTTTGCACATGAAAATGTCTTGCTCCAGCACCTTTAGCCTTTCCTTCATGGTCCAGCCTTCCTGGACTCCTTTTCCCTTCAGGACTGCCTTCCAAGGGAGTCTCTCAACCAGTCTCCTAAACAGGCCAAAGTCTACCCTCTGAAAATCCAAGCCTTGCTGACTCCTCTCCTCACTTCCCCAAGACTCAAAGACTTTATTGTTTTTACGATCACTTGTGCCCAAGGTGGCCTCCGGCTGTCACATCTGTACATTGCTTGTCTGTTCACAAACAGCAGATCCATTGGCCACCTTCCCTAGTTGGTTTGCTCACCAGCTGTGTCAGGAAGTTAGCTGTCACACACTCCAGGGATCTTCTGCACTGTTTCCTCTAGGCTGTTGTACTTCCAGACAACAGCTGGTAAGTTGAGTCCCCCTCGGGAACAAGGGCCAGCAAACGCAAGGCTTCTCTCAGCTCCTTATAGAATATTTCAGCTGCCTCTTCATCCTGGTTGGGTGGTCTATAACAAAGCCCAAAGAGGAAAACTGCCTTGCTGCCTCCCCTCTGAATCTTACCCATAAACATTCAACCTTATCATCTGCATCATTAATCAAAACACTCCCTAAAATGCAGAGCTACCCCACTGTCTCTTCTTCCCTGCCCATCCCTTCTGGAGTAAGACTTATGTGAATCCTTCTAGTTAGTGAGATGATAGGACTGTAGTCATCAGTGATGGCTGATAAAAATTGTGAAATGACAAGGGGAAGAATTCTAGAGAGCATCTGCATAAAGCAAAGATGATATGGGACATTTGGCAGAGATCCTTTGCAAAGAGAATTAGACAAATTAGAGGGCTGGACAGTCACTGAATGAAGTTTAACAAAGACAAGTCTTGGATTCTGCATCTGGGATGGGGCAACCCTGCATGTATGTACAGACTGAGGAATGAGATGCTGGAAAGAAGCACCACAGAAAGGGACCTGGGGGTCCTGGTCGATGGAAATTTGAACATGAGTCAGCAGTGCCCTGGAAGCCAGGAGGGCCAAGCATATCCTGGGGTGCATCAGGGACAGCATTGCCAGCTAGGCAAGGGAAGGGATTGTCCCACAGTTATATGGAATTGCCTTTACCAAATGTGTAATTGAATTCAGCTGAAATGTCTGCCTGAGGTTTTAAGTTGAATTTACTCATGCTCTTTTGAACCATCACGCAATTTTGAACTTTGAGGTGTGGTAGTATTTTTTCCTTGCCAGTTAAGTTGGCCATTCATGACCTTCACTCTTGGATTTGGACATTGTCATTTAAATTCACACCTTTGTGAACAGACTATAGAAATTTAACCATCTTTTGAGTATAGATGTGAATTTATGTTCGAATATTAGAAGTAATCAATTAAGTATCTCATGTTTGTGTCAAACTGTGGTGTACAAGCCTGTTTTTTTTGTTAATGGCATTGATAATATAATAAATTGAAGACTGCCACCATTTTCATGCAAATTATTGAATTCACACAGCTGTGTGAAATATGTATAGAATGACAGATATGTATTTCTCATTTGTTAGATTATTTATTAGATTATATTATTTTCAGTGGTTACTACTTCCTAGCATTTCACAAAAATAGTAGCCTAAATCATATAACAGCCTTGCCAAAGTCCACTGGAACCTGTATGTGTAGGAGTGTAGGAGTCACATTGACTCACAATTTTTTATGTCATACTGTTTTCACATCATTTGAGTAAACCAAATTCATTTACATGAATGTAGGAATTCATTAAATATGACTAGAACTAATATGAGCTCACTCTTTTAATGTAGTTACCCTACCACTGGAACAAAGAAAATGCAAAGGTAAAACTGCAGTGAATTCTGCAATATTTGTCAGCTTACCCCTCAAATGAAACACAGGTACTTAACGTGAGAATGCTCTTAGCATTCAAATCTTGCATATTAAACATAGCTTGTTCTGAGTAATACTCATCTGAATTCCAAACATTTTTTTAAAAAGTATTTTCGTTGAGAGAGCAAATTTATAAGCAGATTTTCAAAACTGACTTGGTGTTGTGATTTGTAATGGAATTTTCAGTTTTCCCAAGGAATAAAGATCTAGTTTAAAAATGAGCACATCTATGTGTGTTCAATAAGAATTGTGATTGTTTCATTTCACTGTATGTAATAGAACTAGGAGAATTTAAATAAAACTAGATTCTCAGATGATCTAGAAAATTTATTAGTTAATTTAATAAAATCATCATTTAAAAATCAAACTAATTTAAATTTTCAGTTTTAACATAAAATATAGTAAGGACTGACATGGAATGATTTCACACTGAGCAAGTAATTGGGAAAATTGTCTCCATTCAAAATAACTTGTGGTGAAGCTCACAGTCTCTACAAAAAGAGAAATTACAAGAGTCTGAAAAAAGCTGGTTCCCAGCAGACCTACGCGTGATGTCTTGACCTGACTGGAAAATGCCAGGTTGTTTCAAGATCCATAGGTGATGGGCAAATCTGTAACAACATATTTTCTTGCATATGAAAAAAAAGTTTCCTAAATAACTCCTAATTTTGTTTCATGTTTTTCTGTCTCAAATCAGTGGTTGTATCCACATTTTTTCCACCCACTTTTTAATCCTTTTGGGGTTTTTGTCATTTTTCTTTTGTTTACTATTGGATTTATTTTCTGTTATCTTGGCCATGTGGACCCAAACTCAGTTTCTGAATCGTTGAGTGTTGGCCATAAAAAAACCCCCAAAAGTCACCACAAATATTATATGCATGATAAAACAAACAAAAAAGTTTTTCTTTTACTGCAGAGGATCAATGGTGAAAGGTTGGTCACAGGGTCATAGAAACTGAGCAAAACCTGTACAGTTCTTTAGTAAACTTTTACATATTTTACAGTTATTTCATATGTGTGAAGTTATTCAAGTAAGGGGAATCCATGTACTTTAGCCTTACTTTTCTTAGAGTGCATTCTATGGGCTTATTTAAATAATACTATATTTTTAAGGGAATAAGGATACTGGTACACATGGTTATATGTCATGCATGTTAAAACCATTAGGTTATCTTGTCTATTCTGACAACAGTACAGTTCCTTTCCTCAAAGCATACTTTCTGATGTTCTGTCCACTCTAATTTTAACTATTACATAGAACTAGATCCCTGAATCTCTATATTGCTAGACCAGGCCCTGTATGAAGTACCAATTTAGAGTTTAGAGTTGTGGTTAAAAAATCATACTGGGGAGTATGGTTAAAATCAGCATGGTAAAGTTGACTTTCAACCTAATGCATATTTGAAGTACCGTCATGGCAACTCTGGATTTAGAAAATATAATGTAGAAGCAATTAAAAAACAAACACTGTGGCTCCTATCTTGCCATCACTGTCGATCTGAAGTCCACACAAATGGCACCTGTAGAAAAATGGCAGACAGTGATTCTTTGCTTTCAGTTTTAGTTAATATTGTGTAACAGGAAACCTTCCCTTTAGATATATGCACATATATTCCTTCTAAAGAAAACCAGATTAATATCCAAAGATATCTGCTCCTTGCATGCATTTTTTAAAAATCTTTTAAGTCTTTTATTTATTTTAATTTTTTTTCCTTTTCCTTCTTTCCTTCCCTACCCCTCAAGCTATCTAGCAGCATTTTGGATATATATAACAGTGACCAGGGAATGGCACCAGCTAATATGGGTCTCACAAATGCTACTTGCCCAGCTAATCTACCAGTAAAAAGGGAGCTCACAGGTAAAAGAACTCTGAGATTTTAGTATATAACTGCATAAATAATGGTGTGTGTCTTAAAAGTTCAGTAGATCTTAGCCATGATAAAGATATTTTTAATGAATTCCTGATTATTTAATTAATCAGGAATTTATAATCAAATTCCTGAGAATTTTCAGTTTGTGGTTTCATTTAAGGAAAAAGGGCAAAGATCCAGGAGAAAAGTTTTCTTTCTATCCTTTTCTTTAGCAATTCAGAAACCATTTTGCCCCCTGTTTTTATGAACATCATGCTTCTAAAAAACCTTGATATTTTAGAAAACAGTATATTCTTCCACATGTTGGCTCCTGACCAAAAATATAAATAAATTATCATCCATTGAATTTGTTCCAGGGTAGAACAAATAGTTCTTTTAAAACTTTACAATAAGGCTATTCAATGTAAAGCTATATTAGTGGATTAAGAAGTTTAAAAGTTACATTCAATTAATCCAAAGAATGCTAAAAATCATGTACAGTTTATTAATGTTACTCAGAGGAAACAGTGAGTTTATTCAATATCTTACAAATCTTATTAAGTCTTGCATTATGGGATATTGAAAATCCATATTCACCTTTGTGTACTGTAAGTTTTATCCTGACATAAAATACAGGAAATCGGAGAAAAATACCCCTCCATGGCATTTCTACATTCTTAAATTTTAAAAAGTGCTGTAAAATATGTTCAGCAACCTGCCGGACTTCCTCAAAATTTAGTACTGGTAGCATAAAGATTTGCCTATGATCTGTTTTAATAATAAAAATAGTAATGCAGTAAAACCACTGGAAGTCTGCTCTTTGAGACAAGAAGCCATTTTCAAAAAATGAATGAAGTACTGGAATTGCATCTTAAGGACTATTTTAATAAATTTTACTTTCTGTCAGAAGCAGATACAAGAGCAATGGCAAAGGAGAGACAAAAAAAGGATAACCACAATCTCAGTAAGTATATGTTCATCTTCCATCTCATTAAATGGAATGTATGGAGAATGCAAAACCATTATACATTAGCTACCACATCTCTGTTTCTCTTCTAGACCAGCATCTCAGCAGGCTAATCAAATTGAACTCAGACTGCAAACACAGCCAACCATAAAGCTTTCTTTCTTGAAATTAATTTCTGTCTCTGAACTTTTGTCTTTTAAAATACTTTGCATATTGCAATTAATTTATTTCCATATAGTCTCCTGCCATTATTTTTTCACAGTAGCACACTTTACTTGATGTTTTCTCTAAGAATCACAATGCAAAGCAGGCAAGAAAGGAGGTAGGTTATGAGAAAAACAACACTGAAAATACAGTCTTTGCACCTTGTTTACTGAAGCACCAAAGCAACAGGCTGTATCTCCTATTGGGTGATGGGGAAAGAAAAAAATTTACATAGGATATCAGAAAACTACTAAGTGGTTGCTAAGCTCTTGAAGTTATTGAAATTGTGTGTCACCAAAGGAGATCATTGCAGGACTGTGTGAGACTCACCAGTGTTCTGACTGTGCCACACAAGCCCCATAACCGCAGTCAGCTGGAATACACTTTGTTTCCTTTATGGACAACAGTGCAGCTATGTACATATAGATGATAGGCATGTGAGTTCTAGAGAAACAGTCTTAGCACATAGTGAAATTCATTGTTCAGTGTCTAAATATTAGAATTACAAAAATAGAAAACATTTTATTTTTTATAGAATAGAAAACAACATCAGTTTCATTACTGGAAGAAGATTGCCTATAAAATTACACAATTTTTCCCACAAAAACATACTTTGAAACAAAAAGCCTGCAGTATTCTTTTTGGAAAGTGTTGAATAAAGCAGTTACAATTTTCAAGTTCTTCTTTCCAGTTCTTCCAACAGAAATAGTATGGGAGTTGGATTCAATGATCCTTATGAATCACTTCCAACTTGAGATATTCTATGATTCTATGAATTTAAATCTTAATTGGTAATTAGTTAATAGCTACTATTTACATCTTTGTTCTCTTACTTCTATCTTGTTTCTCCGGCTATTCCAGTAATTAAAGAGGGATATATGGCTTTACTTGCATGAAATTACATACCTGAAAGTATACATCCACTGGCACAATGTGCTAGCAATCACTATGGACAATCTTCTGCTACTTAGAATTTCCAGACTGCATCCTTATATCTGCCTGTAACTTTTTTGTGGATTACAGACAGATCATGAAGATTTTTAGACATGTTAATCTCTGCAATGCCAAAGCAGCTTCTGTCTGTCTTGTTAGGGCAGAAATGGTGTGTTTTGCTGCACTAAGAAAGGGGGGTGGGTAGCAGTTATCTGGAGCTACAAGGGGAAAGAGACACTCATCATAGATAGATTAGGTATGCCAGGTCTTACTATTGCCTCCATTATTTGCTTTGGCTTACCATAGTCCTTGCTGATCACAGAAGAAATGTCTGAGAACTTCCTTCCTCACCACTGGCAACTAAACTGAAGGCCATGAAGATACCACTGTGGACAAGTAGCATCTGCTTTGGCTTGGCTGCAGGTGTTTACTACAGAGCTCAAAGGATCTCTAGACATAGCTCTACTATCTAAAGCCTTGGACATAATAATGTGTTGCATATAAAGGCTTTATCAGTGTGATTTACACTTTTATGAGGATCAGGTTTCTTAGTGAGTGTCTGAAAAATCAGTTTTTGACAGTTGATTGGAATTATACAAACTTTCAATTTTCATGTTGAATTAAAGTCTACATTTCACAGAAATGTTCTTGCACATTCTAATAACAAGGAGTAATAAAGGCACTGGAAAAGGAAAAAAAGTTCCTTTTGAAAGACTGTATATTGAACGGAACAATGAAAAGGGATTTGGATTTAAGAAGTGGAACCCCTTCATGCAACAGAGAGAGTCTAAAACATTACTTAATATTTTTTTGACTTTGGGTTTTTTTTGCTTCCAAAAAAAAATGTTATTTCCATGCAGTCATGCATGAAAAATAATTTTCTTATTTGGCTTATGTATAATTTGATGCTTGAGATATTACTGATAACTCGGGATATCTCTGGAAAGGTTACAGACATACATCAGGAAAGTTCTATTGCAACATGTTTCCAAGCTTAAAAATCTCCCCACCCCGCTCATTGATACAACCACTGGAAGTTTCTTTTCAGGAAAAAATGCAAAATATAAAGAAAAAGATAATTTTGTAAGTGTTCACTTGTAAGGATAATTTTTTCTTTGCCTTGTTTTATAGCTAATGCTTAGTTGACTACTATTTGATGAATATCTTACAGAGTTTTCTACAGTGTGAATATTAACTAAACAACAGCTATTATGCCATAGGACAGTATAGTTAAAGCACATTCTTCAATTTTGTTTGCCATGCCATTATTTTCCCAACACAAACTGAAATATATCTTTTACATTTTTCAGTTGCTATGTGTTTTTGTACTCTGGGCTCTCCTACAAGATCCTGCACATTCATCCCAATGCGATGCAGGGTTCTACTAAGTAGTACACTCAGGAGGATTATAACCCTGTCTTCTGAATGTGTGAATCATCACCAAAAAACCTGAGATGCTTTAATTTGTTAAGTGGAATTCCTGTTTCCATAGAAAGCAGGACAAGATAATACATCCCACCAAGGTCAAACACTTCATCAGAGTAAATAACAACACTCAGGTTGTTCCCAGAGCTTGATTCTGCAAGGGAGGAAATAACTGACTGCTGCACAAACCTAGGAGCCACACACAGACAGGAAGAAAACCGTTCTATATACAGGAAGAAGAGGACTAAAACTGTTCCAGGTGATGGGGCTGAGACTGAATGTGACATGCTCACATGACTATGAGAAGATTGAAGTCAGCCCTGGGAGACTCCCTAGGATGCCCTTGACTGAACACTTGTAACTTAGCTCTACTGAGCTTTTTGTATTTATACTCAAAATTTGGCCATTAGACTTTAAGTGTACATCTCCAAACATGGAGCATGCATCCATGTTCTAGACTGGCCAGGGCTGGTCTGACAGAGTACAGTGGCATTAGCATATCAAGCCCAAGGTAAGGTCTTCCAAGATGCAAAGGACAAGAGAAGGAGCTGAGTGTGATGTTAGTGATGGAGAAAAGCTGAATCCTGCTTATTCAGTGAGATTTGGATTAAGTTAAAGGGGAGGAAGTGGACAAAAGTGTGAGTTCAAACCAGCAGAACACCAGTAGAGACTGCTGGTCTCTGACACCCAGCAGTACCCTAATGGGACTACATTCCTAATGAGAATATGCTTTCTGTAATTTCCCAAAGCAATGAGATGTTCTCTGCACCTATTCACTAGAAAAATGTAAAGTTTCTGAAGGCTCTCATACACCAACCTGGATACCAGTACAATGCTAGTAAAGTGAATTGAGAACACAAGAGGGGGTACTAATTTTAAGAAGTTTATTTTCTCTTTTTTCATTCTAACTAAGCTACAAAGTGAACCAAGATACCTTACATAGCTTGTCTTAGGAGAAGCATAAATTGAAATCCAGACAATATATTTAATTGTTTAAACCATTGTTTGTGGGGTTTTTTTTCACTTTCTCTATGTTTAAAAAATTATCATAAATATTTTTGGGCTGTCCATTACCAAAGGAAACAGATGTATAGGGGATGAAGTGCTTTTGGGACATAATCTTGCTCTGTTTCAGTGAGGGGATATGGTTGTAGTTATGTACTCTCTGTGGGTTTTAATGCTGGCAATTGTAAATAAGGGATAGTGAAGCTGTTACCTTGCAATCTGTAACAGAAGTTCTACCAAAATATCAGTTTCTGGATGAATTTCTTTGTATCCCCATTGAAGTCACCATCCAGACTCCACTAAGCTGAAATCGCTGTTCTGTGGGAGCATGATGGAGAAAGAATATATGAACATCAAGGAAAAAGAAATGTTAGCTCACATTTAGACAATATGTGACTATTTCATTCTCTAGAAATCTAACTGTAAATGAGGGAAAAACCTATACTTAAGGTAAGACACAGACGGTACTAATGATAGAGTTTGTCTTGAGAGTAAGTCAGAGACAGGTAGGAGCTCATGTTGGGATGGCTATTTGAGCAAGACTTTTTCTGTATATTGACTAACATGTTTTTAACTAATTACAATGTTTTATGTTGAATTTGTCCAAAAATATTGCACCATAAAAATAGTAACTGTTTCTTTTTAACAGTTGAGAGAAGAAGAAGGTATAATATTAATTACCGAATCAAGGAGCTTGGCACACTCATCCCCAAGTCTAATGATCCGTGAGTTCAGCTGTCTTTCCTATAATAATGTTTATAGTATTAATACAGGAAAAAAGAGACAGTTGTGTATACTGGCTATAGGATTGAGTAATAGGCTACACTGGCTCAGAGCAGGCTGTTGAAGTAACAAACCTTTGACAGATATTTTGTGCTTGTTGGAAAAACTTATGTGTAAGCATAATAATATGAAAGCAATTTCAGGGTGCTTCAGAGAGACTGCCACTTCAAGGGAAAACAAACAAACAAACAAACAAACAAGCACCAAAAAAGAAAAGATAAGCCAAACAAGAGAAAGTCCATCTCTGTCCCTGAGCACAATTGTGTGGTGTCTCTGGAGAAGGAAGTAGTGATGCTTTCAGCTCTTACCATGGCCCTCTAGTGGGATAACACAAAATTCACATTGTCACTGTCTGCCCTTTGACTAAGAGGGAAAAAAAAATCAATTTAAGAGTCTGTAGACTGAACGTTTTTCAAAAGTCCTTAACTCAGTGCAGAGAAAACACCAGTCCTAAAATGCAAGGATAAAACTTATAATTGCTATAATAATATAATTTTATACTAATGCATATACTTACAGAAACACAAAATGCATATTGCTTGAACTATATGTGCATTCCCTTAAAGCTTATATTTGTCATCAAAAGGAAAAAAGCTGCCTTGTAGAAAAGCCCATTGCAGGATTAACAATAACAATTCAGAGTGATTTTTAATGCAGAACTTTAGCCTTAGATTTCTCTTGTCACTCAGGGAAGACTTAAGACAAAGCACCGGCATGACTGTGACTTGCATAAAATTGATTATACAGATTTTGTCTTTATCATTTGCATGTCAATACAGATGTGCATGATACTTCAAATGAAAAAAATCTATTGATATTTCATCTTTTTTAACCTTAGGATTAAGAAACTTTTGATTGCATTAAGGATTTCTGCAACAATACAAAGCTGTGTGAGACACAAGTAGAAGGTTGGCTTTACTTGAAGTGAAGCCACCAGAGAGAAATTTAACATACTGCATCCATTATAGAGAATTCACAAACTCATCTACTTCTGTAGCATCCACCAAAGATCGGATAAATGATCATGGTTTTTTTTAGTAGTATGGAATAAGGTGTTAAAGCTGAATTTTTAAAGAAAGTACTTAAATAAAGTTTGGGTCATGTGATCCACTGCAGGCAGAAACTGATACAAGTGTTTTAATTTTGCCATGAATCTTTCAGTATTCAATACCATTTGGGCAAGTAATTGAAAGATTTCTCAGAAAAACAGTGGATGGCACTGTTGGTTTGCAGCTATAAAGCAAAAATAGAAACTGGCTATACTGTAATTAGAGATGGGCATGGGGTACAAATTCCAGTTACACTGTTTGATTGCCTATAAAGGTGTTTCACTTACATGCTTTGGTTTGGATTCAGCTTGACTTTGCGACCTTAATCAACACATCAATACCTAGAGTAATCATTTAAGCTTTTCTTAAAATGATTTACCTGGACCTGCAGTTTTGCTCCAGTTAGTGGATGATGGACTTCACCCTCAGTTTTTGGTGTTGTTGCCTGATGAAAAAGTTTCAAGTATAGATTCTGAAATCATTGCCTTATCTTCTATTTGTTTGCAAACCCATGACTGAGTTCAGCAGTGTGACCAGACCCAGAGTGGTTCATGTTTACAAAAGCACAAGGTGAACTTAAGTATCTCACATTCTGAAGACTGCTGTCTTCAAAAGGCTGATAATCTACTCCTTTGGAAAGCAGGCCTACTGAAAAGCTTTTAAGTTGGTGCTAAGAAAAAAAAGGCATCAAAATATGCAGAGCTTTTGAAAAACCAGGTTGCAACAGAATTTTTCTATAGCTTAATGCAAGGATAAATTAATTCAAAGAAGTGTAAGCACTTTTTTAAGAAATTGTATTTTTAGGGGGAAATACATTAATTTGAACATGTTGTTTTGTTGGCTGAACAGATCAAAATTATTGTTACCTTTTGGTATGGTCTTGTTTTGCCAAATCATACCCCAGCATCCTTATTCTCTCTTTCAGTTCTTGCTTTTTACTTCATAACAACTTACTGTGCTCCCAGTCTTCCCCCTCTTCTTGAAAGAGATTTATCATGGCTTACAATACTTCATCTGTATAAATTTTATCACACATAGCATTTTTGCTTCATATTGATTTTAGAAGATTCTTCTTATAGTGGAAACTTAGATGTAAAAGGAGAAAGCTTACTGATGCTTAGACTAATGACAGTGAAGAAAATGAGCCTCTGCATTGAAGAGTAAATACTACTATAACTAAGCCATTGTGGTTAGCATGCCTGTCCCAGATGGCTTGCTTCAAGAAGATTACATTCAGAATCAGAAACAGTAAAGGACATTTTTTATGCCATTTGGAAACCTTTTGTGATTTATATTTCTTAGAAGTGCTTTACGGGGTTTTTATTTCACTTTTGCTTTGTTGATTATGTAGTGAACTTGTTTGGCTCCTGCAGAGCTTCTGCAGGGACTTTCTTTTGACTGGATTATACTCCTATTCTTTTCACTTTTTTTTTCCTAACTTAATGATGAAAAGTGTGGATTACATTACATAAATGAATGGGTGTTTTAAGTTCACTTCATCAGCATTAGAAAATGAAGATAAATTACAAAGAACTATGACTCTTTTGTTTAATTTTCAATGCTTAGATATCCAAGTGCTAGATGATTCAGAAATGCAAATCAGTTTTACAAAATAATTAAAAAATAGAATTTAAAAAATGCCAGAAATAGTCATATTTTGCTGAAAAACTCCTAACCTGCTCCTTTAATTATATCTGCTTTTCCATTTGTGTTCAGCCTTTCAGAATCCACCTTTTAGGTGGTTAACAGGATTTCTTATTGTGATGGAGTCTAGTAATGCCTACACAAGAATAGTTTAATGGTAGTTGGACTTACTTAAATTGCCAGAAAGCTAAATAAGAAAAAGCCCCTTCCTTCGGGAGTTCTAGTAGTTTTACAGAACTGGAATGTTGAGAACTGCGAAAGATTTGGGCAGAAGCAGTGGGTTGCTCTCACTCTCTCCTTTCTGCTCTCTGCATCTCCCTGTGCCCGACCTCTGGGATGTCTGTGGACAGACCCTCCAGCAGCCAGCACAGACACATTTCTTGCAAAGGAAGAGCTTGTGTACACTCATGCTGTTATAAAGTGGAAACTTATTGCCTCTTTCAGAATTATACACTTCGCAATTGTGCAAGTCCTCAAAACAAGTACAAAGTCCTTCCAAGTACTTCGGGCAAATTTCTTTAGTTAAAGATAATTTCTCAGAAACAGGGAAAGAAATGTTCTGCAAACACAGTTTCCACTTTGCAAATGTATTTGTAATTAGTAACTGGCCTGTGTCTGGCAAACTCTGTAACTATCACACTCTCTCCAACACTGCTTTTATTAATTAGCTCTAATATTAGATAATCAGATGCTCCAATCCTTCCTACAGGAGTTCAACTTCTGTAAACTAGTGAAGCTCCTTTGACTTCAAAAAAGTTAAATTAATGGAAATGGGCTGAAGATCAGTCTCTTCTATGTTTTGTTTCTCCAAAATGGGAAACTTTGCTTGGTGAGAGTTTTGTGTTTTGTTCTGGGTACTTGAATTTTGTAGAGAGATTCAGATGTTAAAGTTAGGACGAGATAGTATTCCGAGACTAATAAAACATAATGTGCTTTTTACTTTTCTTTTTTAAATTTTCCATACAACTATTGTCATTTTTTGTAACCTCTGTTAATTAGACTCACTAACACATCTTTAACTTGCTAGAGACTTCAAATCACTCTACCACATGTACAAACAGGAACAAAGAAGCAATCCTCCTTTGCAGAGGCCATTTCTGATGATCAGACTGACAAAACATCTTACTGCTCTCAAATGACTTGGCTTGGATTAAAATTTCCTGCGTATTTCAGTGTTTACAGGATGGTGCCATGCATGCATTTAATAAAAATCAAGACTAAGAAAAGCAAAAGCCAAATTAAAAAAAAAAGGCAAATTATTAGAATTGAAAGATCAAAATGAAGAATTTCTGCCATATCTGAAGATAAGTAGTTCTATATCTAAGTATTTAGCATCAAAACAGTTAATCCTAGTATTTTGTCTGCTTTTATACAGAAGCTTCCAATTAAATGAGTAACAACTGCTAGTGATAGCTCAACTTTTAAAGGTTTTAAAAAAGTGTTTGCAGGGCTTTTCATTTCAGTTTTTTTTCAGCACAATCTACAAATCTCTAAAAAGCAAAAACTACAATCTCCAAGTGACATTTTTATAACTTTTCAGGTAGTTTTTTTTCATTGTTTTCAAAGAAAAAACAGAAACCGAATAACTGATCTGAGAATTTCTGAATTCTTCTTATGGACTTTTTGTGCTTTGAGTTAATCCATTTTCAAATGCTGAGTTGTTTTTTCTTCTCATCATAGACGAATCTGCTTGCCTGCCTGATATGTAGAGCTAGATGCACTTCAGACTATTGGTATGCAGGAATCCCACCTTTACCAGCCCAAATTTGCCTTCATCCTCACCAGTGGCATTGTTGCTCTTCCAGCCCTGCACATCTGCATAGAGCCTCTGCTGCTCTGCAGCACTGTCCTGTGACTGCTGTGTGGTGCTCTGGGCTAGAATGAATGAAGGGGGTCTGTGATGCAGAATCAGCACAGACACCTCCAGTATTTTTGTTAGGTCCCGGTAAAGACAGACAAGAAGTGAAATGCACGGTGACTTCTAAGGTCACCAGCTGTTCCTTTGCTGTGTTGCCTTCAGACACTGGAAGGTTCAACTTTAATATTCTTCATTTAATAAGACACCAACCAGTATATGTACATAGGAGAAGTGATGTAAAAGCCATATGTGGGATATGCACACAGGCACAGACACACACACGCGTATGCAGCTTAAAGAACAGTCTCTTCAATAATAATAATAACCACTGCATTTTTATCCCAGCTCTCCATTGAGGTTTTGCCTCTCAGATCTGTAAATATTACCACAAGAGATATCTATCCATATGTATCTCATATTAAAGCTGACCAGATCCATTTCTCTGGCAGTTTGAATCCAGGAATCAGTGAAGATTTATTTAAAACTATTAAAAAAATCATTATCATAGAAATCAAAACTAAAGCTATCAAGGAAACATGAACTAATAGTAATCCATGTCACAAGGTGATATTAAGTGTAACAATTAAGTGTAACAGGAATGAATTTAATAAAAAATATTCCAAATACAGTTATGTATATATGACTTATTCATATGTCAATTAGAAAAATCAACTAAAAATAATTTTGTATGATTTTGAATTAATAAAATTTTATAGCTGACATGAGATTTTTTTAGTTAAAACACTATAAAATATTTTCCAAATGTGTGATGTATTCAAATTTTTCTGCTGCTATTACATTTCCTCAATTATTTCCATTTTTCAATCTATGGATTTGTTTCTAATTTCATAGCACTGTATCTCTAGGTTCAGACTATCTGTTCAAACCTGTCTTAGTTTTGTTTTTAGTACTAACTCAGACTAACTTCCTTTTTGAGGCAGATTGTGTTTCTCCCTATAGCATATATAGCTCATATCTGAGATGGGAGTGGAGAATTCCTGCTTGAAAACTTCTTGTCCTGCTAACTTTATTTATTTTATTTAGCTTCTTTATTCATGAGTGCTCTTGCACAGAACAGACAGATAATTTACTGCCTTTCAAACTCCACTGCAATTTAGTCATAAACAAGAACCTCTCAGTATTTTACCTAACTTTCCAAAGAGGTGTGAAGACAATGTGACTGACACAGTAATGTTGGTCAAAGATTTGTGCAGAAAATATTAATGCTTAAAGCTTCCTTAACTTTTACAGTTTAAACATAGGTAAGCCATTTGAGAGGAGGAAGTCCTCGCCTAGGAAGGAACCCATGGGATGCTGGCAATTAATTCTTTCCTCCCACCTGTTCAAGAGGTACAGGGACAGGAAGGAGAAGGCAGAACTGCCAAGAGATGGTTCATCCATCATGGGGGAGATGTATTCTGCTCTTGACTCCCAGTTCCAGCTGCTCCCTCTGCTCCAGCTTTTTTGACCAGGCAAAGTCTAAAACAGAATACAAACCAAATTATGTTTTGGATTTGTAGACAGCAGGGTTGTAAACAACAATTGTTTTCTCTCTGACCTCCTCATCTTCTAATCCCAAAAGCTGTGCCTTTCTGGCCTGCAGCATGAGAGAAAGGCAGGTCCCAGTATGCTGGAGCCTCACAGTCTGTGTGCTGTCCAGAGAGAGCTGACATTAGAATTTGAGCACTCTTGGATCAAGAAAATGTTGCTCCCAAATCTCTAGCAAATTAACTGAATTCTATTGTATGGTTAAATACTGTGATGCTTTATCACAAATAATTTTGTGTATTCTTCTTAGTGTCTTAAAGTTATTGGCTCCAGAAGGTTTTATGCCTAGTAAAGCATCAGGAAAAGCTGAGTGGTCTGGGTCCCTAAATCCTCTACCTGCCTGGTTTTTGCACTATATCTTCAGAAGAAAAATAACTGCAGAAATCTTTAAGGGTGCTTAGCCTCATGAGGGGCAATGGAGGGGCAAGTACCAGTGTCTTCACTCTCATGACCAGTGTTGGGACTCAAGGAAATGTCGTGAGGCTGAGTCAAGGGAGGTTTAGGCTGGATATCAGGAAAAGGTTTTCATTTCACCCAGTGGGTAGCTGAGCACTGGTAACAGGTTCTCCAGAGAAGTGGTCAAGAAGTTCAAGAACCTGGCAAGTTCAAGAGGTATTTGGACAGTGCTCTCAGGTACCGGGTGACTCTTGAACTGTCCTGTGCAAGGCCAGTAGTTGGACTTACTAATTCTGATGGCTGCTTTTCAATTCAGCATATTCTATGATTCTATGAATAAGGGAAAGTGATAATAGCCAGGCATACAATTTATATTTTTTTTGCTTCATAAATGACAGCATGTAAATATATGTCTTTGGAATAGGTGTTGAAAAAATGCTTGTTTCTCCCAACACCAGATTCTTACTTTTTTTAACAGCTTTTCTTTCTCACGGTTGTGTTTGGGACCAGAAGCTTGGCCAACCTTCTGCTCAGCCTAAACAATGTTGCAATGAAGTAGATAGTTTGGATAAAGCCCATATATATATATATATATATCTGTATATTTAATTCAGTGAACCCATCCTGTATCATAAAATACTGCAATGTATTAGAAATTAAACATTTTTAGCAAAATTCATTCTTGTTCCAAGACCTTAAAGGAATGCACGAAGATTTGATAAATGGATACATGATGTCTTTGAACAGTTTCATTTGAACAAGTGTTTTGTTGCTAGTAAGGCTGCTTGTAAGCTGAAAGTCAAACCACAATTTCCTGAATGATGGGCAGGTTTAATCTAATTTTTTTGCAAAGCTTTTATTTTGAGTTGGGATCTGCATGTAGCTGTAGATTTTAACTTGGTTTCTATATTGTTTCAAGATTTTTGAACATGATTTTTGTTATCCCCTAGTCATTATGGTTATGAAAGTGTGATTTTTCTGGTCTGTCATCAATGAGGAGTGGCATTCAGCACAGATAATTTTTTTCTGTACAAGCATAAAAGCAACCTCATTAGTAAGTCAGGTAAAAGGAGTAGTATATTCAAAATGATCTTTAAAAATTTAGGCTTAAGTCCTCAGTAATGTATATTTCCTAGTTCATTAATGCAGAAATACTGCACATAGATTTTAATCTTAGAGTTAATAATAAAAGCAATTTTCACTAAAAATATAAAAACTGTAATGGTAGAATCATGATATTGCATTTAGCTCTCCCACAAAAAGTCACTTTATTACTTTCTTTTGACACTTATTTTCATTCTGGGATTAATTTTACTATATAAGGGCTTCTTAACTATTCTATTAAAATTTCCATTCAGAAGCAATAATATCTAAGAGTGAATAATAGTCATGTAAATCATTATTTCATATTAATGTAAAAGATTTTGTAAGTTCTTATGAATTCTGCTGACATGCACAATTGTGAAAAGGTTATCTCTACATTCTGCAGTGATATGCGCTGGAACAAAGGAACTATTTTAAAGGCATCGGTAGAGTACATCAAGTGGCTACAAAAAGAACAACAGAGAGCCAGAGAATTAGAACACAGGCAGAAGAAATTAGAGCATGCTAACAGAAGACTTCTACTCCGAATTCAGGTTTGTATAAGCGTTGCCATGAACTACAAAGCTTTCTCAGTACTTATCTCCCATCAAATTTTGTTAATCTATATATTTTTTTTCTTAAATGATGTTTATTAAAAATAAATTGACTTTGCCTATTTATTTCTGTGTCTATTGGGGAGGGTATTCTTTGTTTTCTAGGAAATTTCTTTGATAATTATACCTTACATAAAGTAACTAGTGGAAAATGAATAAAGTATTTGTACAAACAGTTTCATTATGCATGTGTTAGAAACNATAACTGCAGAAATCTTTAAGGGTGCTTAGCCTCATGAGGGGCAATGGAGGGGCAAGTACCAGTGTCTTCACTCTCATGACCAGTGTTGGGACTCAAGGAAATGTCGTGAGGCTGAGTCAAGGGAGGTTTAGGCTGGATATCAGGAAAAGGTTTTCATTTCACCCAGTGGGTAGCTGAGCACTGGTAACAGGTTCTCCAGAGAAGTGGTCAAGAAGTTCAAGAACCTGGCAAGTTCAAGAGGTATTTGGACAGTGCTCTCAGGTACCGGGTGACTCTTGAACTGTCCTGTGCAAGGCCAGTAGTTGGACTTACTAATTCTGATGGCTGCTTTTCAATTCAGCATATTCTATGATTCTATGAATAAGGGAAAGTGATAATAGCCAGGCATACAATTTATATTTTTTTTGCTTCATAAATGACAGCATGTAAATATATGTCTTTGGAATAGGTGTTGAAAAAATGCTTGTTTCTCCCAACACCAGATTCTTACTTTTTTTAACAGCTTTTCTTTCTCACGGTTGTGTTTGGGACCAGAAGCTTGGCCAACCTTCTGCTCAGCCTAAACAATGTTGCAATGAAGTAGATAGTTTGGATAAAGCCCATATATATATATATATATATCTGTATATTTAATTCAGTGAACCCATCCTGTATCATAAAATACTGCAATGTATTAGAAATTAAACATTTTTAGCAAAATTCATTCTTGTTCCAAGACCTTAAAGGAATGCACGAAGATTTGATAAATGGATACATGATGTCTTTGAACAGTTTCATTTGAACAAGTGTTTTGTTGCTAGTAAGGCTGCTTGTAAGCTGAAAGTCAAACCACAATTTCCTGAATGATGGGCAGGTTTAATCTAATTTTTTTGCAAAGCTTTTATTTTGAGTTGGGATCTGCATGTAGCTGTAGATTTTAACTTGGTTTCTATATTGTTTCAAGATTTTTGAACATGATTTTTGTTATCCCCTAGTCATTATGGTTATGAAAGTGTGATTTTTCTGGTCTGTCATCAATGAGGAGTGGCATTCAGCACAGATAATTTTTTTCTGTACAAGCATAAAAGCAACCTCATTAGTAAGTCAGGTAAAAGGAGTAGTATATTCAAAATGATCTTTAAAAATTTAGGCTTAAGTCCTCAGTAATGTATATTTCCTAGTTCATTAATGCAGAAATACTGCACATAGATTTTAATCTTAGAGTTAATAATAAAAGCAATTTTCACTAAAAATATAAAAACTGTAATGGTAGAATCATGATATTGCATTTAGCTCTCCCACAAAAAGTCACTTTATTACTTTCTTTTGACACTTATTTTCATTCTGGGATTAATTTTACTATATAAGGGCTTCTTAACTATTCTATTAAAATTTCCATTCAGAAGCAATAATATCTAAGAGTGAATAATAGTCATGTAAATCATTATTTCATATTAATGTAAAAGATTTTGTAAGTTCTTATGAATTCTGCTGACATGCACAATTGTGAAAAGGTTATCTCTACATTCTGCAGTGATATGCGCTGGAACAAAGGAACTATTTTAAAGGCATCGGTAGAGTACATCAAGTGGCTACAAAAAGAACAACAGAGAGCCAGAGAATTAGAACACAGGCAGAAGAAATTAGAGCATGCTAACAGAAGACTTCTACTCCGAATTCAGGTTTGTATAAGCGTTGCCATGAACTACAAAGCTTTCTCAGTACTTATCTCCCATCAAATTTTGTTAATCTATATATTTTTTTTCTTAAATGATGTTTATTAAAAATAAATTGACTTTGCCTATTTATTTCTGTGTCTATTGGGGAGGGTATTCTTTGTTTTCTAGGAAATTTCTTTGATAATTATACCTTACATAAAGTAACTAGTGGAAAATGAATAAAGTATTTGTACAAACAGTTTCATTATGCATGTGTTAGAAACAAAGAAAGAAAAAGAAAAAAAAAGGAAATGAGTATACTGATGCAGCCAAAAATCAGTACCGGACACAAAGTTCTCTTCAGTATTTTAATTTTCCCTTTCAAACTATTTAATGCATTATACTCTGTGGTAAGACTGTCTTTTGATATATCTCCTTTTGACACAAAGAGGCAAACTATAGCCCTTTATGGCTTGAAAATTAAGATTCTAATCTAGACACAAACCTATGGAAATGGGATGGGTGGATAAGTAGATAGACATAAAACCAATCATTTTACATATGTTNTTTGTAATGAACTATCAAGTTGCAACATTTTTCTGCTACCTTCCTTGGATTCAGTATGCAATGGTTTTACAGAGGCTGTCCTACCTCTTCTGTTCCTGTAGAACAGTTGCTTACTGACAGAAAGGGATATAGAAAAACACTTGAGGGGAAAATTTTCTTAGATAAAAAATTAATAATTAAAAAATTTAATCTCTCGCCTGGGCAAAAGGTATAATAAATTTTCCACACATGATTTGTGTACTTCCTGCAATTTTTCTGAAGAGACTGTTTTCTCCTTTGAAATTGCTGCTAATTATTTTTGCTTGAAATGTTAGGAACTGGAGATCCAGGCACGTGCACATGGCCTTCCAGTCATGTCTTCGCTCAGTGCTGTTGATTTAGCTGCACAGGTCATCAAGCAACAGTCTTATCCAGAGGAGAACTCTGTAGACTACCCTCAACAAATGCCTATGGTACATGGACAAAATTCTGATGTCTGCGACGGATCTACAGCCTTTTCTGATCCACTTTCACACTTCACAGATTTGTCCTTCAGTGCAGCTTTAAAAGAAGAACAACGACTAGAGGAAATTTTATTGGATGAGACAGTGTCACCATTTGGAACAGACCCACTCTTGTCCTCCACATCTCCAGCTGCATCAAAAGAGAGCAGCAGGAGAAGCAGCTTTAGCACAGATGATGGAGATGATTTATAAAAGCAGAAAGGGTCTCCTACTTTTCTAAACCACTTGTTAAAAGACTGAGTTGAACGTAAGCATAGTTGACGCTTATTTTAAATACCTATAAGGAGAGACATTGTAAAAATCAATTACTACATGCGAGGGTTTCAATCAGTCCTTACTTGACAATTAAATAAGATGGACACGAACTCATATCACTCTGCCCCAAATCCACCCTCTGTTCACAGCTGACATTTGCATAAATGTCTCTTCACTGGAAATATTTTTACTATCACTTCATGACTTTTTACAGTACTATGAAAATGGTTACTACAAAAGGAATACCCGCGTTGCAAAACTATATTAAAATTCTTCAATCTGCTTACACTTTTCTCTGCTACAAATATGGGTTTTAGTCATTTGCTAATTTCTTTATTTTTTTATAACGAAGCATTCTACAAAATGTGAAGCAACAGAGAACTATATAGGCTGGGAACTGTAGAGATGTTACAGGTTTTAACATCTAAAAAAGTCAGATGATAATGCTTTCACACAAGTAAGCATAAAGTTTAAACTCTGTGGGCTTCTCTTTAAAAGGAGAAAATCCATTAAGCTTTCCATGGAATCACATTTCATTTGTAGAAAAAGAACACTTTTAAGTATATATTTTAATGACACAGAATTAAAATGGAAAGTAACATAATGACAGTGATTCAAATTAACTCAGACAGGAAAAGACACAGCATTGCAGCAGAAAGACTATGTGGATATACAGGACAGCACAGACACTCCATGTCACAGTTAGCACAATTTAAAACAAGCACTACTTGTGACAGTGCTATGTCAGCTACTTATTCCAAGAATATTCAAACTATGTCCTTTTTTATGTGGAAGGAATTGGAATTCAGATACAACACTGGGCTGCTGGATGACACTTTCAGTGTCCTTTGACAGCACAGTGAGGTTTTTCCAAAGGGACACGTGCTTTTTATCCATTTGGAAGCAGAGGGAAATGACAAGATTCCCATTGCATACACTATAAACAACAAGAATTTAATTTCATATTTGGCTTTGGACTCCCTGTAGAAAAGCTGTAAAGGAAGACTTGTCAATCTGAAGGGAATATTCAGAAATACTGATATGATGCACTACCTCTTATAACCAGCTTGCTAGGAGAGGGCATTCAGAAAACTTGCTTCTATTCATAGTGAAATTCTGGAGAGTGATGTACATTCCTGAAGAACATTAAGTGCAACCATTCCAATTGTAATATTAAAACATTGGAAAATAAACTGGAACAGGTTCTTCATAGCTCTTCCTCAATCAAAGCCAAAAGATCACATTAGGGAGTGTTATGGTTCAACCCCTGGCAGTAACAAAGCCTCACGCAGCCACTTGGTTACTGCCCAGCCAGAGTGACTGGGGAGAGAATTGGAAGGGTAAAACTTGGAAGGCTCTTGGGTTGAGATAAAGACAGTTTAATAGGGAAAGCAAAAGCTGTGCACACAAGCAAAGCAAAACAAGGAATTAATTCACTGCTTCCCATGGGCAGGCAGCTGTTCAACCATCTCCAGGGGGGCAGAGCCCCATCACATGTAATGGTGACTTGGGAAGTCAAATGCCATCAGTCCAAAATCTCCACTTCTTCCTCCTTCTTCACCCCACTTTGTATACTGAGGAGGATTTGGTATGGTGTGGAATATCCCTTGGTCAGTTAGGGTCAGCTGTTCTGGCTGTGTGTCCTCCCAACCTCCCATGCACCCCCAACTTCCTTGCCAGTGTGTCAGTATGAAAAGCAAAAAAAGCTTTGGCTGTGTAAGCCCTGCTCAGCAACAACAAAAATATCTCTGTCCAGCACAAATCCAAAATACAGCCCTATACTAGCCACTGTGAAGAAAATTAACTCTATCCCAGCTGAAACCACCACAGGAGTTCCGTAATGATTCAGAATATGTTTCAAAAGTATGTATTAATTTTGCTGTCACTGAGCCTGCCTCACTCCAGAAGTGTCATAGGTTTGGAAATAGTAAGAAGAGATTATAAATCCACCCAGAGCCTATGAAAGATTATGGTGTGTCCAATTCCACAAGAATATTTAAAATTTTAGGAATCTCAAGTTTTTCTATGAGTTTGTGGAAACTACTTGGCTGTAAGGTGACCTGTAAGCACAGAACTGACCATTAAAAGAGCCTTTAATACACTCATAATTCATGGATCAAAAAAAATGACAACAGACAGAGTTCTGTTAATTTTCTTTTGTTTTGGTTTGGTGTTTGTGTTTGTCTTTTTATTTGTTTTGGTTGGTGCAGCTTTTTAATTTATTTGTTTGATTGTCTTTATTTGTTCATTTTTTACAGCATATCAGAAATACAAACAAGTATTAATGAAAGATAACTGGATAACTGGACTGACCACCATTTTAATTGGATTAATTAAAAGAGGAACCACTTTGTCATAGTTTTGTCAAAGACAATTGCTAATATTGACATCTGTATACAAAACATGATGAATTAAAAGTAACCTTTATGCCCATATTATATCTAGTGTAGCATGAGTATTGTCCATTTCAGCTGATGAAAGGAAGGGTTATTTGGTTGATATCAAATGCCATTTGTCCTTGTACTGCAGTTTCTACTACATTAGTTTTAAATACACCACTGCAGATTGCTCATAATGGAGAAAAAACAAATTAAATATGAATGTATTACATGATTTTTCCATTGAACTTTTACGTGTGAGTTAGATCATACTTCTGAACTATACTGACTTTAAATAACATCCTGAATTTCATCACTTTAATAAGCACTGTTCTAAAAAAAATTATAGTGCATGTATTAAATTTTTTAAAGTTGATTTTCATTCTTTTGACAATTGCTTCAGTCTAAAGCAGCAGAATTTTTCTCTCTCTCCTTGCATGAGAAAATTAAGATAGTCAATGCTCTTTTTGCAAGGCATTGTATTGCATCTGTCATTAAACTTATTCAAGTTGTCTTCCTTCACACAAAACCTCCAGTCCCCTTGCACAAAACAATAAATACATCAATTCTTCTAGGTGTTAATTATGGCAATGGTATTTCACCAACATTACATTTTTTATAGTAGGAAGTCATCATAATTAGTATTTCAGTTAATAATTATAGCCTGGATTACAGGTTCATCCCTGAAATTAAGTGGTGGTACAGACTGCAAAACCAGACTAGGACATTCTGGGGATTAATAGGTGCTATTGAAGGTATTTAGGAGATGCAGGTGCTGGTAGTCACATTGCAGACTTTCTGGAGTAAACTCTCCCTCTCCCGCCACAGGCTTGGAAATGATGCTGTGAAGCTGAGAGGACTTCTAGGGCAGAGCCAAGCCCAGTCCTACCAGCTTCTGCAGAGGAAAGGGATTTCAGAACTACAGGGACAAATCCTGGCATTTTCTGTCAGGCAGAATTTCTTTGTTGTCCATGCAAGTTTTATTGGACTGAGTTGTGGTGCAAGCAAAATACACTTTTTGGCTATTTCCAGCAGAGATCTCCTTAATGAAATCTCATGAAAGAGGTGCATAATATGCCCATGGCTCTGGGCCTAGAAAAGAATTTGAAATCTTACAGATCTTGACCTCAAGCAGGGCAGGAGGTAGTAGAACTGGCTATTTTTGTCAAGATGTATTAAATAAGGAGTTACTGTTTGTTTTCATTAACAGCTGTTCAAAGCTGGTGGACATATTCCTACAGAATCCAGAAAACAGCAGACTGATAATTACACAAAAGGAAAGGGAGTTGAAATATTTACATCCTGTTTGATTCATGACATGGATATATATGCTATACTAAGAAATGAAAACTAAATTATTCAATTGTACATAGCATGGATAGTATGAAAACTACAGTAAGTGCAAACAGTTTTAACAAACAGGAACACAGTTGCTTTATATAATAAAATAACTAAATATAATTCAGTTGCCCAATCCTAATAAGAGCATTGATATTATAATACTTTCTGAATTTAATAGAACTGTATATATGAATGGAAGATGTAAAATTATTGTAATTTAAAATTATGTTAAGTCTCTTAGATAAGTAAAGGCATTTACATTGCTATTATGAGACTGTAGACTATTTTTATAATAATTGCTATTTTTCATTGTTAACCATATGGTACCTTGTTTTCTAAGTCATTGTATGCAGAGAGAATGTACTTTATTACACACTATATATGCAATCTTTTTACAATTACATTTTATACTTGCTGGCATTTTATGTTTATTGTATGAATATAATTAAAGGAGTGAAAACATCTTTTTATATGTTCCTTGTGAAACTTCACTGTCCAGAAATGCCACCAAAAGGCAATACAGTAACATCCAGTAAGAACATCTGAGATATTTAACAGAGAAAACACTTCACAACCGCTAAACATTTAGTCCATTATGATACATCATGATCCAGTAGCATCCCATTAATAAAAATAATTGATACATTCTTTAATATGGTCTCCTGCCATCTGCTTATTCCTGCTGCTAAGGCTTTGATTTATGGAAAGTGTTTTCAGAATGCTGCAAAATTGCTAGCAGGCATGATGATATCAGTTAAATCACTAAGAAGCTCTACAAAAACCTTTTAATGTACTAGATGCTCCCCAGACAATCTACGATAAACAGAATATTGTATTTTAAGATGTAAAACATTTTTTAAAGCTGATAATTAGGTAGCATTTGGCACTAAAAGATACTCAGTTAAGGAAGTAAGGATTCAGATTTCATTTTGAATTCCTAATATCAAAAATGCTGCCTTCTAAAGAAGATATTTGGTGCTTTCTGTGCATGAAATTATGTAAACGTTGCTGAGCAGTAATAAAAATTTTAACTATAATTTTGTAATAGTTTATAATTTCATATAAAATAGTGCTCATTGTTTGTGTACATCAGATAAACATTTTATTTGTACTAAAGATTTCTTCAGTCTCTTTATTTTGTCAAATCATTAAGACACCCCTTTCAGTATTAAAATTGAATATTATTATAAATATTATTTAAAGTTCAGTGATTATCTATGGAAAAAAAGCTTTGCTTTTTTTACATATTTATTATGTACTTGAGATTTGACCATAAAAGGTACTCAGCTCCTTTGTGAAGGGACTGAGAGCTCACACTTTCCTTTTTAGAAAGCCAATGTTTATCCTGATAAACTCAGATACTTAATGATTAAATAAACAACATCAGAAAATAAAATCAGAAGTTATTTCAGAGATTATAAAAGCCCTGTGTGATACACTGCTTGATTAAAAGTAGTGAGGTTTGCAACTGACAGACAAACAGATTTAATGTCACTATCATTTGTGGTGACAACAAATGGGAGATTAGAGGAAAATGTATGAAGTTGTGATAATAATCAGATCAAAAGTCTAATTATAAAGGAGACTGCAGCAGTGAAGTATGCTAAGGCTTATTGGTTAAATCACTGGTACCCATCAAGTTAAATATATATTGGTTTCATTAATTGGCAACCACAAGACAAGTGTTCTATATTCAGGGTGGTGATGATTTTGATATAATCCACCACATTGTGGTTAAGTATATGATTCATGTAATAAGAAGACGGTGCCTCCAGGCTATTGTTCCTACCATGGATTAAAATTTACATATTGCTTCTCCTTATGTCAAAACATCTGGTGCCTGCAAATGCTAACATTTCGTTAAAAAGTTTCACAAGATAGGAAAAGTGGATTGGAAACATTGCATGTGAATCATTCAAGCATTATAATGAAATAAGAAGCTGAGTTATGAACAGGCAGATTGAACAGTAGTATATTCAAAGAGATTCATATGCTTATGAGCTCAAGACAACACTTTGTATAAGGGGAAATGCCTCAAATCATAGAAATAACCAGTGAGGTTTTTTTCAAATGTCACTGAGATACACAATCTGTCTTTCCAAACTGCACTTTCCTGCCCAAATAAGACCCCTGTATCCAAGCATATGTACTAAGTTTAATACATTCATTTAATTAATGCACTTTAAGATGCTGGCATCCTTACCTGCCATGGTGTTTCCTCAGAAAATTTCATGACTCTTATATTTACTTTCCTATTTTACAGCAGTATATATATTAGGGTTGAATCTCAAAACATTTCACTGGCAAATTGTTTCAATTATCTTGCCTCCTCGGAAAACTTCTAAGTTCTTGCATTAGCACCTATACCTAGACTTGAGACCTTTTTCCCTTTGATTTTCAGTTATTGAAACTTTTTAGGGGTCTTTTGTTTGTTTGTTTGTTTTTTTTAATGCTAAGTTGTCAAGAAAGCTACACATCACAGATTGCTGTGATTAGCGTATATATTCCTGTTGGAAACTATCCTCTGTGTGAAGGGAGGCAATAAACAGTGTTTTCTGTGAAGGGCCTTTATTTAAGTGATATCATATCTATTAATTTTCTGGAATCAAGGCATAAATATTCCTAGATGGATATTTTGCTTGCAAAAGAGGAACCATTAAAAAAGTAGTAGCTCCCTAAAGTGCTTTTGAATTTTTAAAACATACTCCTTGGATAAAAAATTTACTTTCAGGCTTCTGGAATTCTAAAACATAACATTGTGTGGCCTGAGTCACTATCCAATGATACCTCTGGGACATCTCAGGACCATGTGTCTGTGAAACTAAGGCAGCAGTGACAGCATCCACTCCATTCTGCAACCAGTCCCACTGCCACAAGATTCAAATGAACCAAGCCTCTGATGGTGACCCCATGGTCCCATCTCCCCAGGGAAGGACACCTCTTCCCAGTCTCATTTTCCATCTGGATTTCTTCTTCAGAAGACTGGTGACAGGGCTCCTAATCATCCTGCCTCAAATCCATCCACTTTTCAACCCTGGTGACATCCAACAGGTTCAAAATCTGTAAGGATAATACTGACATTACACAATCTGGTATTGGCCCATGATAGCAAGCGAGGATTTGACAACACACTTGAGCTCTTCTGCAGGCCTCCCAGAATTCTGAGCCCAAGGAGATTTGAACAAGAGGGCAGCCAAAATCAGACCAAGAGCACTCCCTCCTACAAACCCGCTGAGAACATTAATTTTGTTAATGGTGGTTAACAGGAGTTTTGGTTGGTTTTTATTTTTAAGCATTTTACCAAAAACCACATTTGTAGATTGCATTTACTTGTACCAGCCCTGTCTTCAGTTCCCAAAGATTCAAAATTGTGTAAGTTTAATACTCAGAATTTGACAAAAATCTGTTAGCTAAAGTATTTTACATACTCTTCCAGGAGTAGGTTGAGTTAAAGGAAATGTTTTTTTTTAGAACAAAACATGACAACCTTAAAAGTTCTTAATATATTATATTTTTTATCAATTAGTTTTTCTGTGACATGTGCACCTCCTGTCATCACTATGGAGAGGAACCTCAACAGAAAAGAAATTTATTTCTACAGAGCCACTTGGAAAGCGAAGGGAATAACAAAATTAATTGCAGAAATACTATTCCATAATTTCCTCTGGAAAATAGTTTCTACTGTAGAACAATTAATAGACACAGCTGGCTTGCTACAAAACAAATTGACACAAAGCAATTTAGTCTTACGGCAAGGTAAAGTAAGCATGGTCAATTTTAAGCATGGACCAGAAAACTGACTCCTGTAATAAGCACCCACGGGGCAGTGTCTCCACTTGGAAATTTGCACTCCAAGTTACATTAAATTTGCTCTTTTGCAGTGGGCAAAGAATCCTTTGGGCAAACGAAAGCAAAACATGAGACAACTGAAGTTAAGGAGCATGGAAAACAAAAGAAGGTACATTCTTGATCCCAAAATGTCACAAATGGGATTTGGAACACCCAAAGGAAGATCTCTGCTCAAGGGCAAATATCAGCCTCAGCAGCAGGCAGAGGAGTACTAGGCTGGGCTCTGGCAGAACCTGTCCCTTCCCAAAGGAAAAGGGAGCTTATTTCAGGGTATTTGCAGCTTCCAGTAGGGTAAGTTATGAGTACCCATTCTTGCCCACTTCTCATATTATTGTCTCCCTCCTCAAACCATGCTTAATTCTGAAAGATAAAAAATAAATTCTCCCCTACCTTCTTCACTGCTCTTCCTCCCTAAGAGACTGGTGGAGGTGTGAGTGGCATCAGCTTCTCCTGTTTCTCAGGGATCAGCTGCAGCTCCAGGTGAACCTGCCAGACCAGTCAGTGATTTAACAGATTGGTAACTCTGAAACATTACTGGTGACAAGTATTTATGTGATTATTTTAAAGGCCAGAATGGGTTTTTACATATCTTGATCTTAAATTACCAAGCATGAAAATAAAAGAAACATATTTGCCCTTTAAGTCTTGTTGTTTCAGAAGAGCTAATTTAGTTTTGATGCTCAAGGTATTGAAATACAGTTAGAAATAGATATTTGGTTCCCTCAGACCCCTGAAGTCCCAAACTGGATGACTGTTGGCTTCAGTCACTCTTATTGTTGCTAGGAGGTGCACAGGGCTTGTTGATAACCTTCATGGTGGCACCAGATTATGCATCAGGAACATGTTGGCTTAACTGAGGATTTCCTTCTAAATAAGGGTTTGTCATGCTTGCACTTTCAGAATTAGTTTTTGGACAGTTAAGAAAAATATGATTATTATTGCAACTATCAGTCTCATGTCCTATTTTGAACAATGAAGTAACGCAGAGAATTAAGCAAATTTCACACTAAAGTATTTGCAAAAATGTGCCTATTTGGACTTTCCCCTTCAAAGCCCATTTCCTGAAGCAGGTGTCTGAAGTTTAAATACAGCCTATGAATTACTTTGTTTTGGAGAACTAAGTTCTTAAGCAAACTGAGAGCAAGTGATTCAGGACTATTCATAGATTGTTTCAGTAAAATGTCAGCTTTTAAATTTTCTTTCTTTCTTTGCTTAACTGTATTGTTTAAGTGTTTTTGCTAGATGCCAGTAGCAGCCAAAGAATTTAAAAGTAGAAACTGAGACAATGATGTGATTTACAGCCAAATCAGACTTCTGTATATACTCTGAAATATGGACACAGATTTTTTGTACAGAAATAATTGAGGTCCTAAGTGTCCTCCTCAAATTCAATCTGCTGGTATGTGGAGCTAAGATGTGTCTCAGAGAGCGGCAGGAGGAACTGATCTTATAAAAAGCATTGCAGCAGTCTCACACTTTCCAAGACTTGTTTCTTTCCTTCTTTAGAAGCAACTTCATAAACATCACTTTTCTACTCCATTATTAGAGCACATCTGCTATCAAGAAGGCTGTGGAAGCCCTGTTCCCATTTAGTGCAAGGTCCTGCATTATCTCCTTTGTCTATAAAATACAGGGATACTTAGGTCTGTATTATAAATAATAATACAGGTATGCAATGGATGATTCTAATGATGTAGTTCAGTTTCAGATTTTTACTGCCATTCATAAACTGCTTCAGCAGACTTCTTGTAATTTATGATATCAATAGAGCCCCTTAAATTACATCCTAGATTCTGCCATGTATTGCCCTATGAAAGAAAATGGCTTTGTATCCAATATAGTGTAAGAGGAGTGCTAAAGGGAGAATGAACCAAAAGTCAAGTGCCATTTATTGAGAGTGAAAATTGCCTTCATGGTGTGCAATATGTGAGAACTGAACACTTGAAAACAACTGCTCTAATCCTCAACTTAACTGTTTGCTTTGTAACTACGTGGAGCTCCCTAACACTGGCTTGTGATAAGCTTATCAGAGTCACAAGAAAGGTGAGTCCATCTTTCACTGTGCTATACTTTTTGGACTCACAGCTTTTAACTCTGAGAATGTCAGGGTCAAAATACTTGCCGAACATTTTTGAATTGTCCAGTCTGATTCAGGATCTTCTATGTCTTGCAGGGACTGTCTACCATGACATGACCTGTTGGGGGGAGGCAGAGCTCCCAGGCTGAAAATATTAATCCTGAAGCCCATGTTGCCCAGAGTAGTGATGGCACTTGTAAAAGAGACAAATATTCTTGGCTGTAGCATGAATCTGCACTGACAGTTTTGAGTATTTCCAGTCGTGACCCACGTACAAGTACAAGTTGTCTTGTCTGCCTTTGTTAGGCAAGGGGATGAATCCCAATGCACCCATTAGAAGATGGATCACAGCATGGTAGGCCATTGCCTCCACAGTTTTTTTTTCCCCTTTATTCGTCTTCCTCCTGTAAAACCCTCTAAGGAGGTCAAGAACTGCAGGTGGTGAGGGGACTCTTCAAAACTAGCAGAGAGAACTGGCCAATTTAGCACTGAGTTATTTTAATTCAGGTGCTTTCTTCTTCTGCAATGCGTAAACCTTCCTTGAGCAGAGGACTCCTGGGGGTTGTGGCTGGAGGGGATCCATTACTGTCTTGGCTCCATCAAAGCTCTTCTGGGGACAGGGAGGTGACGTGGAAACACTGAATCTTGCTGGGGGACAGCTCATGTGGTTCCCCACCACACGAATGCTTTTATTCCTGTCTAAGGAATTATATTCCACTGCTAAAAATCAACAGAAAATGAAGTTTTACAGAAGCTATACTTACAGAACCAGACAAGCTTCTGATTTCAGAACAGCAAGCACATTCAATTGTTTGTGTTTCCACAAGAAAGGACATTTGTATAAGATATTAAAGCTGGATTCAGAAAAAATAGCCAGGATACTGGCCAAAATATTTGAAATGTTAATAGGATTTTTAGTGGGTTATTTTTACTGTTTGCATGTACTTCTAATTTTTCAAAATATTTAAAGGGAGTTTGACCTTAACTGTTACCTCCGAGGAAAGGCAACTTTAGAGATGTTCTTTTGCACAAGGTGCAAAACACAGTCTCAGCAAATTTTATATATGGAGGGAAAATTTTGTAGTTTTCTAGGGTGCTCAGCTGATATTGGAGGGGAATACTCAGATTCATTTTGTCTAAACAACAAAGGAGACATGAAGAAAAGACTTGTTCTGAACATCCCATGTGAGTTTGACAATACTTTGTCTTGGTCTGAACTTTGCATATTAAATATACTGACACCTCGAGATTAAAATGCAGCAGAGGAAAATAAGACATGGCATGTGAAAATTTCTTGGCTTTTTAGATAGTACTCTAATCCTATTGTACCTAACAATTTATATAGTGGAACATATCAACTCACAGGAATGTTATCTAGACTACTTTTTCTTGCTTTTACTGTTTTATTTCTTTTTTCTTTTCCAGTGCAATTTAATCCTAGTGGCACTGTGTAATTTTCATCAACAAAAGAAATTAAATGTATACAGTAGAAAATGGATCCTGTTTTAAAATGATCCAACCTGTCAGATGTCCATTAATCTATATATATTCCATGTAGGAAGTAGAAAGCAATATGAGTTTTCACATTCTTTGTATTTAATATTTACCTGTGGGCATGTATAAAAAATTCTAATAAACCCACAGCTACTTACAATTTACAGAATGGGACTAATGCCGGTAGTTGATCCCAAACTGACACAAACCAGATATTCTCTTAATGTTACTCCAAGGAATTTTAAACTGACTCTGTTAAAGCCAAGGTTATTTGCCTTGGGGATGCCTAATGGAAGGGTTATTATAACACTGTCCACAAATAGGTGTCTTGAGAGAGCCTGGGCCATAATACTTCATTGACAGCTAATAGATTGTGCTATTGCTGTATCATAGTCATCTTTAGGGCCAAAGGTCACACCTCTTCCTTAATATTTAAATAAAGATACTTGACTGGAGCAGAAAACAGCTTATTGCCAGTGATGGCTGCTGCTCAATTTACAAGAACCTTTACAAAGTCATGCTAATTCCTGGCCTCCTTAGAATGCACGATAACCTTTCATAAATCCATCTTTTCCAGATGTCCTTGGAAATGACAGTTATAAAACTACAAATGATTTGTAATGCAAAATGGGACTGACAGACTTGGAGATTAGTTCTCAGTGTACTAAAATGACTAAAGACTATAGCTAACAGAAGACTTAAACTGCATCAATAAGTATCTGCCAAAACAGCTCGTGAGTATCTTCAACATGTTCAGTAAAAGCTGGAAAATAAGGAATACTCATTATTGTAATATGACAAGTGGCAAATTTCCTCTAAGGGTCTCAGAGCAAAACTTGGTAACTGTGGGTCAGTCTGGAAGGCAGATTTTGAATTGTTCATGCTTCCAATTCAGCATTTCATTTGTCTGTATCTTCTCATTCATGAACAGGACTTTTCATGAACCAAAGCACAGTTTTTTATGAGATGAAATTCTATTTACATTTGCACACATCACAATTAAAATTGATTATAGAGTGTATTTAAATTTAGAAAGTGCTGCTGAAAATACATTTTGTTATAAAAGAGATACTCATTCCACCTTTAGGGAGAATAGCCTCTTCAAGGTTTTGAAAGTATATATATATAAGTTTCACTAAAATACACTATAATTTACATTTATGAATAATTTTGTTTTCTGTTACTATAGGGGAAGCTTTATAATACAGGAAATATATTAAATATCCATATAAAGATCCATTAATTTTTCAATAATTCTAGAAGTCTACAGAAAGCAACAGAAATAACAGTAGTTGTCAGGGTTGCCTGGAAATGCAGTCTTCTAGATAAGGCAAAAATTACTTTCTAATACTAAAAAGAAATAGGGAGAGACAAATCCAAGTCAGATAAAGCATTAGGATGACAGCAACAGCTCATGGAACAGCTGTAGGAGAGCAACCTGCATTATGGCTTTTATTCATGACCCTTCTCTCTTAGTTTCAATGTGCTTGCTCACTTTTGTTCTCAGACCCCTTGTCTAAAAGACTCTAACCCTGGGAAGTATTAAGTTTTGGAACTCAGAAGCATTCATTGAGTTAATGAAGTATTAGATGAATTAAATAAGAAATGTTATCCATCAGGTTAAGGACATATGCTATTACAAAAGTAATTTTGTTCATCTTTTCATATTGTTAAATCTACTTGGGAAAATAATAATATATATTAGAACAAATCACATGGATTAATTGGTCACAAATGTTTTCCTAGCTTTTGTTCATCTGGGAATTAGTTCACAGTCCTGGTTTCTACGGTAGTATTTGTAATTCCCAAGTTTTATATGGATTATCAAAACATATTTGAATCAGTTGTCTGGTCCCACATGTTTTACCTGTAAAGTTTTTCATTCATACCAATGATTGTTTGTCAAGACATAATGATTCCTGCTCCCAGACTTAATTAATGAAAGTTATTAATCAGTCACTCTGTAGTTTACGAAGAAAAACCTATTCATATAGATATTAAGAAATGGCATTAATAAACTCTTAATAACTCTTCTGCTTTCAATCTATTGTTTGTGAGCCATGATCTTCTTTTGATCCTTGGTCTATTTTATTTATTTTCATAAAAAGGTCTGATTTTGTGTTCTGAAGCTCAGACACCATTTCTGTGATGCCACCTGTTATGATGAGTCAGGGAGGTAAGGGAATAAAGCCTGTGCAGTAATGACTTTGCCCCATCTTTTCTTTTTATGGCTTGTGGTGTGACTCTTAGGGATGTCGTGTGCAGGGCCGTGAGTTGGATTTGATGATTATTGTGGGTCACTTCCAACTCAGCTTTTTTGGTGGTTCTGTGATTCTGTGATTCCGTTGATCCAGCTGGGAGCTCTTTTCTCAGCTGTCACTACTTGCTCATTCTCACTGCATGTCCTTTCTCCTCTTGTCTGGATCTTCCAGCTTTCCTCCCCACATAGTTTATTGCAAACCATAGCTAAACCAACAATGCCAAGAGGAGGAGGACATGGATTTTGACAAGTGCTCTGAGTGTCCAAGGACCACCATGAATTTGTATGTGCATGTTCATGAAAGGAAACTGTCTGTGTTGGCATAACCTTGTTTGCAAAATAGCTACAGGAATTTGAGATGAAGCCACACTTCAGATATTGGTAGTCACTCTTCAGGTTTCTTGGCAGGAAATCTAACAGTGGACTCGGGTGCAAGGAAAAACAGGTTCACTTGAGTGAAGCTCTGTAGAGGCTGTAGTGAAGGTGAACAGCACCAGCCTCAGAAACAGCCATACACACCTTGCAAGCAAAGGTCTCACTGCTATGGTGCAAGCATGTGAGGCACCTACAGACCAGGGAGACAGAGGAGCAGAGGTTTGTGAATGCCACAAAATGTTGCCCACATGTTTAAAGATATTTTTAGGTGTGCAATAACACTAATATAAATTTAATGATTACTGAGGCATTCTTTCATGTTTACACTGGAATATTTGTGCCTGGAGGTTTTAATAGTGATAATAAGGATAAAAATATTTTCTAGGTGTTTTCCCTGACAATTCAAGTAAGGATGATGTACACGGTTAACCTATTTCCCCCAAAAGTATACTCCCTCACAAATTCCTCTCATTTGAAGCAAGTAAGAACAGCGAGTGTTTGTCTTTACATATGTTTAAGAAAAATGTACTCAAAAGTAAGGGAAATAATTCTGTTATTTTAAGTTTACAAAGTTCTATCTGTTTGCATTATCAGAAAATGAAAAATAAAAGTGTGAAAAAATAGCACAGTGAGAGAATCCTTTGGTTTAGAATTCCTTAATTCCAGAAAACAATCTCTGAACTTGCCATATGTAATTGGAGATTAAAAAGAAAGGGAGGGAGTATTGGATGGCTACATCTGAAATGGTTTTACTCTGCCAACCTGTTCTAAACCAATAATTCAATTTCAGTAAGAAAATTGAAACCATGTGCCTCTCTGTTGGAATGATTGGTAAATTACACTTGGTTAACCATTTTCCTCCTGCTCATCCCCAAAATGGTATCTTTCTTCGATTTTTAAACATTTTTGCAGGACTAGCAATGAATCTTTTCATGTTTAAAAGATCAGCACATATTTTATGCACAAAGATTGCAGTGCCAAATAAATTTCTGCAGTAGACCTCCAGCAATACTCTAAATAATATTTAGAGAGGAGTCCACCTACAGGGGAAGAGTAGCCCAGACACCTATCTGATCAGAGATGATGAGGCAAAGATGATGAAGTTATTCACTAAAGTAGACTCTGTAGTACTTCTGCCATAAGCAATATATTCAAGGAACTGATTGATAAGACTTGTTTTCATGCAATAAACATTTGAAGGATAAAAGTGAAAATTGAAAATACACCATATAAGTGTAAATGTGATCAGAACACAAAAACAGGTGGATGGGAGGAGATAATACAGCATATGAGCTATACCATTAACTTGTCTTTTGTCTTCCAAAAGGAAAGAGAAAACAGAAAGTTTAAAAAAAAGATAGAGGTTTTATTCCCTTTTTAGTGTCCTTGAAACCACTATGTACTTGTTTCCTCAGAGATGTACTATTGTCACTTAGAAAACAAAGCTATATGAAAAAACTTTATATTATTAAAATGGAATCTTTTGAAAAAGATAAATGCTCTCATTGCAAATTTCAAAGTGCCAGTTGTCCGATTCATGGGCTTGCTGAACTACATACAAGTAACAAGTGGGTTATCTCAGCAAATTGCTAAGAACTGTTGGTAAAATTCCTGAAAAAACTGTGAATAATCTGTGTGATGAACGGGGTTGAGAAATCACATTGTCTTCATATGTCTGAGGGCAGCTTAATTAATTCAAATGAAGGAATTAAAGGTATATGAAGGAGATTAGGGCAAAATATGAAAACAAAATAGATCTGCAAAATGTTAGATCTCTCCTAGCCTCAAAAGAGATCAATTAAATCTTTACAAGAGAAAAGGCTCTGAAGAGGTCTCCTGTGAAGCTAGCAAAAATCTGAAGTGTAATATTTTAGAAATACCATAAATTAAGGAGAGCACAATGTGTTATTTTTATATGCTGCAGAACACAGCTCCACCTCCTTTTCCTGTTAAAAATGCTACCCAAATAGCTTAATACTCAAAACTCTTTGACACAGTGTCCTGGATTTTAACACTTTCTGCCTATTGTATTTTCCATGTCTGCAGCAGTTCCAGAAATCAGTCCCTTCAGTGTTATTATTCTCCATAAATCAGAGAGGAGTGATTGATTCCTTTATAAATTATGGGTACCACATGGCAGACTGGCTGGTAAACATTGTGATAGTAAACAGGCCTTCTCTTTATACCTATATTTTTGAGAACCCTGCACAAAGAGTTTAAATTTCTGATTAACTGCTTGCTCTTTCTCTAATTAGCATTAACACTAAAAACACTATTCACTCTTCATGTTTGCTCATCTCCTTATCTTAGATTAACCACTGTTTAATATGTGGTTAAAATTATTCTGCACATCATCAACTGATCTACATGAAACAGCACAGAGAACAAAAGAAGCTTAATCTTCCATGAAGCTTCAGTCAAGTGAAACTGTACATAATCCAGAGACAAGTTTCTTTTCGATAACCTGCACTTAACACACAGTGCATGTCCCCTCTCTCTCTGCCCTTGCATTATTTTGAATCTGCTTATTAAAACAAAAAAATAGCTCTGGTTATTATTATTAGCGTTTTGCTAGATTTCACACACTTTGGACCTATTTGTGTCAACTCTTTGCATTGGGAATGAAAGTTGAGCTGTCCCATGGACACAATGCTGTGCTTACAGACATGGCAGAAGCAGGATCAGTACATCCAGAAAGAAAGGAGACTTTGTGAGACAAACTTTCAATAGTGACTGTAGCTGCAAATGCCTTGAGATACATAGTTGTCGTTTGGGCTGTTATGTCGAAAAAGAAATTGAAAAAATAAACAAGATATCTCTCATAAACAAGTAAAGTAACAGGATATAAATATATGGAATTATTAAGGTGTGACAGCGCCTTCTTATTGGTAAGAACCTAAGTTATATCACTAAGTCCTGTATTTTTCCAAATTCCTCACTTTAGCTCGGGGTGTCAACAAGCAGTGAAATAACCCAATTTTTCTCCGACTTGAAATATTTTGTATTTTTAAAAAGTCACATGGTATTTACAGCAACTTTAATTTCTAATGTCATGTTCCGCGCTGCATTGACGCATAACGCGGTAAATTAAAGCCCGAAACGGAGAGAAAGGCACTTTTGTCGCTTTAGCCTGTGGCAGCAGCGGGATGCCGGCGGGCATTCCCGCGGAGGAGCGCAGCCCCTGGCCCGCAGCCTGCCCTCCGCACGGCGGGGAGCTGCGGGGCGTGCGGCAGGCGCGGAGCCGCGCGGGTCCGCTCCGTTCCGCTCCGGTTCGGGGCGGGGCGGTGGGGAGCAGGGCGTTTGGTGCGTGCGCGCGGTTGGGTTCCGTTCGGTTCGGTTCGCAGCAGTGCGGTGCGGAGCGGTGCAATTCAGTGCTGTGCGGTTCGCAGCCGTGCGGAGCGGTGCAGTGCTGTGCGGGGTGTGCGGTGGGAGCGGTTCGGTTCGGTTCGGAGCGGTGCGGGACAGAAGGAGCCGGCCCGGGCCGGCGCGGCGCTCCCGCCGCTAGAGGTCTCTCTCGTCACAGCTTTGCCGCTCCCGCTCCCGTTAATTATTTTACTCAAAGGAACAATCCTGCCTTTTCGATCGGGATGCCTCATTTTAAGCGGTGTGCTAGAGAAAGATATAGTGCCTCCTTAGCTTGTTCTCCTGCTGATGAGTAGATGTTGGGTTGACTGAATGAATCATCCTGGGTATTTTAATACACAATGGTTATACTTTAGCAGAGAAGTTTGAGCTTTCACCTTGGCTTCCAAAAGGTTGAAAATTTGACCAGATAAGACAATGTGCCCTGGTAAAAAAGGGCCTTACTATTGAGAGAAAGGCAGCATGAAACTTCCGACTCTTATGAGGACACCTAGGATCTGGTATATACTTAGATCCTATAATTGCAAATGTCAGTCATTTTGCAGTCATTCCTAGTCCTTTTTTGGGGGGGAGGGGAAAGAAATAAAGGTATATTTCCCCCTACAAGTTGACAGTAAAGTTCTAGTGTATAACTACTTCGACTTTCTCATGCATTTTTCTTTTAATAAAAGGTGGGATATTAACTATGGTAGTCATCTTTTATATTGTAACCTTATCATGAAAAAAAGCCCCATCAAACTTCTTTGTTCTTACTGTTCTTACTGTTTTCAATGCTTGTATGGTGTTTACTTTGTTCTTACTGTTTTCAATGCTTGTATGATGTTGCTTTCCTTATACTTCCTACGCAGATAAGGCACACTATCCAATTCACATAATGTTATGGTAATAAAAGCAACGGCCATGAAGCAAACTGAACAAAATGCAAACACAACCCCTTCCCCATGATCAAGGCAAATCGTATTTGAAGAAAGCACAGCAAAGCAAATTGATGTCAGCTATAAGGGAATATAAAGATACATGGGATGGAAAAAAAATTCAGATTTCCAAGGACAGTAGAGGAAGACAGGTGGAGAGAATATTCTTAGCACAGGGTGGGGAGTAAAGAGGGAGGTAAAGAAGAACATAATGCAACAAATAATTGACAGTAACATGCTGAAAGAAGTCAGAATAAGGAGGAGATTCCTGTTTAACAGAGAACAAGACACTGTGCAATGGTGGGGGGGGGAAACAAAAAGGGGTTTTAGTTAGCAGTAATAAGAGGATACAACCTGGCCAAAATTGGGAGACAAAAAGAAGCCAGAATACTGTATCTAAAAATACTGTGAACTGAGCAAGAAAGCAGTGTAAGGAAATGTTATAGGGCCACAATCATACCATTAAGGCTATGCTGAAAGAATTCAAGGTGAGGTCTATTTCCTACTAACAAACTGATAAGTGGATTTACAGTGCGAGTACATACTCCCCACAATATCTTATTGGGATTGTTAAAACATTAGTGTAGGTCTGGATTTTGATTTCACTTATACTGCTTTCACTGCAGAGCAGCTGGAAATCTCACTGGAGTTACTACTTATTTACAGTCCTGTGAGATCACACTCAGGATTTTAAAAAGCAAAGAAGTTCTCAGTACTCCTTTTATGATTCCAAATTGCTTGTTCAATGACAAAACCAAATCTTTCAAATATTTTAAAGGGCCTTATTTTCAATTTCCACCTCCATCCCCCTCACTGTTCCCAAATTTCCAGAGTGAGTGTAGAATAATATCTGCCCAATATTGCCTCGTGGCATTCTCTTTGTCTAAGCACATAAAACTATGTGCTAAGCAGTAGAAATTCATGCACTCATAATTCTTAGTAGACTTGTGGTGTTCAAATCTTTAATAGATTTGAACCTGGACCATGATACTCCCACTTCAAGGCTTTTGCAGAGCCAGACACCCTGACCAGGCTCTGACAGGCTGATACGTATTGTGAGGCTGTTGGCCTACTTTTTTTATTGAAGCTGCTGGCACCTGGTGAGACACTTGTTTCATCACTGCAGAGGGGAACTGAACTACACAGCTGCCAATTTGTGTGTTTAAATTTAGGTGCTCAAGTGAAGAAAGAAGTAGATTTTTGAAATCAGAGAAGACAACGCTTCTAAAAGTGTAGAGTAAAACCACTAGCCTGTAGAAGAGCATGATCACTAAACTTGGAGCTTTCCTTCTGTGAGCATGTTCTTGACTCAGTGTGGAGAGGTAAATCTCTCCTTCCCTGACTAATGGAAATCCTGTGAGACTGAGAAGTTTGCACAGTTTCCTGAGCCTAGTGGCTGTAAGTGTCTCTCCATTATGTAGGAGGAAGGTAGTGTTAAGAAACCTTCTTCATCTTCTCCTGCATGAGGAGGTCATTTTTGTTTTGAAATCCTGGTAGACATTCAATGCAGTTAATTTCACCATAATTTACAGTAGTTCCACATGGATCATTGTAGCCTGAGGGCTATCATTACTGCTAGGGCTTACAGAAGGGGAAAGAAAGACCAGATTCATTATTCATTTGTAGTGAAAGGAGAGGGAATGAATCCAGAGAGACGGAGTGGTCATACAAAGATTCCCATTTTCCCCATTCACAGTGTGTCCACTGGGCTATGCTGCCTTTGGCATGCATCAGGGATAAGAAATACATTAAGTACAAGTGTCTGCCTGATGGGCTGTGTAGCTCTGGCCCATCTCCTGGGGCAGAGGAGACCCACTGCTGCTTTGGAGCAGGGACTACAAAGTGATAGCAGAGGCTGAGAGCCCAATCCTTTGCTGTCTGGGGAAGCATCCCAGCCTAGTAAATGATGGGGAAGGGCTGCCACGTCTTCAGCGGGAGCTGGACACAGCTGCCATGCTGACACATAGAGAACAGCATTTTCTTCAGCTCATGACCCAGAGTATGTGCCCCTTATTTTGTCTCATAAATCCATTGCTGTTAACTGCTGCATTAAATAGACCCATGACCTCAATATTTTTAGTTCATCTTTTCCTGGACTCTGGCTTGGCTATTACTATAAATTAAGAAAATAAGAAAGGATTGTATTATCTCTGGAAGTGTCCTTGTTCTGAAGAGCCCTCACCTGCTATCAGTAGTAGCTACAGCTTTCAATGAGCCTGATTCTGTGATTTCCAAGATCTTGGATTTGGGGTCTTTTTAGGGGTTTAGGTTTTGTTTTACATTCATGTAGGGCAAAACATATCTGGTCAGCATGGTAGGTTTATAGATAATGTTCTTTAATAGCAGTCCTGACCAAGCTGTTATCCTGTATAACCTTTTTTGGTAAACCTCTACATCTTGGTCCCCAGAAGGGCTCCTATGTTGCTTCTTCGGGAGGATGTTTCTTGTAATGTTAGCCCCCACAATGTCTTTGGTGGACATTTCTGGCAAAGACTGTAACTGTCACTGTTCAAGGACAGCTTCTGAGAAGAAGGCCGTCACGTACTGCAATAAATTCACTTTACCCAGAGAAGAAGGTAGATAGGCCTTCTCTCAATTTGCTGTGGAGATCATATGTGGTCTGGAGACATGTCTACATTTTGTAAAATGAAAAAAGGAGAGAGAAGTTTGCAAATTAAAAAGCTCAAATGATAATGGTACTGGATAAGGAAAATCATACTTGTATTTTGATGCAGAGGAATCAGTTCCAGTGGCTTAATGTTCTTTAGCAGAGCTTGGTGCTTTCGGATCCAAGTTGGTGCCCTATTAACTGCTGTATGGACAGGTAGGATTGCTTCTTTTGGCATTGGTTTGGCAGGATCAGGTCAGGTATTCATCAGTGACTTTCTTATTGAAATATAGGCTAAGGTTTACAACTACCAGCCTAGAAAAGAGAAAAGTCTATGTGTATAGAAACTTCTTTGCCTGGGAAATACTAGATATAATCGACCATGTGTAACCACCAGAGGTCAAGGATCCAATACCTATGTAGAGCTTGAGACAGTCTATCCTTATCCCGTTTGCTGAACATATTACATATTTTTGCATTGAAAAAAGTAGATTTTTGTAATTGACATTTATTGTTAGTGGAAACTACCCATGCTACCTCTGCAAAGCAGAATATTGTCTTCTGGTCACACAGTTAGGATTTTGCAGCAGATTAGAAAGATTTTGAACTTTGTGACTGCTTCAAAAAGGTGTTAACACCAACTATCAGTGAGTTTTTGTATAGGTCTGAAGAGGTAGTAAGAGAATGATATTACAGCTGAGATCCACTGTGAAGGAAAAAAATTCTCATTATATTAATTCTGACTTAAAGGAAGTATTTGGAGATGGCATATTTCCCTGTATTAATTGTACTATGGAGACTCCTTACCCATCACATTTGTATTGTTTTCATGTTTGGAATATTATCAGCCTGTTGGGTTGACATTAAATTTATATTTAGAGATAAATTTAAGAAGGAAAGAGAATCAGACAAAATGAACTGCTGAATTGCTATAGAAACATTTCTCTTCAGGTTCATTTCAATCCAAAAATGTACAAAGAATGCCAGAATACTTATTTTAAATGTGGATATATGTCTGTACATTTCTTGGCACTGAGCTTTCTAAAAACTCTTTGTCAGTAGCCATCTGATACATAAATGGCTTTGTTTACAGCAAAATGCTGGCATAAATAAATAGGAATATTGAACCAGAACAATTGCCTTTAGCAGCCAGTGCTGTAAATCATACACAAGCTGTCATCATGAGTTGAAACACGTCTGCATACTTAGTACCATGTTTAGCTTGCTTAATCAGAACAATATGTAAACCGTTAGTGCATGAGAGCTTGCCAAGACAAAAATTATTTACAAGTTGCATTTTGTGTTTCTGGAAAATTTTAAGAGGAGAGGAAAGGAAAGGAAAGGAATTTGTTTTGATATTATAAAAAATACTTTTGGTATAAGAATCAAGCAAACACAAAATGTTTTCCTTGACAATGCAATAGTGCGGACCAGATCCCCAGTTGATGTAAATCAGATGAGTCAGTGAAGTTGTACAGATATACACCAGCTATAATTCTGCCTGTTAAGTTTTTACTTTTACTTAAATTCAGAGGAATATAAACAAATAATTAAAAGCAACATGTATTTTTCAGCTTGATTCCATGCATCAGACTATGGTACCTTAATGATATATATTCTGACCCTACTGTCTTTTAACCTGTGGGTAAATATAGCCTTTAAAGAATGTACACTGGAGCAGATTCTCAAGTGTATAGACTGAATGTTTGATACTTTAGTTTGTATTTTCAAGTCTTTGTTTACAAGAAACACTAAAATCCTTTTATTCAACTGAGAGTAATAGGAAACGTGGTTGCCCCTGTTCCTCTCTCTACAGCTCGCTGATGTCACCTTAAACACTATCCCTGATTAGGCATTGGTATATGGATTTAGCTGGAGAATCTTGTGTTGCTGTTGATGGGAACACTTAATAGGGAAATACCTCCAGTGACATAAAATTGTGTCTTTAGCATTGCTGGGGGGTGGTGATAAGGACTAAGTGTGCTATTAGCAGCAATGCATGAGACAAAGTGTGTCTACAGAAGTTTCTGATGGACCTTCAGAGTCTGTGTTAAAGGTTTAATTTGCTGCCAGAATAATATGGCCCTTGTTTCAGGCAGGGGCTGTTCTCCCAAGAAATTTAGCAATGCTGCAGCCAGGCTGTGGAGCAGGCCTGCCACTGGTAAAGCTGTGCAGATAAAAATGGACAAGAGACATCCATTGTGTGTGCTCTGGCTGTGCATCAGCTGCTAAAGAGGGAGAGCCAAGATCATCAAATTTAGGGATGACAGGGTCAATGATATGTCCTAGTTCAGCCTTTGGAGAAGCAACATATATTCCTCTGCACAGCCATCCAGGTCAACCAGAGGAAAGCAGCATTTAGGCTTCAGATTGGTTTAACTAGTGTTAGAGCTTGGAGAGAAGTGGAAGGAAATGAGATTAAACTTTCCTGCTGTCATCAGCTGCACAAGGACCAGGCATTCATCACTAGGCAGAATACTACAATCAGGAATACAATTTCCACTGCTATGTGACCTGAAGAAAATTTCAATAAACATTCTCATATGATAATTCTTCATCTATTTTTATGGACTGTAAAGAGACAGAACTTCAGCACAGATTCCTGCCTTGAGTATTTCCTGTTTACAAATCAGATTTTCTTTTGTTTCTGAGCATGCTATTCCGGCAGAGAATCCTTTGTAAATCTCTAATTGCTGTGTAGGCCACACAGTATCTGATGCTGGTGGTCTATGAAGAACAATAAAAGTAGACTTACAATAGCCTTCTTTAAATAACACTTGGCACTTGACCATGAACATGCATGCATTCTGAGGTTTCCATTTATTAAAAATCTAGCACCTTTTATTGCGAAAATTAATGGTTCAAAATCACAATGAAATGCCACTATTACAGCTGATCTTACCTAGAAAAATATGGCACTAAACGTAATGGGAATGAACTGTTCTCTCTCCATTTTGCATACACTGCTGACATCCATATGTGGTGTTACAAAAACTGTCTTTGGCCTTTTTAGAAAAATCTTAATGTGTATTTAAATGAAAACATAAGTGGGTTACAATCCTCTGAAGTACTTTATTCAGTTAACTCTTTTTCTTTCCTCAGTAGAAAGATTTGAATTATTTTATATTGTTTTGCTCCCTGAAAATATCTAGTGTGATTACTATGATGATGCCATTTGTGCCACTCTGGGTACATTTATGTCATATTTTTCATTTATAACTCCTTGTTTCCGATTTTTATGATTAAACCATTATGAGTCCAGTCCTGTAAAAATGACTTAGACCTGAGTACTGGAAAAAACATATACATTTAGTTAACTTGAGTGCTCAGCATTGCCCTTATAGTAAAGTTAAGCATGAATGCAATACTGTGACTTTCTTTGCTTTATTAGACAGGTTAACTGCAATGGGACAACTCGGTTCATGGAATTAAGATTGGGTGTATTGTATAAGTCCAAAGCTGGAGTTTTCTCTGGGATGAAACTATAGGATCTAAAGTTCAAATGCAGCTGATCTAAAGAAAAAAATTGAAGCAAATTTTTTGCTGTTATGATGCTGTATAAATGAAAAATATGAGAATGGTGTTATATTAGATGCCTTTTTTACATTATGAAACAAACAAAAAAAATTAAGATTAAATTTTGCAGGACACTAGTCTTTTAAAGGTAGAGAAGTTTAAAGAGGTATTGCAAAAATGCCAGATAACTCATAATTTTTTCAACTGGTCATTTATACACAGATACATTCACAACCTAACTTAAAAAATAATGTATTTCATAACTGCTCTCAGACTGTTCTGCATGTGCAAGAGCCAAATAGACATGAAATTCTGAAACTGATTTAATGGAGCAGTTGTAGTCTATTGGGGTTAAAAATCTCCTGTCTACAGGAATTTAAATATGCATTTAAATAATAGCCCATAGTAATTCAAAGGACTCCTATGCTGCGCAGAAGAAATAGAATAGTTACTAATAGGAAGTCAGCTAAGTTATCATAAAGATATTTGAAAAGCCCCATGGCATGTGGGTTCATAGGTTGGGGAACAATGCCGTGGAAAACCACAGCTCACTCCTACCTGGGCTGTCCACTTGGCTTGCAAAGAGGAGATTCAACAGCCAGATTTTTAGCCTCCTGCTCACATTCCTCTGTGATTATTCATTCACACAATGAGTCCTATTAAAACCAAAGGGACTCCTTGGGAGAATAGCATTACTTGCCTGTGGGTAATGGGTTCTTGATTTGACTCCAAGAAAGTAAGATTTAGCAACATTGTGCTGCCCAGCTGTGGTAAAGTGTTTTGGCAAATTGGCTTATAGTCTTGGCAAATGAGACATGCTGAAAGGCATTTACACTGCTTCCAAATTAGCACATGCTTGATCATCTCTGTTTACCAAAGAGACTGTCTTCAGTGGGGCAAATATACCAAACAGAAGGTTATAGTCTTTGACAGCATTTGGGGATGCAGTTTTTATAGATAAATGTTCAGTTTCCTCCTGTTTTCTCCTTCCTGATGTATTACATGATTTAAGGGCATCTCTGAGCTTCTGTGTATTTTCTGTTCTCATCCATTGAAGTCCTGAGCTTGCTAATAAACAGTCACACAAACATCTCATTGATTACAAAGACACTAGTCACAACAGTGAAGTTATTTATAAGTTTAAACCCATGAGGAACTGTGCCTGTAGGATTAATGCCTTCATTTAATTTTTTTTGTTGTTTGTTTAATATTTAAAATTGATTTAAGTAGTTTTTGTCATTATGATTGAACACAGGTGAAGAAAACCATTTTTGGATACTTACCTTCCTTTCATCTTTATTAAAGTTTTTCTTTTATTGAACTGGAAAAATATTAAACTTTTCACCTTAGACAGCAGGTTGAAGTACGACATTGTAATTGTAATCCAGATGGGAACCACAAGAAGACGGATAAAAGAAAATGAACTGCAAAGGAGCCCAAGGTGACGAGGTTGACAATGCTGTAATAGTACCTTCAACTTAGTTTCAAGCTGTTTGTTTTTGCAATGAACACAAGTTTCCATTGTAACATTTTTCTGTATGAAAAACTATGGCAATACATTGGTTTCCATGGTGATGTTTTTCTTTTTCGTACATATTTATCCTCAAAATGCAGGAAGCCCACCACTTTTTCTCTCTTTTAACACTTAATAATTGAAGTCAAAGCTGATTTATTTTTTATGTCAGGATGTCTTAAACACATTTCTCTATCAGTGAAAACTCCTGCAGTATTACAGTCATTTACTGTAAGCAGTTTATTCCAAACATTACTTCAGGAAAAAAATTCCAGGTTTGAAAACTTGAGAGTGCCCTGCCTTTTTTCCCCCCAGATTCAATTGACTCCAGGGGGTATCAGGGCTAAACTTTCAAACTATTTCAGGGCACACTGCTGTACAGACAAAGCTTTTGGCTTCATTAATAGGATTTGCAAGAGATGCAGCATTTTTGTTTCTTGCCAGTGACCACAGAATACTTGGACGAGCAAAATGTCTTATGAAATTAACCTTTTTGTAAACAGAAATGCTCTGTCTTCACCTAGCTTGCAACACTTTGCATTTACACAGCACCACTGTTATTTTTGACTCCTTCACAACAGAGCTGAAAATAGTAAATAAATTAGGATGGCCACTGTGTCAGTTTTTCTATGCCTCAGATCCATCCTTCACCTGGTATTTTGCTAACATTTCTCAAGTGAAAATAAATTGGAAACTCAATCCAAAACAATCTTTCCATTCCCAACTTCCCAAGCTGATGCATTTTATTAGCAGAGCTTTTTATGTTAAGAGGAAAGATACCCTGGTGAAATATGTTGTCTAATTAGTTTTGAATCTAAAAGCACCAAGGATATGTGACACAATTAAATATACAAATGCTACTTGAACCTAAACAGTTCTTACAGAAATTGAGGTAGCTTCAGAATGATACCTTCAGAAATGTCTTAAGCGACATTGAACAAGGTCTGGATGCTATATATAACATCTGGAGTGGGTGGGTCTCCCTTAGGTGATTTACTATGTGTCCTTAGTATTTACAGCATTCTGCATGCTTCCCTGTGTTTCCAGCAAAACTGAAAAAAGGATTCTCTAAATCCATGACAAACTGGTGCCATAAACCAGTGTCGACATGCTTGGCCAAACTGTTAGAATAGACTGGGATTTGGGATAATGTCACCATATGGTTGTGGTGATGAGTATGATATACAGATGCAGCCATTTTTTAACTTAATGGGTCTGGGTCATTGCAGCATTACTCCAAATTCAATGGACTTTGTAAGTGCAATGCAGCTGGAGATGACTATCAAGAAATTAAGAATTAAAGACGCCTTAGGAAGAGTTGTTACACGTGGAAAATCACAGGTACTTCTGGTACTTTTGTCACTGTGCTCTTTCTGGCCAGCAGAGCTGAGCTGAGTAGTGGCCAGGCCACCCAAAGCATAAGGGCTGCAGGGCTGTGTGCAGCAAGGGCTCCTCACTGTGATGTCAAGGGCATGGTAGCACAGCAGGTTCTCTGGCCAAGGGCCTGTTTCACTACCTTTGTCAACCCCTCCAGACCTGTGGAGATGGGAGCGACGTGTGGATGAGGAGAAAGCAGCGATGCAATGCTGACATCTGCACTGCACTGATGGAAGTGCTGCCTGCACAGGAGTGAAGGGGGATGAGATACTTTTGCTTTTCTCCTCAAACATCTCCTTCCAGGTGCAGGATGCTGAGGTGTATTCCTCTTTCTGACTGGCCTCTGTGAGGACCCTCTCTATGGTACAGCTCCACTGAGACTGGTTTTCCCCTTCTTTGGGGGATTGAATATTCTAATTTTTTGTTTGTTTGCTTGTTTGTTTGTTTGTTTGTGATTTCTTGAGAGCAGAATTTATATAGTGTTACGGATTTAAGAGAAAGAAACAAAAGGTGTAGAAAACATAGACCAATAATCAGATTTATACAACATAAAAAGACAGCTGTACAGATGCACATACATGTATACACAGTTCCTACCCTCATTGGTAGCAAGATATTGGCAGACAATGAAGAAGTATGGAATATTGGTAATGTTGGACAGATCAAACACAGGATTAAATATATATATGTATACTTCTATGTACAAAAACTGTAGAATTTGTGCATGTGAAGTGAGCAGCTGAGGTTTCTGAAAGTAGTATCTAGGTTAAATTTTATAAAACTTTTTGAACTCTTCAATATTCTCAGTTTAACTCTCTCCATTCTTTGTTTTCATATAACCTAATAAAGACAATATTTTTGCTTTCTGATAACATGTTTGCTAATGATACATACAGGTAGTTCAGTCTAGGCCTTGGGCATTTCTTCTGGATTTATTTATCTTCCATTGTAGAGCAGTGGTGGTCTTTCATATATGCACTAATAAGGTTTACATTTCTGAAATGGAACGCAGACTTTCACTTGAGGTAAAAGATCACAAGGTCAAGGAAACTCAGAGATTAGATCTTCTGACTAAGGTTGCAACCTAGTAATACTTTGGAGATCTTGATAGCTAATGTTAATACCCTCCCACAGAGCCAGAGGCCAAGGCCTTTTGAGGACCAGCATTTTTTTTAAAACTGCCTTCTAAAATTTCTTTTAATAACCCACTCACACCAGTGAAACCACAACTACCATAACTAGCTGTTATAAGTATGACCATATTTCAGTGTCACGTCACAGCCTCAGCCTGATACAGACCTTGTAGAGAGGGATGCCATTCTGCCAGCTGCCCACTCACACCTCCTGCCCACTGCTAATGGAAACGCACTGGTGGCCATGAAACAAAAAATGTTATTCAAATCACTAGTAGTAAGGCAGGTCACACATGTGATGGTGATTTTTAGTAGAACAAACTCACCTATCAACAGCTTGGAAATGAAGAAAGTGAAAGTCAACACCTTTGAGACTAGGCTGTTTGGGTAGTAATGTCCCTAAACAATTAAGTCTGACAAGCTGCAGAAAATCTCTGGAGGTAGGTTAACTCATGAGTTTTGAATTAATTGGTGGTTACATTTAATTCATTCAGATACGATGAGACTAAATTAGTAAAAATACTGGGGCTAATGTTCAAGTACTCTTTCCTAGGAAGACTTTTTGCACTGGGTAAACATTGAGCATCATCTCCATAATGTGCATGTCATTTCCAAAAGGAGTCCAAGTATATTTTGTTTTCCTCTCAGCTCCCATACTGTGCTTTGGTATTGAAACTTGTCGGCCCTGTTCAGCCTCATTTACTTTTGTGCTTGTGCCTAAGTAAAGAACTTGAGTTTAACCTTCTCTGTTGGACTGTAGTGTCTGCTATAGTTTAAGACTATAAGAGGCAAAGTAAATGGAAGAGGTTGCATCTGTTATTAGAGAATCAAAGATAGTTGAAAGATACAGATGTAGAATAGTTTCTGCTACTTTTACTTTATTTCTTTCAAAGCAAACAAACAAACAAAAAGAAAAGGCAAACACCAATGGAAAAATATATTTTAAAAATCAGAAGGAAAAGATTTTCCTAAATTACCAGCTTGACTTTTTTTTTTTTTTTTTACCTGAAATAGTATTTCTAGTTTTTTAGCTGGAAACAAATGTTTGTTTTGAGAAATATCAATCTGCTTCATATTTTGAGAGTCTAATGTAAGTGATAGTTTTTAGACTCTTACATCCTTCTTCTTCCCTTTCTTATGGTTTACAGTTGGACCACTTGTCTCCAGGTCAGCAGTGGCCACTCCCTAGTAATGAATTATTACAATACTCAAGAGAGAATTTGTAAATTCCCCAACTGGCAAGATGCCCCTGTTGCTGGGCATTGTGTGGGGATTTTTCTTTTTGCAATGCTGAGAAAGGAAAACATTTCCTTTCCTGTGGTAAATCTGCAAATCTACTTGCTTGTTCCCTTGAACTTCCCTGTGTCTCTTTGCAGAAAGATTCTTCTTTGTCTTGCTAGGTGCTGTGTATTTTGTGTGGTCCCCTGGTATCCCTGAAATCTAAAATAATCTTTCTATTGTACTGAAGGACATGTAAGGGATACTATGTGTGCATTTTTTAGCTGTGTAACTCTATACAGATCACAGAGGTGTCATCCAAACTTGCAGCCGTTTATTGGTTAAACAGGAGAAAATGACTCCAATAAATAGTGAATGAAATGGAGACTATTTACTTTCCTGGAGCCAAGTCCATAGCTACAGAATGTGTGCAGCCTGATGGAGATGAGAAAGACAGAAAGGATGCCTGAGAAAAATTAGTGGCATTTATTTAGTTGCAGTCATAATGAAAATGTAGCCAAAATCAGTCACTGAAAACCCAGAAAACTTCAGACTTGAGTTCTGATTTCAGCCAGTTTCTAAAAATAACATGAAAGCTGTGGTGAAAACTGATAAAAGCTTGGAAATAGCAAACTACAGCTGGTCACCGGGCTTGATTCACTGCTATATTAAAGCCCCTTTAAACATCTTTGGCAGGGCAAAGGGGCTTTAAAGTGAGTGTGAATTATATGGATAAATACTTGCAGGTGATTTATCGCAGTGTGTATTGCTGTGTAGGGTTATGAAATATATATTTTCTAGTCCTGTTTTCCTGAGTTATGCAGGTCTAAGGAACTCGTGTTTGCAGGATAGCTGCAGCTGGAACACACAGAATGAAGCATGCTGTGGGGGGCTAAAGCTTAAAAGAAAGACTCAAACTTCTCAGTATAGAAGTTTGCAATATACCAAATTTATATCGATAACTGCATGGAATTATTTGCATTAAGTACAAATTAAAAAATGTTAATAAGAAATCCAGACCTCATTCTATGTAGGTTTATAAATCTGGCAACAGTACTTGCACATTTATATGTAAAATTCAAGATATATACTCTTCATAGATCCTTTTTTTTTAAAGTTGGTAAAAGCCTAACTTCCCTCTCTAAATTCTATCTAATTAAATTATTTTGCCTTAGTTTTAACATGATTAAGTAAATTGCCCAGGCAATATTTTTCTCTATTTTCTCACCTAATCCAACTGAATCTCTTTTAAATAGCTATAATTGGTGATTTTCTAGATCAAGGATTGTACTCAGATCAATGACAGTTACTTGTGTATATTGATTACTAACCATGCCTATGAAAATATCATTTGTTACTTCAGGAATGATAGTAGAAGGAACAAGTTAACTCTAAGCTGAAAGGAGATCAATGTGCTGCATGTAGATAAAAAGAAGTATGTTACCTGAGAGAGCATCAATTTTTCATGGACTGTGGACAAAACTCAAAAGAAAAAGGAATTCTACAGGTCACACACTTAATTACTGAGGTCTTGTATTATTTTCTTCTGGCATAAGAGTGAACTAAGTTCATTTTTTTTTCAGTCACAGAGAAGGAGGAAATGCAATGCTGGAATACATGAGGGCATATCCATTAAAAGTGAAGATACATGCTCTGGTATTACATTCATACTCAATGGTTTAGAAACAGACTGGTATCATGTTACAATAAGTACTCCTAGTCAGACATGCTAAACCAGCCAAGGATGGACAGCTTATGCACATAAACATTCCAGTTGTGTCCAGGCCTCCAGGAGAAGTTCACTTCTTCCCTTCTCCTCAGACATATGAAGTTAGAAGTAAAATATTCATACTTTAAAAGTACACCTAATTGAAAGAGTGTAACATATTGGAATAACAATGACAAATATGCTTCCTTGCAAGTACATATTTCAAATTATTTCTTCCCCTACTCTGAGTTTAACACTGAGATAGATTGGCAGATCATGACAGATTAGTTTTTCTGCTGTAAATGTGCATTAGAAGGATTTAGTCCACGTGTCAGTGGCACTTTCTGCAGTTTAAGGAAGGATGAGATATCCTACAAGGGAAATGGATGTGAAGGACAGAGTACATGTTGTGCAGAGCAACCCAGGGGCAGAAGAAATGAGTTTGCCAAGCAGACGAGCTGCAGATGTTCTAGAGCCACAGTGGAGAACCCTGAGTCTCTGCAGACAGGTCTGTGCTGCCAGCTGGCTCTGGGCAGTCACAGGGAAAGCCCACTGCTTGCTCTGTAGTGAAGGAGAGAGACTAAAGGAGTGATCTCATGTACCTGGAGAGTGATCTGATGGAAACTTCCAAAGCCAAATTCCATAGTGCTTTGGAACTATGACTTTTTGGCTGTCTTAGTTGTCCTCTCTGGTACACAGGTGGCCAACTCCCACAGGTTAGGCTGTGTTACTAGACCAGAAGATGGTAATTCTTCCTTCTTTTGTGACACTAATAAAGGTACTAATCTACAGGGACTTATCCCTGATAATCATAATTCCCTGATAAACTCCAGACTTACCTGCTGGGATCATTAGGAAGTTACTCAAGTCTAAAGTAACAATTCTTTCTTTTTTTGTGGTGCTCTAATCTTGTGGAAACCAATGCAGGTATTATAATCAGTGAAGAAGTCATGAACTGAGAGTCTAAATTATTAGTCTGTTTCTAATTACTTTTCTTTCTGATCCTATGACATTTCTGCAGCATTTCTCTCAAATTGTGTTGTTGTGAAATGTATGGAATACAGTGGCAAGAGATCTACTTTCTTATTTTTGCATGAGTAATCAATTATTTTNAGGGGAGGGGAGGGGGAGGGGAGGGGAAAACTTTCCTGAGTGAATTTAGAAATACTGACTGTTGTCTGAGCTTAAGGTACAAGACAAAAGAGAAAATATTTTATTGATTCCACATTATTATTTTCTGTTGTGATTCTGTAACCCCACTTGTGATATTTTAATTAATTTGTAAATTTGGCAATGATAAGTGAAATTATAGGTGCTATTAAAATCAGAATAAATTTAATCGTTTTCAGTCATATAGCATGAAGTACTTCCACTCTACAAGCTGAAATAATCCTCTTCTCAGATTTGCTTTTGACAGTGACAAAAGAAATACAGAACAAAAATAAATACTGGTTCTTTATTTTCTTAGCGAAGACAATAATGTAGACAGAGTTTCCAGATTATTCACTACCATTTCAAATAAACAATCTTCCATAGTGTTACTTCCTAAAATATTTTGGATGGATGTAACAAGTGAACTACATTTACCCACTGATAAAAAACATGAGAAGTTGAAAACTTGAATACTACTGTGGCTCAGAGAACTTCTAGCTAAAAGTAAACAATATAACTCCAATGTTAATCTTCTATTTGTTTTAAAAAATTGAAGAAATTTATAAAAAACTCACAAAGAGGAATTTGGCATCTGGGCAAAGTGAAGGAGTGAGATTCCCATCAGAATATAAAGAAGTGTTGATATTAGCCAGCTAAACTGGATTTGTGCTGATTTATTTTTCTGCTGCTGTTTTTTCTTTGGTAATGAGCATTAGACAAATCATAGTTTTCTGTTTTGTTTCAAGTGAGATGATTAAATGTAGACACTAGCTAGCTTGCTAAAAGAAAGATTGTGGCAAACAATTAGCACCCTTATTATACGGTTCAGATTTTAAATCAAAATTAGAAATAAGACTCTCACCCTATTGTATATGAACCACAGGGCAATTTTTACATGTACAAACACTGATTAGCATTTCACTTCAATTTGTTAATTTAATTAGGTTTTTTTCAGATATTTTAAATATTGTTTGAGCAGAAGTCCTGTATTTAAAGCTTTCATTTGAAGGTCATATGGGCAAATCATGTTTTGCCAGGTGGACTGTCTACAGTGCTCAGAGTCTTGATAAAAAACAGCTGCAGTGGCCTGATACTGGTTGAGACTCAAAAATCAGACTGTGCAAACAAATATATCTTGGCCCCCGATACTTGCCACATCTGCCAACAATTAGTTATATATCAGGACTAGAAAGGGGCACAGAATAAACAAGATCTGATTTCAGAATAAGCAAATAAACAAGGAGCTCTGCATCATTATTCATCTAGTGGATGTGGAATAACGTAAGTTGCAGGTTTAGGTTCACAGCTGTCAATCCTTGAGGTTTAGCTAAAAGTATTAGGTAACAGAAGATCTGATTGACAAATACTTTGCAGATGCTCTGGAGGACATTATCTCACCTGCTTGCTGACTCCAGAGTGCCACCCAAACACTAGACAGCATGCTCCTGGGAGACAGATGCTAGGGGCCAACTGGCTGTGAGAGGAGAAAGAGCCACTTCTAAAGAGCTCCTTATGATGATTTTTAGGGATTCTACAAATGGTGGTGACATTATGCCAGTAGTGTTGCAAGACATCTGTCTTTTCAGAATTAGGTGAGAATCTAAAACAAATAAATACTAATATTTTGAAGCCTGAAGGAGTTTTTTCAACCCAGTGTTTTATGAAGATTGAAGGAGGGAGAGAAGCTGAAAATCAGTGAAAATACTGATGTTTCCTGGCTTGCAAAGTTAAGTTACTGTGTAAAGAAACCAGGAATTCTGACTCTCATCTTGCAGAAAAAATATTCCAAGTTTGAAGATATTCCAAATATTTTGATCAGTTGCTTGAGAGCATGAAAATGAAACAATGTCTAGTTTATGTAACAAGGAAGCATTTAATGACAATAAAATTGACAAATAATAGGTCATGTTTACTATTTAGACAAAGCAAACCTTTCTGATATTGCATTTCACTTAAAAGATTGTATTCAACTAAGATCAAAGCAGGAAAGGAATTTTATTATCTGCATGTAATGTGAGATATGATATAATGACCTTCATTTAAACTCTAAATCATTAAAACTCTTTTACTGGTGACCAGGGAGGACTTCAGATTCAGGCCCAACAGCAGTGAAATATGAATAAGATCTATAGTTTAATTGAGTCAGTGATTCTAAACCTTGATACACAAATGGCATGAGAAAATCAGAAATGTGGAAAAAATGGTTTTCACTCTGAAGTATTACATTTTATTTTGAATAATTCTTAATCTCAGCTGTGCTGGAGAAAATACAGGAAGACTCTGCACACATCAGGTCTCTGTTACCCCAACTTTATTCTCTCTAGAGAATCTTCTGATAGTTAGCAATGAACAGTAACCTCCTAACAAAAAAGAGTGAGCTACTGCTCCCTTGCACAGTGCAATTCCTGTAGAGGACCAGGACCAGAGTTCAAAGCAAGTCAAGAGTAGATATTCTTGTGATGCCTGATCTGAATGGCATATTAAAAAAGGCCTTTTTGTGTTTATGGAATGGGAATTAATGAGCATGTTTTACTCAGTCTTAGATTGATAATGGTCATATAATCACACATTCCACTGAAATCAGCTTCAAGATTTGAGCTGATTCTGGCCAATTTTCAGTCAGGCTTGCAGACAGCAAACAGGTGGAGGTACATAAGGGTATAAGTTATTTTTTCTAAGCTTTGGGGAAATCAATTTTTGTTCAGAGTATCTATAAATTAGGACACATGCCTTAAAGGGTCCTCAAAATTATCTTCTGTCCCTTTGTACAATGTGAGAGTCACTGCAAAAGTTCATAATGACCCATTTAGGTTTTGTGGGATAACCAGGCTTAAGAGTTGCAGTCTTTTGCTGTCTTGTGGATTAGAAAGAAGAATAGGTCCTGGCCAATAATAATGCAGACATGTCCAAAAGAAAAACTAAGAGCTTTCCTCAGAAACACAAATTTCAGAGAGAATAAGATACCTCTCCTCCACAGCCTCAGATAGCTGTATTCAAATTCCAGAGCTCACAAGAAGATGAAATAGAATAAAACCTGAATTCTAATCATACTTTACATTACCTTAAAAACTCGCATATATACAATGGAATATTTTGTCTGAGTTAATTAAAAACCACTCTCTGTCTTATTAGCTATGCTTAACCAAACCAGTTGAAAGTTGCTTAAAAATATGAAATAGGAAAGGAACTCATTAAAAAGTGAATTAGCATTTCACTGATTTGAGTTTAATATGATTGCATTTATACAGTACAGAAAAATTACCACTTTATTAGAAGTCATTTGTATACTTAACTGCTGTATGAATTCACCTTTGATGTAGTAGAATATTATTTGTATTAACTGTTAAATATTACAAGGCAATTAGTCTTGCTCTGTTCTGCTTCTAAATAGTGAGTTATTAGATGAACCTGATATGATGCGAGTCTTATGATTTGTAGCCCAAAAATCTCCATTAATCTATTGGATATGTCTCTGTAGTGGCTTGTGCTTATTCTAGAGAAATTATTTAGGAAAAATCTTACAAACCTGGTGCTGATACGACAGGACCATAAAGCCTAGTTTTTCTCTCTGACTAATCCAAGAACCTGGAGAGTGTCTGCAAGAAAGCTGGCATGATGTTTTTTCTGGGAAAAGCATTGTGGCTAAGTAACAGTGTGCACATAAGCTGTCCCAACACCTGAATGCTCCAGGGAAGTTATTTTCTGAATTTAGTGTCCTAAAGTAAAATTACAGTAGGAAAAAGAAGAGTATAAATATATTTGTCATATATCTAAAGGATATGTGACCAACTTTAGTTCTAGTCCTTCCTGATTCTTGAAAATGTATAAAAATATTTCTAAACCACATTTCAAAGTTAACTCTTCTCTTGTGCAGGACTTCAAGTGGTGTCAGAACAAAGTGCACCAGACTGATGTAAATGTGCCTTTTAAAATGAAGCAAGAAGTCTCCCTTGAGTTCTACCATATTTCATTTAAAAGGACACAGCATCCTTCTTTACATTCAAAGTGAAGAAGTGAGGAAAGAAGGAAGGAAGTGCGGAAGGAAGGAAGGAAGTGCGGAAGGAAGGAAGTGCGGAAGGAAGTGCGGAAGGAAGTGCGGAAGGAAGTGCGGAAGGAAGTGCGGAAGGAAGTGCGGAAGGAAGGAAGGAAGGAAGGAAGGAAGGAAGGAAGGAAGGAAGGAAGGAAGGAAGGAATAGAAAAGGGATATGAAAAGAGACAGGGAGAGTGAAGAGGAAGAGGGAAGGAGGGAAAGAAAGAACATTTCAGAGTACTTTTGCTCTTTGATCTACTTGGGAAAGGTTGAACAGATTCAGTAGATTTTCTTCTTGTATTGTTGGTCTAAAAATTCATGTTATTGATAATGACCAAGTGCTCATTCAGAGATGTTGCATTCTTCTCTTTTTGAACAGTATTGCAGTCTCTTAAAGGATAGTCCCTTCATGTCCATGGTTTAAGGACTTTGGAAGGTACTCTACAGTCACTGTTGATTTTAAGTGAAGTTCATACAGAAGAGCATGCTTCCTAAATAATCTTCCGAGTGTCTGTTTCTTTCTTGATTTACAAGGGATTGAGACACTAGAAGCTGATTTCCACGTGCATTCACTTTTTGTTTCCCTTATAATTTAATCTAAATCTTTCCAGGTTTTATTTGCACCATATTAATTTTACCATATGACTACTTTATAAGGAAATGTGATAGGGAATCACATTTTATTCTCACAAGTCATTCAAAAAATTGAATTTTTAAAAGCTTTCAATCCTTAATGATGTTTGGCCAATTTCAGAAAGGTAATTTACATGGGAAAATCCCAAACTGTTACTTTAAATCTAAGCCAACATTTTTTAATATCTAAGACCTATATTTTAAAAATGTGGAAGCATGATCAGTTGCAACTGCCATCATATTCTGCATTTCAAGAAAGCTTGGTGTTGTTTTAAACAGTGCTTTTGTCCCAGTCCTCTAAGAAAAAAAAAAAAGCATTAAGAATGTTATCTTACTAGACAACAAGTCTATCTAGGTGCATAGGGGTCATATGTCTCCAAGGATCCATTTTAGCTTTTTAAAAAGAGGTAAAAATCCTAAATTTCTGTTATCCTTTTTTCTGTCTTGAAGCAGTTGATGTTTGTGTACGCCTTTGTACATTAGTAAGCTATGGATGCATACTTGTGTAAAATAATGGGTTCGTTAAGGACAACTGAATAGAAAAAGGATGCACACCTAATTTTTAAAACCCTGTTTTGTTTACATGATTGTTGTGAATGAATTCACAGGATCTCTCATGACCCTTAAGACCTCATTTTCAAGGACTTGCAAACTTTTGCTTGTAGAACGAGATGCTTATTTCTGAAGGGGAAAATAGAATCTCTCAGATAACTTTGCAGATTCCTGGAGGAGACTGTAAGTATCAGGATGGACTTTTATCTTTGGACTTCGTGTTAGGATGGAGAATGCCAGCTTGCAAAGTAGATCACCAATTGTGTTCACAGGGAACTGTGTTGTTTAAAAATGGCCTGCTGCCTTCTGCCGCAAGAGACCTTTGGTGGAAAGAAGCTCTCATCTTTTCCTGGGCTTTTATGGAATCACAAAGCCTGTAGAGTTACTGTGCTCTCTATAGCAAGTTCAGACATGAGGTTTAACATGAGGCACAAATTTCTGGAAATAATACATGGGATGCATATATATATATATATATATGTATATACTAGACTAAAAATTTAGATAGCCATCAGTGATGAGTATTCTGAGGATGAAGATCAATTTAGTCAAAGGCATATTCCGTCAGTAGTGAGATATGCTGCAGAAGAAGCAAATGCGCGTGTCTTTATATGAGTTTCTCTCTTGCCACACTGTCAAGCAGAATAAGAAGGAAAAATCTCTGTGGAAAGAGTAAAAACCTTGCAGCCCCCCCTCTCCCCCAACCCTTCTTCACTGGCCAAATAATTTTTCACTATTTAAATATGGGAAAGAAATACATTATAAAAGAAGGTGTTGAGAGAATATTAATATAATGTGTGTCATCTTTTGCATTCATGGCTTCTATTACAAAGGGTTCTGCAAAGACTGTAGTGCACACTTCTGTCATCTTTTCCCTAGACATAAAATAGTAAGGAAGGCATAGATTAGAACTAAACATGTTTTGATTCTAGTAATTTGCATACAAATGTGTGTTGATGACGTAGGACTGCTTGGAGTGAATCTGTTACAGAGTTAACTCTTGTTTGTTACTGGTTTAGTAATAATAGATGTGTGTTAAACAGAAATAAGTCAAGGTCATGGTTTTGGAGCATCATTCAAATTCATCAGACTGTGTCCATCTTCCAATACCATCTTTGCTTTGTACAAAAACTTTTATTTTTCAGATGACTTCTGTGAGAATTCTTATAGTGTTGCAGCAGTATACTCCTCTATGATACTCAGAACCCCTAAATAGGGAAATTACAGTACCTGTCAAATTGATGTTCAAACACCACTGTGCTTCTGTGGGATAGTTTTCATTTACTTTGTTAATTTTTGTTTCCAAAGGTAAAGTCATGTTTGTATCAAGTTGAGCTGAAGATATTTATTATCTCAGTATGTTAAGTAAAAGAGCCATAGTATATAAAGGCAGATTATTGGCTGAATATTTTGCAATCAATTGACAGACACAGAAGGAAACTTTTTTCTCTTTTCAATTCTTTGTAAAGCCATGTGTAATAACCTTGTTTTCTGAAAAGCATATGCCAACAATTGCTACTGTGATAATGTATTATTAATGTAACTAAGCTCGAAACCAGGCACATGTTTAATTACTTCTTCTGTTGTGGGTGGCTTTGTTTAGAACATGGATGGGGGCCAACTGCTGCATCTATGCACAACCAGCTCTCTGAAACTGCCCCCTTGTCCTTGGAAGCCTCATGGCTCTTTTTTCTTAGCTGGGCTGGAGGTAAAAATCTTTATGGTTGGTGCTTGGGCAGGGAATGACTGTATTTCACCAAGGTGTATTGAAGAAAGAGTAATAGTGGATATCCTGAGTTCATTGCTTACTCTCCTGGTTCTGAATTTTCTTTGCTTTTTCTGGACCTATCAACACCTTCATTTTGGAATTGAGAGGCAGGAGGCATCTTCACTAGAATGCCTTCACTAGTATGAGCACTAGAGTGGAGTCATTTGATAAACATGGAGCTTTACTTTATAGACAGAGGCTATTTAATTCTGTTTAATTCTTTTATTTTTCTAAACAACAATAAGACTTAATATTTGAAAATTATACAAAATTAAAACGTTGCCAGTAAGGACAAGTAAGGATTGTAAGTGTAAGGACAGAAAAATAATATAGGATGCACAAAATTTGGTAAAATGCAGTAAAAATAAGTTCACATAAGTGAGAGACAAAGCAAAAAAATACAAAGTAGCGCATTATGAGATGAAGAGATTATGAAATGGAGGTATGTAATACTTGAAAACCAAATGGGTCACAAGGACCTATTCTGAGACATTACAGTATACTTGTTGAACTTACAATATGGTACAATGGGGAAAAAAAATCCAAAGAGTAGTTGTTTCAGTGAAACTGATTTTGCTAGCAAAAAATTTTTTGCCCTTCTGCACTTCCAGAATATCTTAAGACAAAGTGACTGTCTCTTTTATGTATTTTATTCTATCCCAATTAAATCCCTAGTTTCTACAGAACAGAAACTTTTTTGTACTCTACATAAGAAAAGGAATTAAACATGTATAATTGCTCTTCCTGCCAGCTTGTACAGCTAATGCTCTTTTGAGAAGTTTTAACAGCTTTGTTTGCTCATGTAATACAGGTTTTATCATGGATTGCCCGAAGATAAACGTGGTAGTTTACCACTTTGTAAAGTCCAACTTGAAACAGGATTAACCAGGCTGTTTTAACCTTAATATCTTGGTATTCTGAATGTAACATGAACATACAGCTGGCCTAGCATGATTCATCTATAGTGTCCATATAGTATCCAACAAACCTTAGAGATGACTTTATGGTATGGATTCACCTGGGGTTTTATTTCAATCCTAACAGGTAAAATGATCTTGCTAACTGATTTTGTTTTGCCAGATCTGATCTCATTTACAGCTGCAATCAGATGAGATTTTTTCCTGACAGAATACAAAGCAAATACTTCCTTTCAATGTGATTCATTTGCGACTGCAATGGAGAAGCAGAAATTGGGTAAGCATGAAAAAATGTCAAGCTGTTTCATATACAGAAGTCTGTGAATGTAACTATCAAAATAAGGTCACTGAACTATCTGATTTTGAAAAAAATTGTATGTGCATGCAGTAGAGCTTGAGGACCATAAATATTAAGATGCAAGCAGGAATGAGTATGCCTGGAGACTATGATAAGCACTCAAACTAGTAGCTCTTGTGATCTTTGATTTTGGAATACTTTCCCTGAAAGTAATACTTCAAGGACTGGCAGCAGAAGTTCTAATCAAAATGATTGTTTCTTTAACAAAATGCAGCTTATTTCTCCTCCTACAGGCCTTACTTCTGATTATATTCTTATGTGTCCTGTCAAGAATGCAGTTATTTGTGAGGTGTCTGTGGGTGCTGTGTACTCCAGTTTGAACACCCTCTGGGAAATACATTTTCTGGAGTATCAAATAGTTTTAAAAAACTCTATTGGAAAAAAAAAAAAAAAGAAAGACATGAATTAAACACTCAAACCCCCACATTTTCAACCTTTTAATTCTTCATCAGTACAAGTGAAAATGTCTGTCAAAGCTGTCGTGACTCATGTACTCCTTTATTTTTAAAATGGTGTGTGACTTCTGACATTATGGCACTTCTGTGCTGCTATGTGTGGGTAGGTGGAAAATAAATATCCACCTATACTGAGTATTATCTGTTAACTTTTGATGAGACTTTTTCTTTCCTCTTGCATTGTGAATGCAGAGACAAATGAGAAATATTGACAAGTTTTAGTAGTCCATAGACCCACAACATAAAGAATCACAGTTGTTCCTAATGGAGCAATTCCTATGTGCACAGGTATTTTTAGGAGAAGAGTGGTGGAAGAGGCTGGGGCAAGTGTTTCTAATCCCACAGGCTCAGGTTTTTCTCTCACTGCTGAAAGGCAGTGAAGGATGTGCCATGTACGGAGCTGCTGGGTAACTTCTCTGGATACATCATGGGTTAAATACAAAGGCGCTCTCTGTACATGGAAGAAAATACCTTGAAAAACAACAAGCTTACAAAATGAGTCTTCCTCACCTGTCCTGTGTGGTGGAAACACACTTGTGTATCTCAGCACAGCTATGACTTAACAAATCAGACCTTCAGAAAGTGAGTCAAAGGGAGTCATGATGCATGAATGGACCAGTGGTATGAATATTTGTAGTTACCAAGTGGGTACACAGGAAAATATTATCCTTTGATAACTTGTTTATATGTCTAGGAACTTCATCTTTCATTTGAATGATCTGAGTATAAAGTCTTCAACCTCCATATTATTGTCTGAAACTAAGATCAGAGCTGAAGTCTCAATTCCTAATAAATGCAGAATGTTTTTGTTCTCTTTCCTCTTTCCTTGAAATGTAATATTAATTATTACTTATCCTTCAGATGGGTCAATGAAAAGACAGGTGATCACTTCCCTCGACCAACAAATTATGTAATTTAGGGTCCAATTTAAAGCTAATTGAAAGGTCAAATTAGTTGGTTCTTTGTGTTTTTATGTTTTGTTTTGTTTTTGTTTTTTTAATTAGTATAACCTCAATGACACTAGTGGATTGGTTCCTAATTTAAATGAGAAAGGAAAAGCAAACAGTTCTGTCAGAGGAAATAGGTTTGAATCATCTGGTTTTGTGGGTCACTTTCTCTATTCTGAGTCTTCTGCCTTCACTAGCTTCTAAAATTCTTGACTTGAGTCTAAGTTCTTTCAACAGTCAGTTTTGAGAAGAAGGATCTATCCAGACTCTCTTGCCAGGTTCCCACTACTTACATGGAACTGATTCGCGTTATCACATACTAGCACAGAAAAATGCATAAATTGGTAGTTATTAAGGGAACAAAGCATGAAGTTTAGAATATTATTGCTAGACTACTTACAGGTGACCTCTGGAGGACAGGAACAAGCAATTTAAAAAGGAGTACAAGCAGTACAGTGGTTATCTTACTGAATATAAAGCTTTTTTACTACAACACATTATTCCTTTTTATTTAATCTTCAGTTTATTAAACGGTCTTAATTCCAGTGGAGGTGACCTGCTGCTGGAAAATGGTGAAACCATTGCATTTGGACATGAAAATTCATATTTTAGATTAGAAGAAAGAATCAATTCCATCAATACTAAAAAATATAGTCACTGAATATGTCGCTATCTTCAAAAAAATCATGCTCTATAATGTTTTTAGGGAAGTCATTTGACATCCATATTCTTAGAATTCTCTTTAAAATTTCTTTATAAATTATGTAATAACATGAACATCTTCAGATTAGAGTAAATGGCCATCATACAAAGATTTGTATATTGATAAACAACAGCCTAATTCATCAATGAAAGAAAGTCAGTGTACTCACTATGGGAAAGAAGCAATGATAAGAAAAAATGATGGAAGCTCAGTTACTCCTTCCATTCTTGCAAAACTGGTCCTAGGTAAAAATATAAAACCATTGTCAATGTCAGTCCCAAATTAGGTATCTGAAAGAGTTTGTGATACCTGTGTTGGAACCTGAGTTGAGTTCCTAGCCAAAACAATCAGGAAAGCCTATTAGATACTCTACTCACCCTGCAAGCTCCTCTGGGGAGCTGAACTGTTCTCTTTAAGCCGTTGACTGCAATAGCAGACATCTATCAAGCTCACACAAGATCATCCTTCTGTGAAGACCAGAATTCAGTATCTTCATCGAGGCAAGGGATCCCACCCTGCTGTTAAAATTCAGAGAGCACCCCTAGTATAACTTCTGCCAGTCCTGAATGCCTCAAATAATCCAGGATGTTTTAAAGAGCAGTAGATGTCTGCATGATGACAACTGTGCTGAGACTTTCCAAGGAAACACCTACATCAGTGGGAGAAACTTACAGAATTATACAGAAAATAAATAAACTCATGTAAATGCAGCTTCAATTGAAAATCACAAAACAGTTTTCACCTGGTTGTTTACAGATGGCTTTGAGGCTCAATCTAGGCCCAGGTGTACTTTGGACCTTGTGTTTGCATCACATGGTGATTGAGAGAATATAATTTCTCTTCCACTTTTTAGTCATATTAACATGCCAGAAAATATTGATTAGGCTTTTAAAATTCCAAAATTTACAGATGGATAATATGATATAATTTTTTCTATTACTGACATTTCTACTTATTATTCAGAGTCTTCCCAACAACTCCACAAAACTAGGGCTGAAAGTTTACTAAACAACTTTTGTGTGTGTGTGTCTTGTTTTGCATGATGATAGGCTTCATATTATGCTTTGTGAAATCTGCCACGTCATACTGAGGAGATATGCTGGAAGTGGTATATATCTGAAGTCTTTCTCTTAATAGAGGTGCACTAAATCAATGGTATACCCTTTAATGCTCCTAAAATTGTTAACCTGTGGTCCCTGGAGCTGACCTAGGTTCTTTGCCAAGTAGAAGAATACAAAAATTCAGCTGGCTGGAAATTTCTACCTCATTCATGTACAAATCCTGAAAGGATCCTTCCTGCTCTAAATATACCTCATAAGTGGCCTCATGAAAAATAGAAGAATCCATTCTTTTATTTCCTTCATTGAGAAAGACAGAATTCCCTGAAGTGGCGTTAAAACTGTATGCCTCTTCAACCCTCACACAGAGTTCATGGACAAAACTGAAAGCTTGCTTACAACTGTTAATAAAAAAACCCAAAAAACCCCCAAAAAACCCAAAACAACGAAACAACAAACCCTTGTACTTGAAATAGCAAAAAAAATAAACAAAAAAAAAGTGAACTGTATTACCTATAGGTATAGTTACAGCAAGTCAACCTCAAATTATATCAAGTTGGGTTTGGCATAGCATCTGGAGAAATTTTAAAAGACATTAAATAAGAAACCTTCTAGAAGGTTTTTTACTGTTTGTGTGGGTTCTCCATAAAAAATCCATGAAAGGTTAAAGGACAAAAAAAATCCCCCAAACCCCCCCAAATAATCAACCAACCAACAACCAAAAAGCCTCTAAACAAAGTAAAAAAACCAAACAAAAAAAAACCAACAAAAAAAATCCAACAAAAAACCCCCCCAAAATGAAAACACCTCCCAAAAAACAAGTTAAAATAGAAGGAAAAAATGTAATTATAGATGAATAAAAAATAACCCCTAATTCTTTATATAAACAAGGATTCAGGGAAAAATTAATTTGGGATTCTGAGAAAGAATTCATTTGGAGAAAAGAACTGGGGTTTTTTTGGTTTAAAGTCTACTAGGTTCTGTGAAATTAGTTTGCTTTCTCTTTTTCATACAGTGGAAAATGTAGTAAGTGTGTGTATTCATTCTAATTAGTATTGTTTTTCATTTCTATTTTTACACAAAATGTATTATTAAAAAAAAGACAGACCCAAACGACAGTTTCTGACAAATAGATAAACTTCTCCAATCATCAAATGTGAATGTGTAGATGATAGTACCAAATAATAACAGACATCTACTTTTTTATGTTTTCATGGTACTATATACATATGATATATGGATTAGTTTTACTACTTGAGAAGGTATTCAGGTGTTCTGTCTTAGTGTATACTTATTTACTGAATTCAAATTTTGATATAAGTATAAAAAAATACATCTCAATACTGAAGACAAAAAGTATACCTTTCATGCAATAAAATTCCTTATGATATGGCAATATTAAAAATATGGTAAAAAAATTTGTCATGTCTATATCAAATAGAGTAATCAAGAAAATACCGAAAGTTATCACAAGGTAAGTTTCAAAACCCCCATCATATCACTTTCATTTGTTACCCTAAGATTTATCCTTGGAGTGCATTATAGGTTCTGTTTTCTATTTATTTCCCAGTTTTTAAACACCAGAAGAATTAAAATTTTGTCTTCTCCTGAAGAGTTATAGCTACCCTTTATACCACATATTTTGTGCTCTCAAATATTCTGTATTTTGATCAGATTGCCATTACTTTTGTCTGAAAGGTTATTGAGGCTGTCAACAGGAAAAGGACTAGAATTACCAGCCAATCAAATTACAGAATACTTAAAAGGTCAAAGTAGTACAGCATACTAACATAATTCACAGAATATATGAGGCATTAAAACCCTAATACCTCATTCTCGTAACAAAGGTTGTAATGAGAGCAAGAAATGGCACAACATGAATTCGTTCACGTGACTGCGATTATAACAAGAACCTGAAATGCAATAAACTTAACCCATTCTTGCTGCTAAACTAAGACTGTACCTTAGCTTTGTTTTAAGCTACCTTGAAAATTACTTGGATGAGAAACTTTAGGTAAGATACTGGGTAGTAATTTTTTTCTTATGCATCACCTCAAAGTAATTGTTAATCAAAATTTTTAATTTTTTATCTATGACATATGCACAAAAAGCTCCAAACCAAACCAGAAATTATTATTGGATGATGTTCTAAAGCTTGCTTGTTTGTTTTTTTTAGCAAGGAGTCTCTTGATATTGCAGCTGGGGAAGTGTTACATATATTTCTATTTTTCTAGGATTAAACTGAATTTGTGTTATCTAATCAACTATTCCAAATAATAGCAATATAGAAACGCCACTCACAAATGTAGACATGACAGATTATTTTTAGAGTAAAATTCATGTGTTGCACAGTGTCACAGAAATTAGACTGGCTTTTATAGGAGTCTTTACTATCTGTGTCATTGCAATTATTAGAACATGTAAAATCTTAACAAGTCTTTTTTTTTTTTTGATAGAACATTCCACATTAGATCACAAAACCTTTCAAGGCAAAGACAACTGGCAATGACAAGCAGTCCAACCCCTAACTTTCCAGCATTTTTTGGGGGGGGCGAGGAAGGGGTGGAGCATAATGGTAAAAGTATTTTATTTTACATTTCTTTTCTTCAGTGATATGTGTAGCATAACCCATTCTATCCAATCCTATCTACAGAGAGGAAATAAAAACAGATTTAACCTACAGCCCTTTGGTTAACTTCTTCCTAAACTAAATATAAAATGTTACCTCATCCTGCTCAGATTAAAAGGGTAGAGGGGGAACTCCCCCCTTCACCACACGTTCCCTTATTGAGAATCTCTTCTATATAAAAAGAAGAGTCTGCATATAAAAGACAATCCAGAGACATCTTTGAAGGTTTTCTTTCAAAGCGTCTCTACTTCCCTGATTGTCTGGGGATTTCTGTTATTAATTGAAGTTAATTTTCTAGGATATCAGTTTGCCATGCACGTGGGAAAGATTGATAGCCTCTTCGATTCTCAAGAGTGTTGGAAATGACACTGTTCCATCACCGGGTGTCTTCACTTTTATCATCACAAATCAAATTATAAACATCGGGGCAACCTTGCTGGAATCTGGCTTCGGGAGATTTCCATAAGATTAATTAGGCGGCCAAAGCCAAGATGGTAAAATCTAAGG
>VXBI01002354.1:850814-900302 GCA_013397375.1 Toxostoma redivivum | reverse complement strand
GGGGAGGCAGGGGGAGGACAGGGAAAGGGGGGGAGAGAGGCACCATTCATTCCTTGTAGAATGGGAAGTCAATTCAACAATGGGTAATTAGCGTGGGCCATGGATTCTCAAAGGCACTGAGGACACTGGACTCTTTCTCTCACTCTGATGTTTAGTGCGGTATTGTGGACCCCTCATTTAATTAGTGCACTTTGATACCCACAGGAGCTTGAAGCTCCAGGGCATGCTAAACACAGACTGACACCAGCAAGCTTCTGCCTCCTTCCAGTCTAATTAGAGACACAATGAGCTGCAAAGACAATGTTTTACTCCAAGATTTCTTCTGCAGATACCTCTGGCAGGAAACAATCGTTTATTTTGTGTCTATATTGGTATTCAGATTAAATTGTTAGCATGCAAAAGATGAGCTAAGGGCACATATCTATTAAAAATGCTTAGCAGAGTTCAGAAATGATGGAAGCAATTTGTGGGGAAAAAATGTATTTTCCCCTTTGGAATTTTTTTTTGTTCTCTTATCTAATTAGAAGTAAATGATTTGAGTAAGAAAACCAAAATAGGCTGGACTCTAAAGCATCTCTTATGAAATGATTTTTCCCTCTTTGCATTAATAGTTTCTACCTCTCAGAAAAGAGATTTTTAACTTAACTGTTTGCAAAAGTAAAAGGCAGGAAGAAAAAAGGAAATAAAAAACCGAGTGCTTCTGTTACAATTGTCTGTTGAAATGAGCACTCACCTACTTTAACAGGACATTGTGCAGAGAAAATGTTACTTGTATTTGCAGCTCTTTAGAGGAGAAACCCTAAAAAGTTTGCGGCAATGATTGTGTGTGTGTGTGTGTGTGTGTGCATGTGCTGTGTGGGTATATAAAGTTACTTTTGATGGACAGTTCTATGCTTATTGGAAGAATATAAATATCCCAAGGGAAACTGTGTATTGAAAATTAGTCTCAGCATACACTAAACACTTGCATGTGCTGCTTAACAATAGATTGGAGAACCAGTACTCCTAAAAATTCAACTTCTACATTTATAGTGTCATTACTTTCCTCTTTCTCAGGTAATTGAAGAGAAACAGACCAACATGTATCAATATGCCGATTCTCACACTAGAAAGGTACTCTGCTGGTTAAATTATTGCAATTTTGACAGTTACACAATTTAATAAGTTATTATAATGGGAGAGGGAATGAATGTGAAAACATAGGAAAAGAAAATGCAAAATAAAATTTCTATTCAAGTTTTAGATCTATGAATCTAGCTAATTGTGGCCTGAGGAGCAGCAAGGAGAACAGTCTTGCCCTGTTACCTGGCATCCCATGTAAGATCCTTCCTACTGGTTTTGTTTGTACTTTGGTGACCCCTTGCAGTCTGCTTCCACTATGCAGGGATAACAGCAGAGTTACAGACATCCAGCTACTCTCCTGTATTCCTCTGCAACATTTGCTCCAATAAAAAGAGTCTTCACTAGTCCCACAGGCTGAAACCCAAGAAAAGCTAATGGCACATATCTATTGAAATGTGCAGAGAATGGGGAGAACGGAGTTAATTGCAGCTGATGGCTGGTTACCAGTGATGTTCTCCAGGACTCTACATTAGAGCCAGTCCTGTTTAAGATCTTTATTAATGACCTGGATATGAGAATCAAATGGATGCTATGACAGTTTGTAGATGACACCAAGCTGGTTGATGCGTTGCCCTGCTGATGGGCAGGAAGGCTCTCCAGAGGGATCTGGACTGAGTGGATTGATGGATGAGGTTCAGTAAGGCAAAGTACCAGGTCCTGCACTTGGATCACAGCAACCACATGCAGTGCTGCAAGCTGGGTGATTAGTAGCTGGAAATCTGCCTGTTGGAAAAGGACCTGGAAGTGCTGGTCAACAGCCAACTGAACATGAGCCAGAGGGTGCCGAGGTGGCCAAGAAGATCAATGGCATTGTAGATTGTGTCGGAAATTGTGTGGACAGCAGGGAAATGGTTGTTGCTCTGTATTCAGTACTAGTGAGGCTGCACCTTGAATTTTGTGTTCAGTTTTGGGCACGTCACTACAAGAAATATATTGTTTAGCCTGAATAATAGGAGGAGACCTTGCCTCTCTATAACTGCCTGAGAGAGGGTTATAGCAAACTGAGGGTCAGTTCTCTTCTCCCACGTAACTAGTGATAGGGCAAGAGAAAATTTCCTCAAGTTGCACCAGGGAGATTTAGATTGGATATTAGGAAAAAATTCTTCACAGAAAGAGTTGTCAAGCATTGGAACAGGCTGTCCAGTGAAGCAATAGAGTCATCATCCCCAGGGGTATTTAAACATCATGGATATGTGGCATTTAGGGACATAGTTTAGTGGTGGACCTGGGAATATTAGGTTTATGGTTGGACTTTTGGACTTGTTGGTCTTAAAGGTCTTGTCCAAGCTAAACAATTCTATGGTTCTATGAACAACATATCATAAGGTCTAGCAGAAGGGAAAAGTAGGCTCCAGCCCTGACCTGAAAATCCTTGTCCAAATTTGGAAAGGCTTCTGGACAGAGATTTTTCATCTGTTGGAACTCCCATCCAAACTCAGAGGCTATGTCTGTATTAGTAAGCTAAATGTAAGGAACACAGCTGCTATGAACCAGATATAGATATGAATTTACCAATATATTTGATTAGTAAAATTTATAATGCTTGTTTTCTTTCACGGATATTTAACCAAAGTACCTCAAGCAAGTTTGTGGTGACACAATAATGAATGCTGACATAAGTTAGAAACCATATTTCAAAATGGAATACACAGGAGTATTCCATGAAAATATTGAAGTAAATTTGTTTTTATGGTAGCTCCTGCTGTAGTAGGTCCAGTTCACAGACATAAATTGTGGCCTGATGTCACTCATGGCATTGTACACTTTCGATTTTTGCTACCTAGCACTTTTCCAAGCATCTCCAGACACTTTCTTAGGGCAAGCAGAGGTCAGAGACTACCCGAAAAAGGGAGTATGAAAAACTACAATATGAATAGCTTCTCCATGCTAGAGTCCTCCAACACAGCCCAAAGTTCTTTGTAATCTCCAAAGACCCTCTTGATCTAATCCCACACAAGAAGTTGTGAAAATAAGTAGCCTGTTGTGGTTACTAAAAACCTGGCAATCAGCCAGGCTGCAGAAAAGTATTCAAATTATTTCATGAGCTTAGAAATTAGGAAGGCACTCCCCAGGTAATCAGCATGTTTTATGACTATGACATTCAGTGGCCCCCAGAGGAGAACCAGAAGCTATGTAGTGGAAATGGAATCAGAGGCCACAGCTTCACCAAGGACCTGCAGCTGGGACATGGTCCTTGCTGTTTTCTCTGTCTGACAGAGCAATGGAGAGGACAATACATGAGCTGTCCATTACAAGGATTGTGAAAAATTATTCCATTTCCTAGTGAGAGCTTCTGTCACTGTCATTTGACATTCCTTTTCTCATATGGAAACAATCCAGTAGGATTGTTGTTGGACAGAATTTAGATGTGCGTTACTTCTCATTTAACAGTTTTGTAACGGGTACATGTTACAAAGGACCACTGGATGGCTTACTTTTGTGGGAGGCTGTAATCAATGATATAAGCACATCACAGTGTTATTTTTTCTTTGAAATATCATTTCAGTTTTCTTCTTTACTTGCAATCACTCTGGTACTTCTGGCCCTAGAGAACTCGCCATTGGGGTGTGACTGATAATGTTCCAATGCCTTCCCTGAGGGCACTAGGCTCTTCTGCTGGCAGCTGTCCAGCTAATAGCTCATGATTTCACCAAAGACCAGAGAAGCTGGGTCAAGAAAGACTCTGAAGTGTGACACAGGTAGGAGAGAGCAAATGAATTTCCCTTTCCATTGAGCCCAGCATGACATGGGCTCCACAGATGACGGTAGTAAATCCTTCTGTACTCCAGAACCACAGCTATGGTCATAGGGCTATTAGGCAACATCTAGATTTGGTTGGTTTGTTTTTATTTTTTTCTACTGAAATTTAATTTTACCACTCTGCTTTCCATCTTTGAACAGAGAAAGAAATAATAATGACTATATAGGCAGTGGATATCTTCTAGTAATAATCCTTTACTATAGCTAGACTTTAAAAGCAGGATCTGTTCTCCCCAAGGCTATTTATTCCCTATCTGAAACATTAAAGTAACTGCTGAATAATTAGCCGTTGATACCTTGGAAATTAATGTTTAAAATGCAAAGGAAAAAAAAACCTGTACATTTTCTTCAAGAAAAAAATTCGAGCTGTAAGTTGAAAGTGCCTAATCTTTTCAAACATCCCTCACTTCCCAAGAAAAACAAAAGGTGATATTATTGATATTTACCATATATACCAAGCTTTTTGTCATTTTTGGTGCATTTCTGAAAGCTATAAGGCAATTAATTAGGCAAACGCTAGGATTTCAATGTGTTACTGTTCACATGCTGGGTTTTTCTGACATGATAACATGCATGATATATAAAAATTATAATCTGGTACAGGGGACTAGAAGTGAATGGAGCAACTGAGCAATAATTAGGTTTTAAATATTTAATATTGTTGAGAAATAATTAGGATTCAAAAGTGGACGTAGGTATCAGTCAACAATGAACCCAAGAAACTTTCTTAGATGCATGTGGGCTTTCCAGGCATTCATTCCTGTGTAATTAAAGCTGTCATTCTGAATACACCTGTCTAAAAGTAAATCAATGGAATCATGTTGTCCTGAGTATGTACAGCTTCAGAACTCTCGCTATTTCTTATAGGTTTGCACAGTGAAAAGAAAATTAAAATAACACATATAACCAGAATCTGTAAAATAACCTCATATTTCTGCTGCTGCTTCCTGGGAATACAGTAAATTATCATGTGGGGTCTGAAATGTGTAGCTGTGGTTGGAAACTGGAATCTCATAAATTGTACTTTTCACTAGAGAAAAAATCTTCATGTTGCTGCATTCACTGTGTCTATTAGTAAAAGTCAGCTCTGAGAATTCCAGCTCCTAAGCAGACCAATATTCCAGGAAAACGGTGCTGGGTATTTCAATAACTGCACTTGTCAGCACTAGCTGGAATTCTGGGAGGGAAAAGATCTTCTGATCAATTTGTAGGACCATGTCTCATTGACAGGTGGTTCCTTGATACATAGTTGGCCAATATGACTACGTAGGCTATGGTCAGTAACTGGTTCATTTTCAAGTTAAGATCAAAGATGACAGGGTCTAAATTCCAGGAACTCCCTAATTACATAAAAAGGTTTAAAATAATCTCTGAAAAAAGACTGACTGACTTGTATTACAGGGTTCTTGCATTATTTTAGATAATAGTAAATTAATTTCCAAAGAGTGGTATCAGAAATAAGAATCAGAGAAATAAGAGGAAAAGGGTCTTATGCTCTCCTTGCTTCTTTCTTATTGTCTCCCTTATTTTCATTTGAATACTTCCTCTGCTACCCCTCTATCTGCTCCTTTTGTTTAGAAATTCATCTCATTCCCTCTTGAATTCCAGGATGCTTCTTGCTTCAGGGGCCCTTTATAGTAATTTATTCCATACACTTCTAATCCTTCTGTGTAAAATAGTTATGCCTTAGCATTTCTTTTCTTGTTCCCAACTTTCTAATTTTTAGATCATGTCTTCTAACTTCTGTGGTCTTGCATGTGTAAAGAGCCTGCTTGGATCAATTTTATCAGTCTTCTTCATAATTTTTAAAACTTCAGTCGGGTTACATGAAGTCTCTTCTTTTCCACTGAGAATATGCTCAACTTTCTCAGTCTTTCCTTATAACTTAAATCATTGATATCTGGTATCATTTGTATAATCGCTCTACACTGCTCCCCTGAAGAGCAATTAAACCTTTACAAAGATATAGAGGCCAGTACTGTATAAATTACTCAACATAAGGATCCAAAAAGTAAAAAATATTCTTAAATAAAAATAATTCTGATTCTCTTGATTTAGATGGAAGTTCCTCTAGCATCACTGTTCAAATTTCAATTCAATTTCCTATATTTTTAATGTCATTTACATAATGGAATGAAAAAATTATTTAAAATTATTTGCTGTGTAAAACAGGCAAATTGAAAGAGGAGGAACAGCTTTCTGCAATAAAGATGATATAACATAGAAGAGGAAGGAAAAATTGGAAAACAAAGAATTATGACCCAGTTGGGCCTGACTCTAAGGGCTCATATGCCCTTCCTACCCTTCTAGGTGTCAAAGACTCAAAAAAGTAGTTCTAGTAATGAAACTTTAAAAAGCACTCCAATTACAAAACCTTGGAATGAGCACACTTCCAAAACTTGACTTTGTCTGTACCTCATTTTGGTTGTCCAGTTCACTTCAGCTTAGGTATACAGAAAAATACTTGTGCTCAAACCTATAATCACTGCACTGGGTCACACAGTTTTCTCTTAGTTAGCACGAGTAATAGTTTTACAAGTAAGCACATTTTTTGTTGTCTCTTTATCTGTGAAGCTTAGACTTGCTCACAGCCATACTTATTTTACTGTGCTGAGTATGTCATTTGTTACAGAGGCTGAAACATTTACACAGCAGAGTGGCACACTTACATGTTTCTTATCTGTTGAATAGAAATATGAATATCTCACTTTAACTAACCAGACATACTACAATGCTGTCCCAAAATTTGAGATACATTTCAAATATGCTCATTCACACTTTTTTCCTAAGTCAAAATTGTTTAAAACTTTCTCAAACACCTTTACTAATTATTTTGTGCCACTGAGACCTACCATAAGAGAAAACATTCTTTTATGGCATATTCTAAATCTGTTCTGTTACAACAACTGTAAGTGTATTTCTGTCAGAAAAGTCAGGATAAGAAAGAGTGCTCATAAAAATATGTATTTTCCAGTATGTCGCAATTTTCTGGGCAGCTCTTCCTCACTGTTGTCCACTCACCTTTCTGTGATTTGATATGCTCTGCCAACCAAAGTTTGCCACTCAGCAGAGTCTTGCTTATGGTGCACGTTTCCCTTGCCATCAACTTTAACTTTGTACATACCTCACTTACTGTTTTCCTGTTCCTCTTCCTCTCTGTAGGTGCTTCTCAGCTCTGTTCTGTTGACCTCCTTGCTGCTTCTCCTTTTCCGTGTTTAAAATTTGCCATGTTTCATTGATAAATCTCTTACACTTGTTTATCCTCTCAAGGATCTTTGTTTCTCTTCCCAGCTTCTCCATATTCTGCTTAAGACTCTTAGTTGTTAAATGTCTATCACATATAGCATCCTCTCTAAGTTTCTCAGTTTTCACAGCTGTGTGCAAGTCACATTTCCATTGACTGATGGCAGAACTCTACTCACTTCAGAGCACCCTCTGTTTCATGCAAGAGTGATCACTGATATAAACTGACGCTTCCTGCTAGCACAATAAATAATTTTACAGGAAAACATGCAAGTAAGAGAAAGCCATGTGAGTCTGATAGTGATAACAAATTTGGAGTGATTGGCATAATACACAAATAGAAAGGCACACTTTCCATTTGCAGGTGAAGCTCTTTTATGGATGCACAGCCCAATTTGAAAATGCCCAGATACAGAAAGAGCCTTTCCATTAAGCTTCATAATGAATGAAAAATGGAAGGTTTCAATTCTGTGCACCTACATAAGCAACTCAAAGCCAACTACACTCCCTATGAAATCCTGTTGAGAGGCAACTTTTGGAAATCATGACCAGCACCAGAGGGGAAAATTAAATTATAAGATGTTAATATTTCCTATTATTTTATTTATCTGAATTTTGAAATGTTGGAAGTTGGATGAGCTTCTTTTTCCCCTCTAGGGTCCTGTGCTGACATAAATCATCACTTCTAGGAACAGCTTTTCTAATATATGACAATGCTAAGATAAATTGACAATTTTTTATCCATTAGAAGCCTTTCTTCTGACTTACTTGGAAGATCTTATGGTATCGTAGCAGTGGGTGAAGATGTGTTGTTAAGATACATGAGCAAATAAGAGGAATTACTGGTTTCCATTCACACTCATCTGAAAGACAGAAACAGCTCTTTTATTACTGTTTCCAAAGGTGATATTCTTATATTCCCTACAGATTGTAACATAGAGACTTACATGGTTGGGTCTACTCAAACTTACAAAAATTTTTATTTGTTGAGGTACTTAAACTTTATTGCCCTTCCCTGTACTTCACAGGATCAGCCTAGGAGGGAATATTTGTTCTATGAAAATTTCTTCCCCCAGCCTAAGACTTTTTCATTGTCCTTAATCTAATATTTTTCTCTTCTAATTTTTTCTCTTCTGAGACAAAAGGATTACCTGACAGCACTTACAGTAATTCTATAAGGAATATATATTTTACCATTAAATTGTGCATGGTATCTTAGTATTTTCCTGCTGTATATTTTTCATTAGTTGGTTCTATCATATTCTTACCAAAAGTCTAAAGAATTACTGTTGCCAGTACTGAGAGGTGTTTCAGATTGGTACTGAGTTGCATATGCTAATGACCCAGGGTTAGTGCTGCCTATTAAGACTCCACAATGGAATTGTGCTGACGCCTCAGTAAGGATGAACCTAGTTGTGACATACAACTGATGGTAAGTGGTAATCCCTGCCCACCAAAAAAAGGCTTAGTAGAGGAGGAAAGAGAAGAAACCTGACTTCCAGGATAAAAAAGCCATATTTTGCTGCGTAAAATAGATGGTTACAGGCATGGTCAATAAGTGTCAGTATTCATATCCTCCCCTAGATTATTCACAGCTATAACGAACAGTGCAGGTTTTAGTTCTGATCTTAGAAGTAGCACTAATAAATAATCTAATTTCACTAAAAGCTCAACATTTATACCCATTTTTGCCTTTCAATTTTGAAAGCAAATTTTAATCCATGGCAGTACTGCACTTTTAACCCTGTGGCTATCAAGTTTCTTTACTGAATCTTATCAGGTATTTTATCCGAAGGTTTTTGAGAATCTAATGCCAATTTGCTTTACTTGTTCATACTTTAATGAAGTGTTTATAATTTGTAATGATTTTTATGATGATTTAGATGGTTTAATTATGTTGCAGGCAAACTGAACTGCCTTATAGCTTTTTCAGTTAAGAGTATATAATTGCTATTAATTATGTTTTATTTATTTTGGCATATTGCATCAAGGGAATGTCCTTTATCCCTTCAGTGCATTTCTCATTCTACGAAACTTGCCTGGGACTAAATCATGAAGCATTGTCAAAAGTAACTGGAATGTCAGTGAGAAGTGATATGAAATCTCAGAGAATGACAGTGTCAGACTCTTGGCCTGCCAACACCTAGGAAATAAACACAACATATAAATAGAAGTAGACTAATGTGGCAGATATTACTGAGGTATATCTGCAGCCTTTTAAATACAGACTGTCTTGTGTATGCTGCTAAGACAAAACATTTTATTCAATTTATGTACTAAAGATTCTCCTGAACAATGAAAATTTTGAAATTAAAAATAAGAATGACAAAACCTTGTGGAATATAATTTGCTTTCTGTACTATTTATTGTTAAAGTGATTTCTCCCCTATGCACGTTGTCCAACAAGAGCACCTTGCATTTAAACAACATATTTGTTTATGAGGGCTGTTTTCATTTTTATTCTTTTGAATGAATATGCTGTGCCTGTTTTTCTGTTGTCAGAGGATGAAAATTGTCTCAGATTCATATAGTCAAGAGAAATTCTAGAATGTTTATGTTCAAATAATTAAGATTCCTGAAAGAGTGAAATATAAATATTACACTTTCAAGGTGAAAGGGCTTATATACACAGTAGTCATCAATTCTTTCTTCTTATAAATTAGGATTCCTAACACTCCTCGTAAACAGAAAGATGGACTGGGGTGACTTTTTAGCTTTTGTTGATTTTTAAAATTTTCTTTCTGCCTTGTCTCTGTCTCTTTCTTCTCAATGCTTTGTTCTTTCACTCTTTCTTCCTCACTCATCTCCTTTTCTCTCCTCCTCTCTGGCTCTTTCTTACTATTGCTTTCCTTTCTCTTCTCCTTCACACAGAGTATATTTCAGGTATAATGCAGTTCTTCTTATTTTCCCTATTGAAAATACTAAAAGACATCCAAACTCTTTAAAAGACATTTTGGGAAAAGGCCTTTTCCACCGTGCCTTAAGATCTAGAATTTGCAGTGAGATCTTCTTCCACCTCCCCCGTATTTGTATTATTATATCAAAGTAACTTAATGGGCAACAAGAACTAAATTTTGATTTGAGGATTATTTTCTTATTTACATTATATGCTATTTATATTGGAATTAGGTCAGAAAAGATTTCTTAGATCATTGAGTCCAAATTACAATAAAGCTTGGTCATTGTGCATATATGTGTCACAAAATCCATGTTCTCATAAGATCATGCTCTATAAAGACAAAAACAATGTAAGAGGTGGAAGAATCATCATACTTATTTCATTAAAAATAAGGTCCTTGAATACATTTAACTACTTACCAAAGTCATGTCTAGTCACATAAGCACTGATCTCAGGTTTCAACCATTGGTTACGCTTAAGATGTTAGCAGCCTTTCCCTCATTTGTCTCTGGATTTTGATGGAGGATGAAACCAATCAGTTGCTGAGAAAGCAGAATCCAGACCTGCCATGAAGAACCCTGAACCATATGTAGGATGCCCTACATAATGCTGTATCATAACCATAGCACAACACCAAAGAATTATTAGTTAAATTTAACTCTCTGTGTCCGAACAACTTTGGTGTTGGACAGATTCGAGGCCTGGCTGACCAATACACTTTGTCATGACAAATAACTCTTTCAAGATAAAACAGGAAGTTATTTTTAGTTGGTTTATGCCCTTGATCAGACACCAAGGGTCCTTCATCTCTACTCAATAAGTATACTCACTTTGCACACACAAAATACTGAGATACCAGTAGATTACAGGGAGACCTTCATAGCTCAACAGGTGGCTTTGAAGAAGGGACTATGCTCTCACCGGGATGTTTATCCATATTTGGCTCTCTTGATTTGGAAGACTTCTTTGCACTTCTTGAGTTGGTAAGATTACACCAGAACCAGGGTCTGTAGGACTCTGACTTGGAGTGTGAAATACCCTCTGGTGTTGTAGGGACAGTGACTCCAGAAAGAGCTAACCAGAGAAATTGCACCTGACAGCCACAAAACCCTAGCGAAACTCTCTCTTATGGGCAAAGTTAAAAACTGTAAATATGCCATTTGCAAGCTGGGGATTAAAACGTTTTTATTAATATAAAGTATGATCCAGAATTAAAGCACCACCACCCGGTGCAGGTTTAATCCAGGAGATTCTGGGGTCTGCTGTCTTGGGTAATCTGTGAAATTTTGAAACTGTCTCTCTGAAACTGCATCCCATTTACAAAAATGACCAAAGGTTCACAAGCATTTGGCACAAGCTGATTTTTAGGTAAAAGAGGATTGCTCTGAATAAAACAGAAGGGAAAGCCTTACAGCAACTTGGGGAACAATCACCTGTCATCTTAGAACAGGGCATATAATAGACAATCTGCTTCAAGTCCTCTGTCACTTCCTCTGAATTTAAATTCAAAGGTAAAATATAACAATGTTATTCCTTTTTGCTGCATAAAGACTTCTTTTTACTCATAACAACAATAAGAAAAGATGGCTATTACATGCAGCACTTTGGCAATTTTAATCTACACTTTCCATTTTCCCTTCCACATCTAGAGGGCTATTGTATGTCCAGTGGTTTCAACGTACGTACTACTGAACATATAAAAAAAGAAACATATATCGCGCCAAAATCATTTAGTTTTTTATTACGACTTTTTCCTTCCAATTTTCTACTTATAATGAGTGCATAAAAGACCCCTTTTCACCCTATTGTTTTTAGTCTAAAAGCCACTTTATTCTTAATAAAAGGAATAATAAGTGCCAGTTGTAAAATACTCTGTCAATCACTCCAGCACTTACAATTGTGTAACACCTTTCTTTAGGACCTCTTAGAGTGCTTTAGAAAAGATAAAAACAAATAAAATAAAATTACAATTACATTTAAATGCAGAATTAGACTATCAGTTTTAGATCATTTGAATTTTGTTACTAAAGGTTGAAAAGAGACAATGTGCCTCTGAACACCCTGCAAGTAGCTGAAAGCTGCAGTAGCCTTGTCCATGCTGATCTTTGAATGAGCTATTTCACAAGACCCTCATTAAAAGCAGCCTGAATTCTAACAGAAAACATCTTCTTTTGCCCTGATTCCCCATAGCTGATACTCTTCATCTTACATTATTTCCATTTTCCTGTTTTTCTGCTGCATATTGTTTCCTCTGTGTGCACTGGTCATGGCGGGAGAATTATTTCTTGAGATAAAAAGGTAAAATTTGGATTCCTCAATAAATCCTATATTCAGGTTAATTGGAAAGGGTGAGGAGTGAAAACTAGATGTGATGAAAGCTCAGTATGCTGGGACCAATGCATAGCTTGTGTATATGGTTATTTAATTTAGATTTTGAGATGAATGTTATTTATAAATTCATTAAAACAAAAAATGTGAATCAGAATTGACAATATTCAGTGGTTGAAAATGCTGGCTCTCCTTACAGTCACTAGTTAAATGTGTTTGAGACAAATTAGATATCTATAGGATGTGTTCCCATGTCTTTTCAAAAGAAGCAGTGCAGCTGTGGGTCCTCAGAAAGGCATGTCAGTAGTTATCATTCAGTTACCCTTTTTTGCAGTTATTTTTGGTAGCAGAGGTCTCATTACAAGATCATAATCCATGGGTTTATGAAACTACTTGTTAAAGGTAATGGGAATATGACAAAGGTACTGTGCTTTTTTGTTTTATTTTGTTATTACTACCAGACAAATCAGCTTCTCGAGATACTCTGCTTTCTTCTCTAAGGGCCCCTTCAGATTAAAAAGAAATTACAATCATCTTAATTTAATTGTAAGAAACCTGGTGAAACAGATTATATCCATTTTCTTTCTCGTGCCTTAAAGTTCAGCAAGTCTGAGGGGAATTTTTCAGTGCTTTTTCAATGAAATACATAAAACACTGATGAAGGCTATTAAAACTCATGCAATGTTGGAAGGTAAGGAAGCCATCTAGTAAAATCCCATGAGCAAGGCCATGCAATGTCTATTGTATGGTAGATCATCTGCATTAACCATAAATAAATAGGGAGATGCTGATAAGAACTGACAGTATTTGAAGAAGGAGTAAATGAAATCTGATCCCAATCCATAACCAACAAAAAATTAAACAAAGAGTAGAGTCTAGATGACTTGGGCTTCATGCCATCTGAGATGTCCTAGGACTTCCTGTCTGACCTCTACTCTTCAAAAAGGCACAGGTATTCCATAGGTTCTGTGGAGAATTTTATAGCCCCAGAGAAAGATCTCAAAGCCACTCAAAAAGCAGCTGATCCATATACTTAGGCAATGAAATGGTGCTATTGCCTCATGGGAGTTTCCACTTGTAGATATCTAATTTTAGAATTCTGTTTAGGTATTTTCATGCCACCTTGGGCGTTAAGTTCAGCTGCATAAACAGAGATGACTAGCACCATTTGAAGAACCTTTGGCTGTCTGCAACATCTAGACAATGCTGATATGTGTGATGTGGTGGATATATATCCTTCTGGAGCTGGCTGGCAGAAACTAGGTATGTTATCTTTGGCATTTTCAGATGACACTTAGAGGCCTATATGTCAGCAATTGAATAGGATTCCTATACCTCTGAAGAGTATGACAGCATTCTAGGAAACTAAGTTCCATGCTCTAGGCATTGGATGCTGATTTTTGTGCCCAAAACTAAAAAAAAAAAAAAAAAAGAAAAAACTTCCAGTAGCAGAGACATACTATCAGTGTGAGGGAGGGACAACCACACACAGCTTCCTTCAATAGCTTCTCCTCTCCTCAGCTGCACAATCTCATTCCCACATCATAACCTCTGCTATGCCAGCAAAACCAGTTGTGGGCCTCTGAAGTAAATCAGAAGGGGAACTGATCCATTTCTGGTGGGTCATTTTTTACTGGGTCCAGGTACCTGACTATTCGCCATGCAGCTGTACAAACAGTGGTGCCAGCACAGGCAAGGGGAGGAGGAAAGAATGACTTGTGGACTGCAGGAACCAAACCTAAGTAGGCTGAAGCAGACCTGCCAATGCATGTGTAACCAGAGCCTCCATGGCTCTCTGATCACACTCCTGCTCTGAATGTTTTCCTTTTGAAACTTTCCTTTTGCCTGTTTATCTACTGAGACAGATCAGTCACTTGGCACTTGTGTTTGCTTCCTGTACTTCTGCTTTTATTTTTCCTCATGGTCAGTGACTGAGCTACACCATTACTCTGGCAGCTATAAAAAACTGTCACTGGAATTCCTCCAAAAAAGACCCAGTTGATGCTCAGTTTGGCATATGTTGGGGGTTTGTTGTTGTTGGTTCTTAACCATCTTTTCTTTCTTTCAGACAGTTGGTGCTTAAGACAGCTGTTGCATGGGGAATGAACACTATCCCCATTGTAAGATTCCACCACAGGAATGAAATCATCATGTCTTTTGTGTAAATGTGCTCATTATGCCATCAGTTCATTTTCATTATTTCCTTTTGGCTTTAAAAGAGAGTAATTATCCATACAGTCATAGTCAGCCTATATGAGGATGCAAATTAATTTATGACTTACTGCAGTGAAGCTCTTGAAAACATATGCAGGACTCTCAGAGCAGTAGTCAATGAGATTTAAACAAGCCTTTAAAAGAAAGGCCCCCTTAATTCTTTTGTAAACAGATAATTAGGGAAAAACACTAATACCTGCTATATATTCAGCACTAGTGGATCAAAATTTTAATAGTTTCAGATCCACTTTTTGCTGGGTTAAAAGCTGAGTAGACTGCTGGGCCCAGAGGGTGGTGGTGAATGGTGTTGCATGTAGTAGGCGGACAGACACTGGTGGTGTTCCCCAGGCATCAGTGCTGTGACCAGTCCTGTTTAATATCTTTAGTGATTAGGGGATTGAGACCACCATCAGCAAATTTGCAGATGACACCAAGCAAGGCGCAAGTGTTGATTGTCTTGAAGGTAGGAGGACTCTGCAGAGAGAAATGGACAGGCTGAATTGATGGGCCAAATCAAACAATATGAGGTTTAACAAGACCAAGTGCTGGGTCCTACACTTTGGTCACAGTAGCCCCCTCCAGTGCTACAGGCTGGGGACAGAGTGGCTGGCAGTGCCCAGGCAGAATAGGCCCTGGGGCTACTGAGTGACAGCGGGCTGAACATGAGCCAGTGTGTGCACAGGTGGCCAAGAAGGCCAATGGCATCCTGGGTTGGATCAGAAATGGTGTGGCCAGCAGGACCAGGGAAGTAATTCCTTTTCTGCACTTGGCACTGATGAGGCTACTGTGAATGCTGTGTCCAGTTCTGGGCCCCCCAATTTAGGAGGGATGTTGAGATGTTGAAGTGTGTCCAGAGAAGGACAATAGGGCTAGTGAAGGGTCTGGAACACAAGTCCTGTGAGGAGCAGCTGAGGGAGATGGGGCTGTTTATCCTGGAGAAGAGAAGGCTCAGGGGAGAACTTATTGCTCTCTACAGCACCTGAAAGGAGGCTGTAGCCAGGTGGGGGGGTCAGTCTCTTCTCCCAGGGAACCAGCAACAGGACAAGATGACACAGTCTTAAGCTGTGCTAGAAGAAGTTTAGTCTGGACATCAGGTAAAAAATTCTTCATAGAGTGTACATTGAAATGGGCTGCCCAGGAAGGTGATGGAATTACCATCCCTAGACGTTTTAAAAAAGACTAGATGTGGCACTCAGTGACATGGCTTAGTTGATAAGGTGGTGTTGGGTCAGAGTTTGGGCTTGATATCAAAATTCTTTTCCAACCTAGCAAATTCTGTGACTCTGTCATCTTTTTCATAGAAAATGTGATATCAAAACTTGACTCAAAATGTAATAAGCTATTGTAGATTTTGAGGAAAATATTCCCAGACAAACATTTTCTATTTTTAAAGTGGGGGAATAAAAAGCTCAACAAACTCTTTAACCAGACAATTAACATTACAACGTTCCTCTAAATTAGTGTTTGCGATTCCAAAAATACTTTAGAGTTGTCTATGTACATATCTTAAAAGTATTCAGTGTACAAGCTAATAGTCTGCTAATGTTTAAATAGCAAATGTATGTATGCACAGCAAGTTTGACTATGTATGAAACAAAAAGTTTAAAAGCTTATGAGAAAAGCCAGCCAGTAGAGAAGATAAGTACTAACTTGGAAAAAAAAAATAAAAAGAAATAAGATACATAAATTATATGGATATAAAACAACCTAAAGTCAAATTCAACCTGTAGGATACTTCTCACAAAAAGGGCCAGCTTTAAAGATGTATATCCACTGTTTTTAACACAGAGAAGTAAAAGATTATTTTCTTTAAAAAAATCTATATTATATTTGTAATTCTATACTACTTCACAGTATTAAGTAAAATTTTTAAAACTTAAAGCATGCCATTTTTATTAATGGTCCATTTTAAAGCCACCAAATATTTTTATGTCAATTACTAAAACAAGGTTTAACGCTGTCAAAAAGCATTACTGCTAAAAACAGTCATCTTCTCAGTGTTTTCATCTGCAAAGCATTATAGTTTATAAAACAATTTTAACTTGGAATACGTAAGTCTCTGTATGAAGGCTTCCATATGTTAAAAATTTTATTTATGTGTTTGATTTTAAATTGCTTTGAAAAAACAGACAGTTGAGGTTTATAGAATGGAATCTTTCTTTTAGGAAATAAATGTCTCAAAAGTACAGAGCACTAGCAGTAAAAACATTCTTACCACAAATCAGAAACACATTGAGAAGTGTTTGTTGAGTACACCTTCTGCAACCAGAATTTGTTTCTATTTGCCGGAAAATTGAAAAATCTGTTGTATCTTGGCATGCTTGTTTGGCCCCATCCCAGGCTGCTCATGCAGTAGTGAAATTATTGTGCAATAAGGCTTTCAGGACTTATAAAGCTTTTGAGTTCCTCTTCCATTTAAAATGCAATGTGTTATGCCAATGGTCTGCATAGAACCCAATGACACTGTTTTATGAAGTGGAAAGCAAAAGTGTGTATTCCATGATATTTTATTTTTAATAAAATATGAGGTATTTTTAAGAAACAAAGACAATTAATCAGTGTCTCAGCTTCTGCATGGCACTTAGCCAGAAGCCACCAAGCAGACACTTGAAGTTTAGAGATTGTTTTTTGCAAGGCTAATTTAAGGTGAACTTAGATGGATTCAAGATTTATAAGCACTACAAAGTCTTGACTGGAGCAAAGTTCAACTAAGTAATCCACAGCTTACTCTGCAGATGAAGTGCTGCAGCCAAAACTTCCCTGTGATTTAGTCTAAACTCAATGAAAATTTTCAAAACAGGCAGAAGGAGTGAGTTTCACTGTTTCACTTCAAAGGTCTCCTAATAACTGAGAGGATTAAACTCTTTTAACCAGTTAAGAAGGTTAGATGATTTTGAGTGAGTAGCTTTACATTCATCAATAATTCTAAGTTGAAAGTTTAAAGATATCATAAGCATATATGTCCTTTAACTCCTTCAGGGTTGCAGAGCAACAATACACCTATTTTGCAACCAATCCAAACTGCTAAATACATGTCAGCTGTTTTTAAATTGCTCCGCTGAAGTGAAGTTATTGGTAAGAAGATTAATTAAATTGCTTTACTGAAACATTCAGTGAAATTAAGAACCTTTACACCACTTCTAACAGACTTCCTTCTTACCCTGCTAAATAAATATATAATGCCTGTTTAAAATCATTCTAATGTGAGCTGTGCAGACTTTGATGTTAGTACCTTTTACCTCTAGCATGCTAACACCATATGTATATTTTATCAAATTAGAAATGAGTTTCAAATGCTCAATTCCAGTGACAAAGGTACTTCTGAAGTAAAAAAGCTGAGGATTGTCAAACTAAAATGAAAAAGGTACATGCAGGAAATGGCTATAAATTTCTTCTTTTTACAGGGGAAGATGGGAAATTATACATGATAATAGTAAAATAACTATCCTTTATCATATCAAGTGATTCTTCTTAAGTTCTTTTGCTCACGTTTACCATTATTAGTGCAGTCAGAGAGCCTGGTTAATAAAGAATTACTTCTGCATTATATTATTGTACCTCAAATCTTTTGCAAAGAGATCAGGATAACAAATGTGCTGTGAATTCTGGGTGACAATTTATTGTGAGTTTTATACAGCCTATTTTAGCATCAGTCCACAGAACTACGCTAAAATAATTTTTAAAAAACTCTCAAAAGACAGAGAAAGAATGATGAAGTGAAGAAAAGTCCATCTAGGATTGCATACAGTGGATCCAAAATCCCATTAGTATTATTAACAATAAAAACAACCATCACATATGTAATGCCTAGGAGTCATATTACTTTTTGAGTAAAGCATCAGAGACAATTGGGAAAAGTAATTACAATTTTGATTGATAGAAGGACCACCCATATCTTCTATCTACTCAGCAAGGTATAATATGAATGGACTTAATTTCTCAAATTAAAAGTTGAAGGAGTGGAAAATGAGTCAAATCTGATTTTATGGATTTTAGAAATGACTGAAAACAAAAAACATTTTCTCTTGGAATACCTTAGACACAACCACATCCTGTTTCATGAACATCACCAGCTTTCTTTGTAACCTGACATACATGAAATATAGAAAAATACATCTAAAAAAAGCATCTCTTAAAAAATCAGAATACTAAAAAATATCTGATAGAATATCTCATCAGCTCTTCTTTCCTAGCCATCTCAAAAGAATGGAAAGATGTTGGTTTTTTTGTTTTCTTTGTGCATATAAGCTTTCCAGGCACTGACAATCTTATTGATGTGTGTTACTGAAAAGCTAATAGATATTTGACTCAGAACTATGATCACATAGTAATTCATATAAAACTTAGGAAGGTCATAATGTCAATAGAAATTCCTCTTTCTATTTTTTAAGCACTCAAAGTTACCCTTTAACTTCTATACAAATTACATATCGGGAAGTTGAAAACAAGTTTTAATGTTCTTATTCAAAATAAGTGGTTTTGCACTGTGACATGGCTCCAGAAACATAATCAGAGCTGCATATTTGTAAGACTTTTGGTAGCAATTACATAAAGCATGTTTCCAAGTATTTAAAACACCTTTTTGCAATTGGACTTAGGGAAGTCATGCTCTGTTTTATTTGCTCCCTTGCTTGCTCTATGAATCTTGCATTTTTAGCTACTCTGTATCCCTAATTAAGCGTTCTATGGTGCCTTTGTGGATTTTGTCCTTAATTTTTCATTGCTCTCAAGTTTTCCATAATTTACCAAAGCAATGTTGAAATAAAGATTGAGAGACACAATAGGCTGCAGCCTAAGTATTATGGTAGACAGTAGCCCTGGATGACTTCCATTGAGCAGATAGAATTCAGTGTGATTACAGAGATTTTTGCCTGGTCTGATGCTTTGCAGAAGTGTCAGCTTTTCATCTTGTAGTGTATGTAGTACACTTGAAGCTTAGAGTATGTTCCTTTTGTCTGTCTTTTGGGGAATACATATCACCCTGGAGAAGTTACTAATATTTTAAATATTTTGATAATTAGATATGTCTCATTCCAGAACCTTTAAAGAGAATTTGAGATTTCATTTTCCTTAATGATGTGCATAAAAATAAACTGAGCTGTTAGATGGGTAAATGGGATCTATCGGGGAAAAACAAAAAAAGAGAAAACTGGCTGGGTGATCAAATCTGAAAATGGTGACTTAACAAGCATACCTTAATGCATCATAAGTGCCACTGGACGTGTTTGTTTAATTTCATTATTATTTTGCACATGGCTACTTATGTGGTTTTCAGTTTAACTTGAACAAGACCAGTACTTCATTGAGAAATCAGCTTCAAAGGCTGATTGTTGGTCAATGCTGGAATATCTCTTCTGCGTAAGAGGCACAATGTGATCTGGCTCCTCAAGGGTGCACTTCAATCACTCTGAGAAAGGAGCTTTGGGCTGGGTGAATGGGAGTCCCTGCGAGCAGCACTCAGGCATTTTGCCCATCAGAAGTATGGATAATGTGTTTTTTGGTCCGAGATTTCTCAGGCATTCTAAAATGTTACTTTTTTTTATCAGTAGATGGTTCAGCCTGCTTGGTAGTGCAGCTGCTTCATTAACCAATGTGGCCTGGCCACACCGCACAGCTGCTGGGGGTTTTGTATTATTGACACAGTCCTGCTGGTGGTAAGCAAGACAGCTGGTGGGAGTTGGCAGTGCTGGGCAGTTCATGAGACGTGCTCAGCACCTTCCAGTACTGAGCCCTAAAGAATGGTCTGTATTTAAAGCAGTGCATTAAATTTCACAGTCTTTTCCATAATCAGGTACAGGGAAAGGTCGTGATATATCCTATAATGCCTTGACCCTAGCAAAACTACATCTATATGTATGAAAAACAAAATATAATTTAAGAAATATACTTTAAAAATTGATGTAACTACTGCAGAACACTGAAAAGGCTTTATTAAGGATTCTTTTGCAAAAGTGATTCTAGAAGACTTAGAAGGCTAAGAAAAGCATGTATACAATAATTTATCTATGGTATGTTAATATGGAATAAGGAAGTTTGTTATCTTTTTAGTACAAGCAAAACAGACATTTTTTGCGAAATGAATATTTTAATGCTTTCACAAAGAATTGAAATAGTACTGTGGTAACTATTCAGTGATAATGTCAATGTTCTAAGTAGTGCTCTTTCCATTAGAAACATTTTTTTTTCATATTTAGAATTAGCAAGTAGGAAAATAATCAATTGCAGACATACAGTATGCACATTTCCCTAGTATTAATGTTACATTTGAATTTTTTTCTGATGAAACAGTAGAAGGATTACTTTTTTCAGGATATTAAGATTTTTTTTTCCCAGACAATTTCTGGCCATTTTGGAAAATCTGCAGTCCTTATGTAGGCAAAACTCTCAGTGAAGCCAGTAAGTATTTCCTAAAGAACGATGTTACTGGGACTATGAATATAACTATATATTTTTATCCCCTTAAACTACCTCAGACCTGCTAGGAGATGTGTAGTGATCTATTATACTGATTTAATCTGGAGCAAATTGCCCTTGTATAAGATACAGTTGTTGACTGGGATCAGATATGGACTGAGGCACAGAGCAATTTGGCCCAGTGTATATAATGACTGTACAGTCCTGACCAGCCACGCATGTGCTCATTTCAAGTTGCTGTCTGAGCTGCTGGAGTATTTTGAGCTCTTAAGCTCTTTTCCAAATTTAATACCAGATATTAGTCCTACTGAAATGGATGGGGAAGGAGAAAAAGTATCAACTTACCAATTTTAAACCCTGATCTCAAGTCCTTTTATGATGTTCATCAACTTTCTTCATGGTGAATCATAAAAAAAAAATAAAATCTTTAATAAGGGGCTTTTTCCACACAAAATAGAGTTGTTGAGAACTATACAATATATCTGAAAACCTCAGAAATGTTATAAATATTTTTCTCTCCAGCTTTTATCTCTTTCAACTGTCTCAAGCATTACATCTGGTGAGGCTGGAGGGTTTACTGATGCTTGGGAGAGATGAGTATTTCATACCTGTCCATCTCTGCAAATAATCCACAGAAATTTAAACCAGAAAGAAAACCAGCTGCTGCCATTCAGCAAGAAGTCTATTACGAATCCCTAGGTGGCATGGAAAGCATTTAGACTCATTTCATTCACATGTCAGGTAAAGACTTTCATTTAGAAGTGAGATGAATGCTGAATAATGGGCCTTTTGAATAATGTAATTAAGAATTCATTAAAGCAGCCCTTAAAATAAAATCTTAAGAATTCAATGCATGTATATTTTCCCCCTCTAATGTACTAGAGGATCAAATGAATGAATGGAACATAATATAATACTGATGTTTACAAAATTTTCACATTTAAATTAGATGAACTCTCAATATAATACAATATACAATTTTTAATAGCTTCTGAGTAGGAACAATTAGGTTTCTTAAAAGAGATTGGTGTCCTTGTTAGGAGGAAAATTAACGTATCCAGACTGGTGCTAATCTCTCAAAGTCTGCCTTTTGCAATACACATTTACTTGAAAAATCTTGACACCACTGAACTCCATGAAAACTCTCACACCAGTAGTTTTGTTTCCTTCAATGTGTATCCAACAATTTTTTGCAAGCAGAAATAAAAATCCTGATATGGATTTGTGCACTACCTTTCTGATTTTCAGCAAAGCAGATCTCCTCTGTGATGTCCCCCAAGATGTTCTCTACATTCCATCCAATCATTGAGAAGATTTTGTCTTAATTGCATACTAGACAGGAAAATGCATTGCATGCTCACAAGCTGGTATTCATAATGGTACCCAGCATCCACCTAGGGTGGGATGTTACTGAGAAAATAAAGGTTGTCTCCATGTTCTGGGAGCATACTTCCAGTTTTTGACAGTGGGAAATCTGGGATGAGAATTGCAGAGGGCAGGACCATCCTTAACAAAATCAGACTCTCCCCTGCATCACCCTCTGGCCATGAGTAGGACAACATCCAACAGCAGCAACATTAGGATTTTGAAGGGAAGCCTTGGATTTTTTTTTTTTTTCACGTTCTATTTGAATGTGAAGGTGAACTTGGACTATTAGAGGGTAAAAGCTTGGTCCAATTTGCACACATGGATATGTGCAGAGGGACAGGGATGGTTTCATGGGACCTTGACCTCTGACATACAAGGATAGGAGTGTCAAGGAAGATACATTTTCAAGGATTTAATGATGACGGTGGCCCTTGAATATGCATAAATGACTAAAATCTGGGTTGAAGTTAAATGTCTGACTAAGAATCTAAGCAAACAAGACATTTATGTCATTGTTGAAAGGCTTAGACTTCACTCCTAAGGTTTAAACAGCCAGGGTTAGTTAAGATGAATTTCATTTAGTAGTTAGAACAGTAGTACCTCAAGATAAAATGTGGAATGATAACCGCCTTAACTACATTTAGACTTATTAATGCAAGCGTTCATCCTGATACTCAAACCACTTTCTGTTTTTTCGAAGAAAACATAATTTATAGAAAACAGAACTAGACAGGACCAGAAGGATTGTTTGTTGACAGGGATACTTTGCAAAACATTAGAAGTCCTTAACAATACAGAGAATATTGACCTGCATTTTTAGGAGTGAAGTTTTAAGGCCCGACAAATGTTTTCAGCTTTTCTCAGGCCTAGTTTTGTAAATCTATCTCTACTGGATCACAATAAGAATATAATCACAATTCTCCAGGCTTCAGTTGATGTAGGTGGTGACATCTTTACTCCTTTTTCTCTTTACAGTAATGTATTCAGAAATATGGAAGGCAAGTCCATCCTGTTACCTGTACTTGTAATGATGCTGAATGAAAAACCTGTCACTTCAGCCACCTCTGACTATATTGTCCATCACATTTCTCAGGCTTGAGAAGTCCCCATACAGACAATACATAGATCACATAGGCAGCACAAATGGAAAAAGAGAATGGAACAGACCTCAATAGTCCTCTGTCAGGTGCTTATTTTTAAAGAACAAAACTTGGAAAAGAGAGATTTTATCACACTTCTTGCTGTGAAAAAACTGAAGTATTCAAAGTACACAAATCTTTTCCTAGGCCTTCAGGAAAGGTAAAACCAACAAATAAAAGCAAAATATAAAACCATTGTAAGCTGGCATTATTACAGACTTCTTTGACCCTATGTATCAATATGTGGCTTCCTGAATATTTTCAAAAGACTTTCTCAGTTGTTTACAAGGAAGACGGTTTTCACTTTCACAGGATGCAAATCAATGGAAGTTCTAAGCTGATATATGCATGTGTGAAATCTCCTGAACCTTACTTTCTTCCATACATTTTAGGTTTCTGGCATGTATCAGTTGACTGTGTTAAGCATTGACACTCAACATAACCAATTTTATCCAGTTTGCAAGAGAGTAGGAGTCCTTACAGAAGTGATACCACCTCAGAGGATATGTGGAAATTTCCAGCAGTCAATTTTAAATAATTTCAACCTGGTATCTTTCAATTATGAATCCATATTTAGTTTTTCTGCCTGCACAACCAGTCAGTGAAGTTCTCTTTTCCCCTGCTGCTTTCTGGGCTGAGCATGCTTGCACACTGCAATGCTAAGAGCACTATGTTTCATAAAGCATCTTACAAAGTTGCTCTGAGAGAAGATACTACAGAGGCAGAAAGGGTTCCCATTTTGACATCATTTTTGGTGGGCAGAACAATTGTGCACTGAGAAATTTAAGGGGAGGTGCAGAAGTGTCAGAAGGAAGGTAGATAGCTGTCAACAATACAACCATTTCCAAATTGCACTTGTAAGCAAGACAAAGCAAGTCATTTCTCTAAGTCATTCATCTCACAGAGAAGTCTCTGTCATTGCTTGCTAAGAAGGTTATTACACTGCTACATGGGAACCTACGGAGCCTCCAGCTCAGACTACATGGGCCTAATGGATGATTCTGCCCTGAAGGGGAGAGTCCATCGTTTCATTAGGAACTTAGGAAAAAGGCTGTATTTGATGATAGTCCCCCAATGTCACTTGTAGTTAATCAATTGCCATATGTGCCAATCAGGCTAGGTAGAGCTACAGGCAACTCTTTTTATTTGTGTCTGAGAGACTGGGAATAGCCTATGCAGCTGGGAAGCCAAGCAGACCAAAGGATTTTCCAGAAGCCAGCAGTCAAGGAGGCAATTTATTGAGGGAGAAACCCCAGAGCAAGATATTAAAAAAAAATAAAATAAGGTAGTGATATGTTTTCCATTACAGAATTTCTCTTGGTATGGGTATCAGCTTCTGAATATTTCAGCAATATGGCATCTCATCTCTCATCTACATATCCATTGAGAAGTTTTCAGCAGAAATTACTTTGTTCTGCAGCACAGAATTAAGCTGACTTACAACTCACTGTTATACTTGGGACCTGAGAACTGAATACACTTTGCAATTATTTTAGAATGGTTTAGTCTTTACTTTTGTCAAACTAAACTTCAGGATTATCATATGAAATTTTTTCAAATGTCCAAATTAATCACACATGACAATCAATCTTCTATTCTATCTAATATGAATACTCTGGTTTGTGTATTTGTGAGGGTAAAGGGAGTTTTATAGTAATGGAATTCTATTATTTGTGACAATGCTTTGAATTACACATCATCTTGTACTGGGAAGCCACTAAAAACAAGATGTCTCCTCCAGAGGCAGCTTCTTCTGCCTTCCTCTTGTATATGTATATGTAAGTGTGTAGCTATGTTTGCATACATATCTATCTATCTATCTATCTATCTATCTATCTATCTATCTATCTATCTATCATCTATCTATCTATCTGTCATCTATCTAATTAAAGGAATAAATTCTTGCCTGTTTACTCATTTAAGGAATAAGAAGGATGCAACACATTTGATATTGTCTTGATGTGATACAGCATAAGTTGGAGATAAGTGCTCTTATCAAGAATGAGGCACTTCCAACCATTTGTGTCAGTGGTCATATCAAAGCACTGTCAGTTAAAAAATTTAAGATAAGCGCTGCTTGCATTTTAAACTGATCTTGCTTTAGAAATATAGATGACAGTTCTGAACATAAAATTGACAGGGCTCTACAAAGACACCATGTTCTTCATACACTGAGGACTGATTGTTTAACTTTTAGGTTTATGGTGATTTGAGTTTGCTAGATGTCGAGAGTTCACCGAAGCCATTCTGTTTTTCTTCTCCTCAGCTGAACAGGGAAAGAGCTGAGTTGAGATATGAACAGAGGGAGATCCCTTAGTGATTACCATCACAGATAAAATCAAAAAGAAAGGCTTGGGGAAGTTACTGGAATTTTTAGTAATCAAAATCAGAGCAGGATAATGAGAAAGAAAAAGAACTGAAACACCTTCCCCCCACACCTCTCTCCTTCCCAGGCATAACTTTAGCACTGTTTCTCTACCTCCTCTGACCCTGGACTGCAGAGAGATGGAGAATGGGGTTAAAATTCAATTTGTTGTTTCTGCTGCTCCTTCCTCTTCAGGAAGAGAAGCCCATCCTTTGCCCCATTGTGGGGTCCCTTTTTTCCAAAGAGGTGCAGTTCTTCAGTAAAAAGCTGCTCCAGTGTGGGTCCACTATGGCATCACAAGTCCTGACCTGCTCCAGTGTGTGCTCCTCTCTCCACAGAGTCATGTAGCCTTCCAGGAACCTGCTCTAGTATGGGCTTCCCATGGGCTGCAGGAATATCTGCTCCAGCACCTCTTCCTTCCTGCATTTCACCATCCTTGGAGTCTGCAGGGATGCTGCTCTCACGTATTCTCACTCCTCTCTTCTTTGGGCACAGATGTTTCTGTGCAATAATTTTTTCCCCCCTTCTTAAATACATTACCACTGTCACCAACTGGCTCAGTCTTGCCCACCAGTGGATCTGCCTTGGAGCCAGCAGAAGGGGGAAGCCTTCAGCAGCTTCTCACAGGAGCCACCCCTATAACATCCCCTGCCACCAAAACCTTGCACAAAGCAAATACAAAGTAATACTCTATAATAAAGTTATTAAACAAAAGCTAAAATAATGGTGGGAACAGTTCCATGTGTTTTCAAAAATTATTTTAATTCTCTGGTAGCAAAGATTATTTACAATTCCAGTCTGTTATGAGATAGGAGACTGTTCAGCCTGGACAAGTCACAGCTTGAACCAAGGATTGAGAATATTAGTATATTATATATTATGGAGTTAAGTACTTTATATATGCCATATTCTAGAGAATAATCAGTGTATTGTTTGACTGACAGTTTGATTTCTGTTTTTTCTTTATTTAAATATATGGTATGATGCACCAAAGCAAAGAAACTTATACCCATCTTTAAATGGTTTCTTCTGTGCAGAAAAAAGGCTGTTTCAACCTTTTAACAACTATAAATCACTGAAAATTGTGACTCATGAAGTGCTAATCTCTATTTCATTTGCATAAGTAGTGATACTTTGAAATATTCAAACCAACATATCACTTCACTATGACTTCTCTTTAACTCATGTGAATAGTCCCATCATGGGAACAAACTATTCCGATGTTAATTGTCTTTGTAAATGCTACCACTTCATGACATAGAATAATGAATCACAATAGACATTGTGGAACTTTTTCTGGATAATTAGAACTTCCCTAAAATCATCTCAGCTACATTTAAGGCCACTTTGCTCTCATTCAGACAGTATGGTTTTAATATAGAGACTATGGTCTACTGTAACAAGATCCCTAAAGAACAAATGAAGAAATACTTATATATTTGCTGTAGTTCATATGATGAGTATTGCTAAGGAAACAAAATGGTTATCCTTAGACAAGGGGCTGAAAACCGTAACAATCTTATGAATCATTGTTTTCTCCTGATTTTTTCCCTGTAACCTCATTTTCTACCTCTTCTTTATTTCTCAGTTGTTGAAAGGAAAATACAAAAGGAATGTTCATATAGATAACCAGTAGGACACCAGAAAGGGCCTTTTTCAGTGAGAAATGATGTGTTGCCCTCTGGGTAATCAATTGTCCCTGCAACACTTTAGGATTTTTCATGCACTGAGATGCAAACTGAGCAATTTCTTCTTTTTTTTTCCCCCTATATAGTTTGTTAATACTGGAAAAGCAATTGGACAGTGGGGCCTCCTCATTCTTGGCACTATTTCAAAAGCAACTTGAAATGCCCTGACAGCAGTTCTTCTCACAAAGTAACGTGAAGGTTGTGACACGGACCAACAAAAGGCTGACACACTGTCGTTATCTCACCCTGTTGTGCTTAGGTAATGGTGGAGCCTCAGATCTGTGTGTGATGTTAGCACTATATGTTCTTCAATAACAAGGTGCCAGAAGATGAATTGAATGTAGAACGTTGTCTTTAACTTTGAATTTCTAAGTTTAGACTAGATCTTTCTGTAATATTAAAGACTGACTCTACGTTTATTATACGAACCCAATGATAATAAACAGATCAGTTCCTCAGAGATGGCCAGTATTTTTTAGCATAATATTTTCAAAATGAGTATGTTCTGCAAAAATGCAGCAATAAAGTTTCTGAACTGTTCTTTCACACAGATATTCCAATGCATTAAAAATCCTGGCCATAAGCTGACATCCACAAATTTCCCACCTGTCCAGCAGTGTTCAAAACTGGGATTTGTTCTAAATATATTTCTGGTTTTAACTAACCCAAACTCCACTATAAATTGTTTCCCTTATAAATTTAATGGGACAGTTTACCCAGATCTGAAATTCTGAGACTGAGTTCCATCAAAGCCATGGTAAAATAATAAAAATAATTAGATTGAGTACAGCAGAAGCAATACCCTCATATTTTTGAAAAATTGGCTAGTATCAATCGCTGCTTAAACCACTCCTGCCTGTTAATGCTTAGCAGTTTCCAGTGTCTGTAAAAAGAGAACTCACATGATTCTCTGTTAAGCCAGAAAAAAAATTGGCTCCTCAAAGATAACAAATTCAGTATTTTTACACTCTCCTGTTACTTTAAATTGAAGTATTAACTGTGCTTCTCTTCTTACATTCACTGTGTTAGTGTGTTATGGTTTTTGGTTTCTTTCCCTGAAATCTTTAACTGTTATTTTTTATGTAATTATATAAACATGATCAAGAAATGCACTTTTGCAAGCTTTTAGGTGACCTGGTTGCTTTTGAGACTAGCATCTATAGATATATAGATATAAAGATATATAGGCTCAAATTTTCTGGATCACATCATGATAGCTAAACATAGAACATCAGCGCATTGTTTTTCTAAAAGCAGAAGGATGCCATTCATTTCACTGCCCGATCTTAGGTGATTTAATAGTCATTTGAGGTCCTGTGTCTAAGAAGAAAATGCTCAGATCTTTCAGAAGCACTTTCTTGGAACCTTTCTTTATTCTTGTGTTAACATTACATTATGTGAATAAGGTATAAGCTTTAATTCCTGGAGCAGGTACTCATTGTTCAGAAAATTTGCTGGCAGAACAAGTAAAATTTGCTTTGTGAGCTCTCTGTGGGAACCAAATGAGAAGTTCTGTCTTCTCCACAAGAGGAAATATCCGGCATGGTATTATCCAGTTCCTGAGACAACATTTTTCACCCTTTTCTTTGATCTCTTTACCCCTTCCTCAGAAGTCTTGCCCAATCCATAGCAAGCATCTTTCATCTTTGACTCTTGATCCTAAAGCAATTGAGAATAAATGCTGTTAAAAAGCATATCACAGAGTATCCTGGAGGATTCGGTCCTTTAAGACAGGGTCATTCTGGGGGAGATGAGGGAATTTTCTTTTCTCTGAGAATTAAGAAGTTAGGTTGGAATTTGACAAATATTGGCATCTATATCTCTGCACATCTTCCTTTATAGTCAGTGGAGAAAAACTGGCACTTCTGGGGTGCAATTAATGTCAGCCTTAGGTAGAGGTCTCTAGTAGGTAAAATGAATTCTCCCCTTCCATTTTTCCCTGGGACAAGTTCAGATTAATTCAGATCCCTGAAGTGAGGTGGATAATTTCCATCCCTAAAGTTATATGTGCTCTAAAATCACCAGCATTAAGTAGAGACTTCTGAAGTAACCAGAGATGCAATGTTGTAAGAATTATTTTTTTTCATGTAAGTAGACTTGAAGTCATATAAATTGCACCCTTTCAGGGTACCAATATTCAAAAATATTTCTTCACATAACTTGGCCCCCTCAGATGACTGAGACAGAATCAGACATGAATGTGGTGGCTAAAAGGGATATGAAGCATTGCACAGAAATATGGGGAAAAGGACATTTTGGGAAAAAGAAAAAAATAAAAAAAGAAGAAATGTGGTCTATATCATAGTCATTGTTGCTTATAATCATCTGTGCTGAAGCACAGAGTCTTGCTTGTTTGTTTTAGAAATACCCTCTGGTTCACGCATAAGAAAATATATTAAATATTCTAAATTTCTTTTTCTCTGTGTAGCAGAGAGTCAGGGGTCAAATTCTCAGCTGCCATAATCCCCACGGTATTTATTCACATTCATTATTGAGATGGGATAGATCCTGGGCTCAAATAGGCTGGCATAGCCCTACTGAAGACAGAAAGAATGTGTTGATTTTTTAGTAGATAAAAACCTAGTCCTTGAAATCAGTAATTTTGACGAAGCTCAGTGCTCCAGGTTAAATGAGTGTACCTTATCAGCATTCATTGTTTCCAAAAAGAAAAATCCCTGCAGTAGTGTTACAACAGTGAGTGGCAAAATTACAGCCTCAGTGTCTGTTTTCACTCTTTACCCAAAAAGATTTATATATTAGTCTGCTTGGGGATGATGTTCACCATCCAAATCACCTACTACGTTGTTTAGTATCTGTAGCAGAATCCCTGGAACAATTTTTTTGGTAATCTTTTCTTAACATTTAAATGCACTATTGTGAGCAGATCACCTCGGTGGAATAATGCACTGGTGCAGAGGAGCACTAAATCAAATGATAAATTGAGTGTAACATCAATTATGTTAGCTATGCACAGAAATATATACATTTGATGATCATTATGACGCATGAATGTTCAAGACGAAAAGTGAAAAATACATTTCAAGTTCTGTATATAGGAAAAACTGACAATGATCTGTAATTTGCGTCTAGCATAAAAATTCCATAAATCTGCTGGTGTTTTCAGCATTGAAAGCTTGATTCTAAATGGAAAGGTCATTATCATTATTAAGTTTTATAAGAAAATCAGTACGTGTACTAGTATCTATTTAATAACTGAGACATCATGAATGTCAGACTTAACACACTTTGCTGGGTGCTAATAACTCTTTAAGTGTACCCTTGACTCAAGTCGAAGGCAGTATTGGAATTTTTATGTTATCTGAACTGCCTGGTAGCATTTAAAATTACTTCCATAATAGCCAGGTAAAAATATAGTGACTTCACACAACTTTACCTAATTTTGCTCCTGTTTCAAAGGTTAAGCAAAACTCCTTCTCCTGCCTTGTGAAAGAACTGGATGTGCAGGCAGGTGAGTCACAATGGACCTGTCCTACTTAACCATTCTCTTGTTTTTATTGGAGCATATTGTGCTTCCTGAGAAAAGGATATATCAGTACTGACAACAAAATGAAGTCTTTTGTACCCAAAATAAGTGCCTGGCAAAATACTATTTGCATCAGTGTAAAAATTACTTTTTGAAATGTCTTGGTGGAATGGTGGTATCTAAATATAAAATACATATTTATTCAGCATTTTTAAAAACTTTTGTAAATCCTGTGTTATATTATCTTTAATTCAAATCCAGTGGAAATTTAATACAGCTTGTTTCTTTTTCTATTATATATTTAAATTAAAAATTGGAAGATGCAATTCCTATTAATGAGTTTTCTATGGGTCTTTTAGTATTATGTCCCTAGGCAAGTTTCTTACTTTATATGAAATCCTCATAAGAGGTGCTTGTGCACTTGATTAATTCATAAATGGCATTGAGGGCTGCATATTTGCACAATTCTTGTTAAATCACAGAAGTCTGCCATTTCTCTGTCCAATGTATTGCCAATTGTGGTGCCCATATTAGGCACCTAACCACACAGCTGTACAAGTCCCTTATTTTCCAGGTATTGTCATCTATGAAACATTCACCTCCTATGGAATAGGTCAAAGTCCCTTGGCAACATTTATATCAGTTCTGGAGCAAAATAGAAGACTAAAGAAATATTCAGATTGCTGAAAAATAAGATCAATAACAACAACAAAATAAAAGTAGCCAAACCCATGATATTTCATGGCACTGAATAGAGCTTCTAGCATCTAATTCAGTACTAATCTACATAAGAGATGACAATATAAATGTATTGATATCTTTAGATATTTACTCAGACTTTGGGATGGGAGGGAAGGCCCGTCACAGTTACATATGCAGGCAGCAATACTCTTTCCTGACTGATAAAATGTACGTCTACAGGAAGAAAGACAAGCAAATACAAATCCAGGCATTTTTTCCAACTAATTCTTGTAGGCTAAGAGCAGAGGTTTTTTTTACTGAAACCAAGAGCACAGACCACTTGCCAACATGAGCTGAGAATTCACCAGTATTTGAGGGCTATAGTCAACAAACTGGTTTACCCAGATATTCACAGAATGGAGTGGAAATAGGCAAAACCACTGCTATATCACACTCTCCTAAAAGCCACACTGTTCTTGGCTACATATTGCAGTATAAAACTGGACCTTATTTATTTCTACGCAAAGAAAATGAGTTGTTAAAAATTGTTTGGCTAAACATACCATTCATTTGAAAGACTCAACTTGTTCCATGTTGCTGTTGAAATTAAAGCAGGAGGTCTGTTGCACTGCATGCTTACAAAGGGAAAAGATATATGTGCAATCTTTTGGCTCAAGGCAGTAGGACTTCAACTCTCTTTGCAATTGGAAGCAGAAGAATTTATCTGACTCTTTATCCTTGTGCTCAAAGACCTTTAACTCAGAGATAGATGCTTGAAGTTCTCACCATCTGCAAAATATATTCACTTTATGTAAATATTTTCTTTTTAAAAAATATATAAATTAATCTTGGGGCACAAAGAAAAAGTTACTTTGCTCAATTGATTACTTGTTTCTAATGTCTGGGGGAGAGGGTTTGCCATTCACTTCAGACAGGGAATTCAAGAAAATGTGGCAGCACTACAGCAGTATTTAAATGAAAGACAGAAGTTATCATGGCCCAGACTTTGAGCCATTACTTACCAAGGGGTCAGACCCCCTTACAAGTATATGTCCAGATTATGCCATTTCTCCCTTTTTTTAGTTAAAATGTTTAATTTTTGACTTGGCTTTAGTCTTGGCTCAGTTTCTTTTCATAGTCTAAATAAGTAGAGGATAATTTCACAAAAAGAGGTTTCTTTCCACTCCAGTTTTCAGCCATTTGTCAAACAAATGAATGCTCCATGTGGTCACCTTGGTTTTAAACCGTGCTAAAAATTTAAAAAAATTCTGTCATTAGCATCACTAAACTAAAAAAGCTGCATTAAATTCTTTGAAGATCTAAAAAATAATCAAGATCAGTTAAAGAGAAAAATAAAACAAAGAGAAAACCAAACTGATATATTAAGTTAAAATAGATCCAATTCCTCATGTCAGAAAATGTGAAAGACAACAAAATTTAGAGGCCATATTTGGATTAACTCTTAAGGATTTTCCTAACTTTGAGCTTATGTACAGCTGTTTTAGCTCGGGTGAGACCATAAAATTGCCCAAAGACTTAGGTGTGAATAAGGTTCTTTACCAAATTAAAGCCATTGTAAAAGAAGGATACAGTGTCTCTGTATAACAACCACATTTCCCAGGAAGGAACTTTTTTGTGTGAACAAGAAGTGCTGCTATTGAGGCTGTGTATGATCAGGCTAAAAAGTGTTCAGTGTTCTTTGTTTCATCCCACTAGGGTGCTGTCTTTTCCCATATTATTATTATTATTGCATGCTCTCTGGTAATACAAGGCTAATAGTTCTCCTTAAATTGTAGCCTGCACTCCATTACTGATAGTTAACAGTACAGTGCAGAGTCTATTTGCACACTATACATCCTATAGTGGGGTATTTTTTCAAATTAGAAAACATCAGAAAAAGGCTTTATGTCCACTGTCTCAGGTGTACTGAGACAAGTTCAGCCCCTGAAGTATGTAAAGTAAAATCTCTGTGTGATTGATGGGTACTTCTGCTTATATCAGTAATGAGGTACCAAATTTAGTCTATTGCATAAACAGCACCATAGATGCTGCAAAAAGGGACACAGTCTCTATTGTATCTGCTTTGTGCCACCTAAGTAGCATAAAGACTACTCCTTTTCATAGGAGTAGTAGTGCACAATGAGGTGTATCTGGCACTACACTGAGAGTTTTACACCCCCTTCAGAAAATAGATTTCAAAAGGGGAAATAGGCAAAGATGCTGTTTTACTGACTTGCCATTTTACTTCTTTACTTCTATTTCTTACAGCAACTGCAACACAATTTAGTTTTAAGGACTTGTGTAAATCTGTATTATGGTCTAAAGGGATCTTACAGTTTGTTGTACACATGGTACTCTGTGATTGCAGAATGCTCCAGTTATACATGTCCAAGCAGTGCAGCAGGGACACTCGCTTTGGTTCTTCTGCTAATACCATCTGACACAGTGCCCTGGGGGGACCTGCTGGGAGCCTGTGTATTGCTGAACTCTTAAATGGTCAAGCTTCAGTTTTACATGTCACCATACGGATGGAAGATTAAGCAAAACGTAACAAGGCTTGTGCTTAGAAAAATAAAAAGGAGCTGACATCCTGCTCAAGTGCTTTCGCAGAGATCCAAGAGAGAAATGAGCACATATTAGAAACTTCTAGGGCAAAAGCAAAACTACTCTCTTTACATTGACAGAATCAGGCCACAATCCTGCCCCAAATTTCCATCAAAACAGAAAAGTATGGGAATGTAACACTTAATGATTATGTTACGGTATAGACCTGATGTGAACACCAAGCAATCAAGGCTGACAGCCCAAAGAAGGCTTTGATGGTTTCTTATACCACTTGTACAGGTGCTGTAATCTGGGATCAATACACAAAGAGCCATGATTCAAATACTGTGAGTTTTCTTTCTTTAGAGCTTTGGAATTTGCTATGTTATCTAACTGCAACCATAGCAAAAGAAAAAATGTATGACTTCTCTTAGCTTTCAGTGGTCCTCCAGCCTATATTCCAGGTAAATTAAACAGCTATATACTGACTGTCATAACAGTCCTGAAATATCCTAGGAAAAACAGTCACATCATAACTCCTCTGGTTAGTTATGCTGACATAGGTAAACACTTCTGGCATCCGTGCTTAGGGTGCATCTAGGTTATTAATTTAGTGTGCTGTGGAAAGTTTTCCTGGTTCCAATTTGTGTTGTACTTGGAGACTTGCAGCATGTATGTCTAGTACTAGAGACACCACTGGCAGGCTCTGAGCAGTTACTTCTTGGTGGAACTACAGCTGAAGACATGCCTGGGGCAGCCCTCTAACATGCCCATTGCAAAGGGGACACAAGTGCCTCCAGCCTTCAGGTCTCTGCTCATGAACAGCGTGTGCTTCAGCCAGGCACAAGCCCTGAATAGTCTTTGTTGTAAAGGTATTTTTCAGGCATGAGGTTCCAGAGCCAGAACACATTTTGCTAAATCAAAGCCCAGGCTTTTCTCCTTTGAACTACACCATATGACAACATAAAGTCCATTAAGCCAGTTTAGGTTTCTCAGAACTTCAGTTTGCAGGGCAGGCAGTGTGGTTGAGTATGAGAATGGACTGACAATTGTCATTGCTACTGTTGTGTTACCTCTACCTGCAGTTCCCTAGAACTTCCTTTTGGGAGGTGCAAGTGAGGCACGTAGCCAGAAGTGAGTCTATCTTTGCTCATTCTCACTGGTTTCCTGCTGACCATTAAGATGCAGGAGTTTAGTCTCAAACTCTTCCAATATTTTTGAGCAAGACAATGTGGCTATGTTAATGTTAGCAAACACTGTGGAACAAAAGGACCAGATCTCCAGAGTAAAACATTTGATTTTGAGGAATTAAATTCTTCACTATCCATACTGATGTATTTTCTACTTCAGATTAGCCCTAGTTTGGTCATGTAGACCATAGATTGACTGCATTTCTGTGACCGAAGAACATTAGGTGTGTGCCAGAATTTTGCTCTATGGAAACTGTGCTATCATTGCTGGTTCTACTCTTGATTTGGATGAGAACAGTTGGGATAGGCAGCCTATAACTGCACAAAAATTCCTCCCTTCATCTAGAGCTCCGAGCACAAAAGGAATCAGCACAAAAGGATGACCAGCACTTAGTCTAGTTAGGAGATTATTATACATGATATAGATACTCTCATGCAAATGATGCAGATAAATGGAATAGTAATCTCTCAGACAAAATCCTCAGTTATCTCAGATCATTTGTTTTGACAGCACTAAAAACTGGAAAAAAAGTAAAACTGAGGAAGTGAATGTTAAGCCAAATATTTAAAGAACTGTGTTGCAGCTTCACATGTATATTTTCCTCTCCTACTAACTCTTTTGCCTATCTTTGGCATCTCTTGGTTAACAGTACTGAACTACAGAAAACTTAATAGAACATGAGTGATAACCCATTCCAAAATGCATGTTTTTTTCCACAAAGACTAGAGATAGACATGTATGTCTGTTTATCTCAGGATATAACTTCTCAGTCTCTTACAAAGGAAGATTAATTAGATAAACTTTGAATTTGTCAAAAAGATAATTTAATTCTGAAGATGAAGCAAGAGTGACAAAAATACAGCAGGAAAATACTTGGCTTTCCTGAAGTCAATGGGAGCTTTCAGAGGAATCAGGACTTCATCCTGTATGTTTTGTTTTTCTTCAACTGTCGGTTACTTGCATACAACATAAATATGATGTGGTCAGAGAAGTGTACAGTGAACAGCTGAAATGGTTAACAAAATCAATAAGTGTAGGGAAAGTAGATGAAAACATAAACCAGACTGAGATATTTTTTCCAGACCAAGATTTTTAAGTCTTCTGTATTTTGTCATTTGTTAAACCACAAATAGCTATAAACAGAGCTGCAGTTCAGAGAGTCTTTGTTTCTAACATAAACAAGGTATAGGGCATAGCTCTGTATGTCAGCCAAACATGACTATAAGTTACAGGAATGATATATATGTATAAAAGAAGTGTCAGACCATAATTGAAAAATTGTATTTGGATATGAATAAATGTAAGGAACACACTTAACTCCAAAAAGGCAGTAAGTATTTAACAGAAAATAACCCAGATTAGATCAATGCATGTCCGTGAAATGATTTTAACTCAAGATACTGAAATCGAGAAGACGGGGAACTTTGCATTCTTTATCACTATTCATCCTGGTGTGTCTGTCCTAGTTGAGAAAACTTATAAAAATGATTCTGAACATATGCAACTTCTAATTTAATTATATCTAAGAGCAGAATAGCAAATTGGATCAAATTGGATTGAATATATTGCAGATTTTTTTTTAAATTTTATTTTTGTTTAATTTTTTTAAGACAGAAGCTTAACAGGAATAATACTTTTAATCTAAAATGGCTGCATTCCTTAATTACCTGGTCATATCACAACTTCCCACATCTGCAACGGTCTTGTTTAAATACCTATTTTTTTACTTTTTGTTTTCCTAAACTAACATATTCTGAGCATCAAGAATATTCACTTTCAAATAATTACCTTAAATTCTTTTACCTTTTGTTCTTTAGAACTGAGAAAAAATACAGCTGTCAGGTAAGTATGTTAGCCCTCAAGAGTTCTGGTGCTACATTTTGCTGCATAGGTCACAGCAGTCATTGCAGTAAACAATGTTCCAAACTTCCAAAGCCTGCAGAGGTCAGTATAGCAACATCAACAAGAAATTATATATCCTCACTGAATAGATTAGCAGTTAAAAATATTTATTGTTGAAACGCAAAAATGATGTATCATTCTGGCTGTTACCAGAACTGTGGGACTACTGTGACATGTGATGGTTATTCCTGCAAACATCATATAATATTGCAGATGCTTAAAGCTTTAAAGATGTATTTTTGTATTTGCATTTGCTATTTATAAAAGGGTTAAATATATTTTTCTTGAGAGTGTTTGAGAAAAGTTGGATAAGCATTATGGAAAATGTAAGCACACTCTTCTTCGGAAGCTGTCTTCTCCGAGCTGCCCTGTCAATGACCTCGGCTGTGACATTGAAGAAATGCCCTCTGTGTGGGTGAGAAGTAATTTGCTTCAATAGCTCTTCTGCCCCAGACATGTATCAAAAGGAGACTGTAAACATATACCCCACGTTTGCTTTGGCACTGACACCATCAAAGTCATTTACAGCAGAACTTTTAGCTGTTTGTGACAAACCAGATCAGAATGAATCACCAAAACAGTACATGTTAAGCTCCTAGCTCTATACAATGAAATCTCAAAAACTGAAAGGAATGAGAGATAAATAGTGCTAATCAGGCCCTTGAATAAAACTATATAAACTATATTTGTCCTCTTGGCCAGACCTGTCTGCGGTTGGCACTAAATAGCAGTTACATTAGTGCTTCACTGCACATTCTCAATTATATATTAAAGAATAAGAAGATATTTGGACATGACTCTGGGGTCTGCAGAGAAAGATTTTGAGAGACACCAATTGGGCTTAAACATATAATATTTGTTTTATTCAAAGCACTGCACTTAGGTAGGCAAAATACATTGTATCCAAAACACAATGTTCCCACTTATAAAAAAAGCTGGTTATAACTAAAATATTTTTCTTTCACAAATCTGCAAAAGTTCAGGGCAAGCTTTTTGTCTCATCAGTGCACAGCGTCAATTCTTGTCTCAGCTGTCCACCATAGCATTAGTTGTGGACACTGAGGTATTAAAAGTGGTTCTGGATTCATTTTTTTCCTTTTGCTATGGACATTCATATAACACATTTCCTAATAATTCTCTGCCTCCACTGTTTCTCAAGAGAAAATGTGAATTGCTCAAAACAGAGTAACTTTAACGTAAACATCTGAAACAGAGAAACTGTCCTGAATATAAATGATGGGTCAAATGCTGCTGCTTCTATTTATGCATCCCTACTTGAACTTAATGAAAATTGCACACAGATCTGTGGCAGTGGAGGATTACATTTAACTTTCTTGGCCTTAAGAGACTCATTCTAAAGTGCATATTTCTCTATGCATATATGCAATTACATAGAAATTACATTGAGTTGATGTTTTTGTTAAGTCCAAGGTAGTAAAGTAAAATGACAAATGATGAAACATGCCTAACTTCACTTACTATCCCTGCAAATCAATATTGTATACTAGTAAGGATTCAGGGAAGTAGTAGCACTTACGTACATGATAGTTGCCCTCGGGGTTTAGTTATGACATTTTTCTACATAAGAAAGCCATGGATTTGGGTATCCAAAGCATTGGGAAGTTTTAATGTAGCCTCATCAACTTACAATCAAAAACTACCCCTGAGAAGCTCATAAGAGCCAGTTGTGAGAAATTTAATGGATGGGAGAGAGGTCACAGAGAATGTTTAAATGCATATTAAATCTCAACTTCTACTGAAACAGTTGGTTGCCTGTAGCAGTACTAACATGATACTGAATCAAATATCTGGTTCATGTGGTTCCTGAAAAACCAGGAATCTAAGGATTTCTTACTCTGCCACACTCATAATTATCTTTCTGAGAAAGACAAAGAAATACAGTTCACAGCCTATTTCCTGATAAGTATTGACATAGAGTGTTTCCCCTACATATTTTCAAAAGAATTGTATTTTGCCATGTAGAAGACAAGACAGGAATGTGTAAGCTGTATATTAAAAAAAACCAAATCCAAACTACCAAAAATACCTCTCATTTTTTCATATTTAAATCTAGATATTTATATAGAGGAAGCTTAAATGGACTGGCTCACAGACTTTTGTTTTTTTAAGATTAAGCACTCTAAAGTGAAAAGCAAAAAGTTTTCTAAAATAATCATAAACTATCTTCCTCTTTCACATTCTGTTCATGCATGGTAGATCTCAGACCAGTTGAAGCAACAGAAAAGAAGGGAGTTTTGGTTTGAATCTGAAATAAAGTACAGTGACCTGAAATTCAAAATAGAAAGTTAAAGGTGAACAGGCTAGAGCTGGTAATATAGATCTTCACAACCTTGCTTATTCATTTATTTCCGCCTGTGCAGAATGGATGCAGAGTGGAGATGAAGGAGATCACCTGAGCAGAAGTATTTCAACCTCACTTGTCACAGACATTCATGACTATTCCTGGTTCTAATTATTTTAACTCATTCTGGTAAAACAAATAAGACTTAAAACATTTGTAATTTCAGTAGGTTCAGAGTAACTGTAAAAGAGAAATTTGACACATTATTTCCCTATTCATCATCATCACTTTATTTCTCACACCATCAAAGGCTTGCATCAAACATCAGAGGACTGATAATTCCTGACAGAGTTTATTATTCAGGTTTTTTTCATTCCCTATACATTTGCAGTAATATTGTAATTATTAAGTAAGGCTCCAATTTTTCTTTACGTCTCCTCTGAAACTCAGAATTCATGAGAAGGGGACAGAATCTTAAAAAAAAAAATCTACAACCTTAAGAGTGCTTTTTCATTTTTTTAGAGCAAAGAATATTCACTGAGTCAACAATGAAAGACTGAGCTGTTGATAATGCAAGGCTGAAACAGGTACACTCAAATTTTTTCAAGATATAATAGATCTACTCTAGCACACAGTGGCTAGAAGAAAATACTGCATTTGAGCTGTCCTCAAGGAGCCCATAGCGGAAATCTCACCATCTTCAGGAGAAGTTGGATGGAATGACAGCAGGTCTTCTTCAATTCTATGGAATGATCTTTTTTGGCAGAAGACAAAACCAAACTCAAAATACTCCTAATACTTGCCAAAATAATCTCCCCTTCCTATGCTTTCTCAATGTTCACAAAACACAGTGACGAAAACAGCTGCTGGAGGCAATAGTTCTGTTAATATCATCAACAGTCAAATATGTTCAGTGCTTCTCAATCTCTACACAAGTCACAGTGTGTGACCCCCATGGACATATTGGCTAACTAGAACTCTCTAATAAAATCAAATACTTGTGCGATGGGTACAAGTAGCTGCATGTGTAGCACCATAGGCCACACAGCAGAAATCAGCATACTTTCAGTATTATAGAAAAGGTGAACATTTACTGCACTATGTAGAAGACATCCTCATTATATATAATTAGGAAACTTATTTTCCCCCTGCTGTCCTAATTTGTGGGGTTTTTTCTTCATTTTTAAAATTCTCCATTGGCTTTAATTAGCTTCTGTCTGAAACCACCAACCAGGTGAAATTAGAGCATTCTTTAAGATAAAAATGCAGCTGGGCTTTTTCAAACTTTTTAAAGTTGAGCTTTATTCCCTGAGGCCAAATCCTCCCTGCTCTTACTCATGAGAGTAGTCTATGCACTTCAGTGAGGGAGCTTTTCAGAGGAAAGCAGGTTTTGGCCCTAATGGGATATACCAAAGCTCTTCTAAATATGGATGTAAGATATATGAGACAAATCCTCTCTGAGGGAAATGAGCAGTGTTCTTAAATCAATGAAACTGAAGCCATTTACATGCACTGAAGAGTTTTCCTTATGTTTTTAGACCTCACAAGTCTTCACCAAATATTTACGACATGGAAAATTATTTATTTTTGTTAATGATGTTTCTAATCCTTCATTTAAAAAACTCACCATTATATAATCAATACCAGTGACTCAGCCCTTGCTGTTATGAGAAGAGCAAATTTTAACTAAGAGAAATAATTTTTCTAGTCTAAGTGACATGACATAACCTTAAGTGTTTTGTTGTTAATTAAGAAATTAAAGAAAACAAGCTGTTTAAGAAATATAGCAAAAATATGAGTGGCTTTGAAATAATACACCTCTGAGCTTTAAAATGTTCTTTGGCTGCTCTGGAGCTGGAGATAGTCATGTCCTTGTGATATTTCAGTGACAATTTCTATTTTAAGTGTCAAAAACAACTCTGCTGTCTGGAGCAAGTAGTGTAGTATTCTCTTCTTTTAATATTCTAATCGTGAGGTGTAAAGTGAAATGGTTGCACAGTGTAATGGTGGTAAAGAAGCTGAGTGTCAATGAGACGGGAAAGGTGACAGACACGGAATGAGTCCCCAAGGTGCTCTCCAAGTGCATTGGATAAAGATTCCCCTGGGAAATTTTTCTCATTAGTTCTCAGACACAGTTCAGTAATTCAATAGCACCAGGTTACCATTAGTCACAAGACCAAAATATGTTACTTTCCATGCTTTAGCTCTTTGATTAGTATATGTCATTTTATGAGAGAAAATTATGAGATTATATGTCATTCTAAGTAAGTTCATATGTTGTTTACATACCTCAGGATGATCCATGATAAGAAGACTCCTATTACAAAGAGCATAAAAATTAAACAGAAAACAGACACCTTTTTGAAATTTGAAACTGCACTAATGAGTGATTGCATTGTACAGAGATGAGCAAGACATTGCAGATTGATATTCCATACTAGTATCCCAAAAATTAATTGTAGTTTGAGATTCAAACCCAAAATTATCAGCAATTAAAATGGAAAAAAAAAACCCTCTATAATTTTTTCTGTGGATATTGACAGGTAAAAATAATTCTTCCGTGCTTAAACATTAAATGTGTACATACACAGCTAATATGATGTCGAAAAGTAGCTAAAAGTTTGATTTTAGCTAATTTTATGTGTAATTACTCTGAGAAAATATTAAGCTGAATAGGTTACTCTCAATATTTTTTTTCCTATGCAATAAAAGGTATACTTACTTCTATGCTATGAAAGTTAACTGAACTCCCACTCAGCACTTGAAGGAATAATGGATGAAGGTGTTGTCTCTATTATTACCCACCAGGATGGAAAGAAAGGAGTGTCCATCTCTAGTTGTCCATCCCTAGTGGTCATGTAGAACCTCATTGTTCTATTAAAAAAAAAATAGGAATTACAAAGTCCAGAAAACACAAAAATTAAGCTCACAAACACAGTAAGTTATTATGTTTTACCTGTGCTGAGTATTAGTTTATCTTTTTTTGTATCCAAGAGTGTGCTCCAGAATGTTTTAAGTTTTCACTCCTGATTAATGTATTTAGTACTCATCACTGCAGCATGCGCTCATATTAAAGAGACAGAAGCTACAGATGATTATTCTGCCTAAAATAGTTCAGGAAAATACAGATATTTTAGCTTCTTTAAAAGAAAATACAAATCCAAAGAAGGATGAATTCTCTGTAAGCTTTTTCATTTTATTTGATTGTGGTTTATGGAATGTGGGGCTGTTGGGTTTCCCTCTCTCTTTTCAACAATGTTCAACACTTAATATGAGAAACAAACAAAACCAAAAAAGTTTGCATATAAATGTCTGTCTTGAACAAAAAATATTGAACTTTGTCAGTCAATAGGTGCCTAGTTTTCAACCTGTCAACCTTTCAGTACAGTCAGATCAAAATCAAGCACTGAAAGGTGTCTCATTTAGCCTAAAAGAATCAACTTATTAGTAGAATTTCTTAACAAGAGTGATTATATCCCCAACACAATTACTCTTGCAGTAAATAGAGTTGGTTTTTTATTAGATTCGTATATGTTTATTGTTGCACTGCATATGTTGCCATATGTTTAGTGCTATGTAGCTGTGCCAAGTAAATCATCAAGAACCAGTTTCTATTAATCTTACAAATTCTATTGCACTGGAGTTGGATGTTTTGGTCCCCTGATTAAGTTGAGAGAATGGCAGTTTTCTAGAAGTGTGAACTCACCTGTTTCATGTGTATTATTTTCTTCAAAGCTGTGCACTGCAGTCTCCAAAGGAAGCTTTTCTAATTGAAAATGTTTCTATAACTCTTTAACACTAAGCTATCTTCCAACTAATGATCAGGCTCCAACTAAATATGCCAAATACTTATGGTATTATTTATGTGCTATACAGAAGCTCATCGTTGACTTATGAATTGTAAATATTTATAAGTGGCTCATATTAAAGTAGTTGTCAACTGCAGCTACAGTACTTCACCTTCTGTCACTCCCAGGTATCAAGGGGGCTGATTCAATCACTCTCTTGTCAGACTACCTTTCTTTTCCTGAATACCCAAATCCCTAAACACAACAAAATATAAATGAATGAAAAGTGCTAATGATGCATCATTACCAAGAGGTATCAAGTTTTTTAGGGTCCTTTGCTGACTAAATTTTAAATTAGCACAATTATTCAGAGCATTCCCCAAGGCACCATTCATTATGCTTAGCCACTGAGTTGAGGCACACTGCAAACGAAATATGTATTACTGTCCATAGCATATTGTCTGTCTGCCTGGAGTAGTTGTGTATTGAAAAACATGCAAGTGTGTGTGTATTTTAGAACTGATCACATATCTACATTTCAGTTACTGCTCTGTTTCCTAAAATATATTTATAAACCTAAAAATCCTGAATAACAAGGACATGCACTTAGGGATTGAGATTTTTTTCAAAATGTTATTTCATCTGCTTCCTAACAGCAATTTTAACTTCCAGTGAAATACAAAGACTACTGAAGCCACGAGCTAAAATGTCTCTGATACTGCCTAAGGTTTCCGGAAGTTTACAATGCACAGTGGATTATATTTTCCTTTGGCCTTGTCATTGGCAAACAGAGTGGACACTATGCTAAATTTGTTGGGCAGCCTGGATATTATATCTTATAGAATTCCCAATAGCGATGACCTGTGTTACACCTACCTTGTATGTCAAAATTTGATTTTTTTTCGCGCACTAAATGAAGAGTCCAAGCCTTTGTTCATAAAGACATTTTACAGTACTCTGAAGAATAAGAAACGTAACTTTGCCATGATAGATCCTCCTTGGATTGTCCAGAAAGCAGATCAATTTGATGCATGCAGCAATAGGCATGGTGCTATTCCTTGCAAAATGCTAGTAGTATTTTTCACAGGAATAGTAAAACAACCAGTCCTTATAGACATGTTATAGCGTAATACAAAAAGAGGAAAAACGTGACTGTCTGCATGCAACATGGGCTCACCAAACTACACAGTCAACAGCTCTCCCGGTAAGAGGCAGTGCCCATTTATCCTCATGCAGATGAAAATAGGTATATTCGTAAAGGAAAATTGTTTCTGTATATATCCAGCTGTAAAGTCTGACTTGTTTTTTTAACCCAATGACATCACCACCCACAAGCTGGGCCCCACAGCACAGATGTGCTTTCATGTGCAGTGATATCACTTTCACTAAAACACTAAAGGCATGACTTTCGAGCAGTTTTAAAATTCAGATCAGTTCTGCTCATATTTAATCCAGACATGTTGGTTTAACACCAAGCCAAGCCAGACCTTTTAATGTTCAGTGGCCATGATATAAAATTCTTCACTGTGTTGCACCAATAAATTCAGAAGTGCAGTGTAATGTGCTATAGCCACAGACACTCTTGTGAAATTTAGGCAAGAGTGGAAAGCAACCATTCATTTTGTGCTTTACCACAGCACTTCAGTTCTTTGGAAAACATTTTTTTATCCCCCAAGAAATAACTAACTGTGTGGACAAAATAATTTATTGCTGCTTGTTTTGGTCATGTTGAGATTAAATTAAAGGTATGCTGTAAACCACCATCAGACTCTTCCTAAGTTAGGAACAATGTCGCTATGGCATTATTTAGGAGTTATTTAAAACAAACAATGGAAAGAAAGTGCCACTTGACACTGACAGCATGTATCTCTGTTCATTTTGCATTGTCAATAGCTCCAGTGGTAGCACTATTCTTTTGACAGCTAAAAGCAGATGTGTGGGTTAAGTATGGGAGCAATTCAAATGTCCATAGTAAACTGCAGGGGGGCAGAGAGAGCTCAGAGAGCAGCAGCTTTAAAGTAATTGACTAATACAGTAAGGATATTAAAGTCATTTAGTGCCAAAAGGGAACACACTGATCCTTGACCCTGAGCCACTTTGGAGTAATCTAGTATTCAATCCAGCGTGTAATGACTGCCAGGCCTGTCAATCCTCCGGGCTCTCCAGTCAAATGCCTGTGGCTACTATTGGCTTATGGTAAAAGGACAAAAATGCAAGGAAATGCCTCTCAATCAGGCTATGATGTGATAATGTTATTGCTCCAATGTATTCTATATTGTCCCTGCATAGTTTAATCTGTTGAGATCCATGTCAAAAATTGCCCTTGTTCCCCAGAGGTCTTTACTCAACCTTTTAGTAATACAAGTGGATTTGAAAGGAGAGGGGTAACTCACTTGATGAATGGTTTCCAGTTAATATAAAAAATAAGAGGTCAACTGTGGCTTAAAGGCTAACCATGGAACGTATAAATTAGAATAAGCATGCTAGTAATCTGATTAGTAAGCCTTGCTCTTCATTTACCCCAGTGGGTAAAATATTTTCCAATAAATAATATTGACACTGAAATTTATTTACAAGAATGACATAATTCCTACAAAGTTTAGATGTTGAGAGGACTTTCAGCTGGGAAGCAATAAGAACAAAAGGTTCACTTGCTTCTGTCACTTCTTGTCCTTAAAACTTGTGCAACTACTGGGAATCTCATATTTTAAATTAGGCACCTCACATTTGAAAAATATAATTATTGCTACAGGCTGAGTAGTCCACTTGAGCTTGAAAGAAGGAAATTGCCATTTCTTGTTATTTTGATTTTGCTAATTAAAACAGGGAAAACTGACCCACATAGATTCTCTAAAGTTAAAAAGTCAAAATGGGATAATAATTATGCAAATTTCTATGCATTGCTGTAAAAATGATCTTTATATTTCATTATATGGTCTCCACTATTTCCTGACCCCATTTTCCATGTGGTGTACATAAACTTTGGGAAGGGTGAAGCTCGAGTGATAGTGATGCTTCCACTATTTTTAAAGAACCATGAGCTTACATAACAGGCACTTTGCCTAATTTGATTCTCTATGATTCCACAAAGCTCTCCACAGGGATGACACAATGCAAAAAGGAAAAAAAAAAAAAAAAGAAAGAACCTCTCCTGAGAAATATCTTGCTTATAACTTTGAAATAACTTCAGTGTCAAAATCAAATGTCTTTCTCCAAAATTCTGCCTGTCCTCTCTCAGTTCAGTGCCCCAAAGTCATTATTCAGTATAAGGTTCTATTTATAAACCCATTTTCCAGCCTGTGCATACTTTTTTACACTTGAAAAATTATGATTTTGTGGACAGTTTTAGAGGATGAATCAGAGAAAGAGGAAAATTGTCCTTTTGTGCTCACTAAATTCCCTTGCCATGAGGGTAGAAGCACATGCAATGAAAATTGTGATCCCATCAGGCGACGGCTGGCGATGTTCCAGCTGAAATCTTCACAGCCAGTTTTATCACAACCTGGTGTTTTCACTGGGAAAAAAATTAAAAACAAACATCACAGAACCTCTACAAGTAAGCTAACCTGAAGCAGGATATGACAGGTGTTGTGTTATTTTCCTGTAACAGAGCAATTAGCCAGTGCCATGTAAATGGCACAGTTTGGCAAAGAAGATGCTTTGCAGGAGCAAGTTCTCTCTTTATTTGGGAAGTTCTTGATATGATGATGACAGACAAAAAACTACTCACATCCACCCATGTCCTCTCTGAGAGCTCACATCCCTTTTCCTCCCAGATCATGGTGACTCTCCCTCTTGAGGGGTAGTACTTAAATCATCATGGGAACCTATGCAATACTTCACCTGGGGTAAATTCAGCTCCGCCATTTAAATTAATTACTCTCCTTTGTACCTCCAAAAGGAGAGTGCAACTTGAAGCCATGTGGATTTTTTTCCACTTCAGCAGTGCAAGTATTGTCCCAGCAGCACCTACCAGCTGATGTGGAAGGTACTTGTAGCAATGCTCATCTGCCAGAAGGGTAGGGATCAATACACTCCCTTTTACCTGTCTGGGATGCAAGTGCCTCAGTTTTTCCCAGTTCAGCTTCCTCCTGCTTTTGCCAGTGGCAGTTGTAGCAGACAACACAAGGCATAGATGACTGGGGAACAAAAGAAACAGAAGACCCTGAAGTCTCCCCTGACACAAGTGCAGGACAGTTTCTTGTGACATGGCACACTGACTGCCAGGCAGCTGTCTCCTTGCTGCCCTCTTCCCCTCTACTGAACCTGTAAGCCTTGTACCTTTGTCCCTCTTCCATTTTCAGCAAAAGTGACATTTCCCCCTTTTTCATTACTACCGAGGGAGCAGAGATGGCTGACATATTCTCAGCCTGAGTGAGGATTGAGAAGATCTGCTCCCTTTGCATTGTTTAATAAGGAAGTTGAGGCAGCAGCAGTTTGTGTCATGGTTCCTACCTGCTTTTGCCTTCCAAAATAACTATATATGGTTTCAACATGAAAGTGTAGAAAACTAATTTTAAAAAGTGTGAAGTTTTGGGAATGGGGAAAGAAACACTTATCAGAAAAAATGTCAAGGACCTTTGCTGCAGCATTCACAGGGTAGCCAGGTATGAAAGTCCTTTCAGGGATAACCCTGTTCTTTGGTTATTTTCACTGGTAGCTCATCATCACACTTGGAAGCTGCTGATCTTTAGAGCAATGGTATTTCATGATGCATGCTTTTGAATTACAAAAAGAGAGGGAAAAAATTTTAAAAATGCAAGAAAATTCCTGTTGCTCCTTAACCCACTTGAAGCCAGAAATGCCTTAAAGCTAGTAGGTTTTTAAGGCTAGTAGATTGCTGAGAAGCCCACAAAAGGTAGCTCAGCTCTAGTACGTCTTCCTTTGTTTCTATTCCAGGATGATTGTGTTTTTATTTAAATTCCAGAATTTAAATGCAAGTCTAAAAGCCACCTGACCCCTAAGGGTCTGGATGTTTTTTGAGTGAATCTGTAGTCATACCCACTGCTGTGTCCCTGTTAAATTGGTGTAGTTTTGTAGCCTATGCAAAGGGAACTTGTTTTACACTCCCCTTTTATGAACATTTGAAACCATTAAAGCCATCTTTAAAACAAATTTCAAGATTATCTTTTTGAAACAAGGCTTTAAACACAGACACACAGACACACACAGATGTATGCATGCATGCATTCCACTTTTATGACTTTGGAATAAAAATGCAAATGAATTTATTAGCTTAAGCATGGCACCAAATAGAAATTTATGCACATACATTTTAAAAACAGACCCCTTGAACATAACGCAGTTGCAACCTATTAATTTTCTTTTTTGACAGTTTTTAAAGTTCCCCTAAAAAATGAAACAGCATGAATACTGTCAATATATCACAACAGCCACATTAGGTTTTGTGATATACATCATAATATAAAGAGCACTATTAGAGCACAACCTGGGAACCATTAAATCATTCTAAATCACTGTTACATTCCATTAGTGTCAATGGTGAAACCACATAATAGGCTTTATTACAAACTTCACCTTGGTAGGCCATTGTCTCTAATAACCACTTCTCTATGATGTGGTATCATACCCAGAAATCCAGGGAGATAATAAAGGCTCCCTTATTTCTTTTTTATTGGATGGGTAAAGTTAAATTTAGTTGTAAGTAAAAAAAAAAAAAAAAAAAGTCTTGAAGCTTTGTTCACTAACTGTGAGTTGCTGCTATTTGGACAAAAAAAATTAGGCAGACTTGGGAGAACAGTTTGAAATAAATTTAAATCCTGGTAAATGCTTGAGGCCAAGGTAAGATAGGCAGTCCTGCAATTATGATGTCATTTTTGAAATGCAGCTTAGTGCATTTATGGCCTTCTTTACACTTTTGTTCAGATACAAAGCATTGATTACAGAAACATTATAGGAATTAAATCTTTATTCTCATCTCTCCAACCCCTATTAAGAAGTATCCATTAGAAAATTAAGAAAAGGATAGAGGAAAGAACGAAAGAAAGAACGAAAGGAAGGAAGGAAGGAAGGAAGGAAGGAAGGAAGGAAGGAAG
>VXBI01002354.1:816492-850689 GCA_013397375.1 Toxostoma redivivum | reverse complement strand
TGGGAAGGAAGGAAGGAAGGAAGGAAGGAAGGAAGGTGTCTCTGCACAATAGTGTTTTCTTCCTTTCTGAATTTTTAGAAATGCTTTGGGGGAAAAAATAGTGCACATAATTAAGGATCCCTTTTTCCATCTTGCAGGGTTAAACCTGTCTCACCATAATACATGTGATGACACAGATCAACTCAACAGACTGTAGTGTGGTCATTCAGGGTAAGCACCGAGAACCTCCCTGTTTTGGGGAGCTGGGGATACTCAGTGCTACCTGGCGTGAGTCTCTAGGCAGATGTGGAGGAATTCTGTCCCCCTGAAACTCATTTGATTTGCTTTTAACTGGAGCAAGGGCCCCAACCTCAAGTTTTGAAACTTTTTTTGCACAAGAGCCTTATATTTCCTGCGAGAACATGGATGAATTTTGATCAATTAATGGCTCTATCATCACAGCTTTTCACTTAGTCATCTTGCAAAAGCCAACTTGTGAATTCAGTTTAAACAACACTGCAATCCCCCACCATCATTATTCAGTTATTGGAGTGTCTGAAAACATTTCTTATGGTGACGACTAATGTATAGTGCCTGTCTTTATAATTCTTTCATGTGAGTTCACTACAAGAGTTGGAGTAACTGGGAGGTAGATGTGAAGAGACAGGTGAGTACCCCAGCCTTGTACTGCAGCGGAGTTAATGAACTGTATCCTCTTGTCCACCTGACTGATTTCTAGGGCCTGATGGCATTTTATCCTTAAATTTTCCTGTAGGGGCTGATTAGGCATGGATGTAAATAAGAACTGGTCCTTACATCATAAAAAGTCAAAGGTTTTTACAAGGTCAAAAGTCCTTTCTGATTGGATCAATTGTTATCAAAAAGAAAATATACCCTCTCAAATGAGTAACAAGAAATAAGATGAAATAAAAATTAATCAGCAATATCTTCTGTTAGCTCAATAAAATAAAAGCATTTTTCTTTATTTCACCTATTCTAAACTTAAACAATTCCTCTGAGCAAATCCTCCTTTGTCCATTTTTTCATTCCTTTTCTTTCCTGCATCCCGGGTTTTTCTGCATCTCTCTGAAATATTCCTGTTTTAAAACAATGACCCAGTTCCACATTCTCTGGTATGTCCCATATATTTGTGGCAATTTTGCACTTACCTTTTTCCTTCTAAATGGCAATTTTATGTAGCAGCTCAAAGAGATTTCAAGTCTCTTGCATGTACAGGGAACAACAGTCAAGGTTTGCGTTGTCTTTCCTTACATTCGTTCCTTTAAAACTTCAGTTCAGTACTTTCAACATTAATTTCAACTTCCACTGATCAGAATAATATCTTGCTATGTATGAAATACTGTTTTAGAAGTATGAATCTGGTTTCTTCATCTACACAGTATGAATTTACCAATCTCCCAGGCAACCTGTACTGCCAGATATAGAAATCCCATATCTCCAGTATGTAAGATCTGAAGTTAGAATATAAAACTCACTCTGAACTTGGAATATCCCCAAAGGTAGCCAGATCAGTCACTGGAAACAAAGGAAAAACTGTAGGAGGAAGGGGGACTATAAAAGGATAAAAAGGTATGTCGAGGGAGATAAAAATGACAATAATTCTGGGTGGCACATAATGGTTAATTACAGATTTACTAATAAACCACAGGGACTGCATTCATTTACTTCTTTTAGGGTAACCTGAGACCAAGGTCATGCTCTTCAGCTGTGGATGAAATCAGATGTGGTTCAAGAGGGACAGAAAGGTGTGGACAGGAAGTGAAAGATGCCAGCAAATGAGAGAGCTGAGAAATACATTTAGTCTTTTGGATACTTTTACCAAATTCTAAACCTCCTTCAATATTGCTGGTTTAGAGCCTGGCATGGCAGACACCAGTCCATTTTTCAAGGTCAGATGCGCATATCCTGCCCCTCTTGTTTCTCATAACTTGAAAAATTCTAGTGGTTTTTTTCAGTGTCTAAAATAAGCCATAAGAAAGGGTTAAAAAGACACAACACACTCGTGAACAATAATGGATAAAAAGAAAAAATATGGGAAACAGAATTTTGCCAAACAGACTCTGTGGCGGCTTAGAAGAGGGAATGAATGAACCTTGCTTAAATTTGGCCACATTTGAATAAAGCATTTAGCTAAAATACAACCCTTGATCTTGTTTTCTATTTCCAGTGTATACCATAACTTTTTAAATATGCTATAGTTTGCAACATCACTGATGTTGACAAAGATCTGGACAATTTCTGATGCCATTTAAACAAGTTAGTCTGTTAAATTTTAGGTCCTCCTTGAGCTTCTCAATTTTTTATTCCCGCTTTCCTTTTTGTCTTGTTTGGGGGGAGGTGGAAACTAATACATCTAGGTAGTTAAATATTTAGAAAGCCTAATTCAGGGTTGTATGCAACATATGAAGCTATTACAAGGGCAATAGTGGCAGTGTGCTTAGCCTTGGCTTTAATATTCCTGTGATGTTAACTTGGGACCTGAGGCAACTTTCCTCTCTTGAGAAGTGTCAAAATACATCGTGCATTAGTATAAAACATAAAATAAATTCATTGCTAATTTTAAGAAAGAGATGACTCAATACTTTAGATGATTAACAGGGAACAGCAGCTATACCTTGTTACCATGTGCAACATCCAATTTAAACACCATATCTAAACAAGAAGTCAAATAAGACAAGGAGTTTTAATTTTATACATTCTTCTATATTTCTTCTCCTGATGCTGTGATACAAAATAGTCCCTCAGATGGTTTCTTTCATTACTGGCATTAAAAGGTGGAGTGATGGACAGATTTGCTCTCTCTAGGTTAGCTCCTCTGCCCTTCGCTCCCTCTCCTCCAAAATGTTGCCACATATATGTGTGTATGACACTGAAATATTTGTCCCCACTCAGTATAGGCAGAAGTGGCAAAGAATGATAACAAAACATCTGCAAGGTGTAAGTGCTTCCAGAGAGCACTTTGCAGATGCTGAGTATCTCATGTTATTGCACCTACCGACAAAATACTTATCCTCTGACTGAGCAAAATAAACATTTATTAGTGTCCTTACTTATTAGTATCCTTGTCATTTAAGTCAGCAAAATAGGCTGGATGAAAATGGATCCAGGACTGAAGGAGAACACAATAAAACTATTTGTACCCTTTTTCTGGCTAACCATTGAGTCACCAGCGGCTGAGGATCCTGTCTCCTGCTCCTTATTTGCAGTTGCTAAAAAAAACCCATCACCTGCTGTCTGTTCTGTATCAAGCATGCTGGCCTGGCAAATTAAAAGGAAGTTAAAAAACAGAAATGTTTCTTCAGAAATTAGTCCATGATGCTATGTGCATACAATGCAGCCCAGGAAAAGAAGCAGTAAGATATTAATGATGGATATTTTTACAGAAATATTTGAGAGCTTGGTGTATTATAAAATATATGCAAGCATTTGGTGCTTCATGGTTTATAATGCCCTGAAGCAAATTGTAAGCCATCAGCATATGGGAAGATCAGAACCTTCCGTTTGGGTTTTGATTAATCAAATATATTATGAAATCTTTGCTATGTCTTATTTTTCAGAAAGTCTATTTTTGATATTAATATGTCTCTGCAGATTAGATACAGATTAGATACAGATCAGTTGTTTCATGAAAATAATTCTCTTATCTTTTTTCTCTTGTACAAAATATTATGTTTTTTAAAATAAAAACCATCAGATAAATATTTAAACACAGATTTTCTTCATGTGGGTGTCTCTTCCATGCTATTTCACTTATAAGTCTTTTTACAAATGAGGCACTTTGAAATGTAGGACCTTTAATATTCTCTAACTTTCGAAACAATCACCAGAGGCCTGTAGACTGCTACCTACGACGAGACAGCCAGTTGTATTTCATTCAGCATCTTTATGGCTGTGTGTCAGAAGCCTGAGTGTTAAACCCCGAGTCTCATCCTATTAACCCAGTCATATAACCTTGAGCTATCCAGACTTGCAGATAACAACAGTATCTCTAACATGTATATCAGTCAGGGTGTGAACTTTTTATCAGGTACAATTAATGTTTAAAAGTACCTGCATTAAACAGACAAGTATGCATATTTTGATTCAAAAACATCTAGAGTCAGTGTTCTAGTGTTAGAATAATATATAGTAATGCCAGTTATTCTACTAGTGCATTAAGGGTCTGTTGGTAATTATATTATAATCATCTTTCAGCCTTTTGGAAAGGGCTGATGAACCTTTTTCTAATTTCTCTAAACTGGGGAAATGGATGTTACAATGTTTAAATATGCATATCAAAAAGGACTGCCAAAAAGTACATTTCTGCTCTCTTGCTGTTCATGGAGGGTCAATAACTTATTTGTTTTAAACCAAAGCATTTGTGTACAAATGACAGTTTAGATAAAAATGGGAATTCAAGATTTAATATTTTTAGTTGAGGGAGGGCACAGCATTCCAATTTAGTAATCAGATTTTCTATAAAAGTGCAATATTTTCCAAGCAAAATGGTAAAGCTCCTTACTACAGAGGGCAGAGGTCCAATCTTGTGAGCTGCTGAGCTGCTGAGCAGCCTGAGCTCTTTCAGCATCTTTCAGCATCTTTCAGGATCAAGTCCATAACGAATAAGCACACCAACTACTCTGATACCAGTGACCTTAAACGTTTTGGTCTACAGGGTCAATGATCCATGAACTAAGACAGATTTACGGTACACAAGTGACAGTAGTGGTTTAAGAAGAATAAGTAAAGAAGTTGTGTCAGTCTTCACTTTGACTCTCCTTGCTCACAATGCATACTTTAAGCCCTGGGTTTACCTGTGTACTTCATGTTCTGGTTTTTTTTTCAATGGAGAGCTCCTGTTTACTTGTAAAACTTCTTCACACCAAGTAATAAATTTTGCTGAGTAAACAAAGTACTTTGGTAACAGAATAATTGTACTGACAGGTTTACAAAATTACTACTTCACTCCCTGCTGTGTGAATATTTAAAAGAGGTATGTTAGGACATACATGTGGTCTGAGGCTTCTGGATCAGCTGTGGGAGATGTCTCGTAGCTGTGCACGCAGGGATCATCGACCCAGGGAGAGCAGTTGGATGCCCCTGATTCCTGGTCTGCAAGCCTGGCATGCGGCCCAGAAAGCACTAGACATACTATTCTCTTCTTGTGCTACATTCTTCATTTGGATGTCCTGCATCTTAAAAGCCACTTTATTGTATTTGATTGTAACATTTCCCCCACCCCCAATTCTTCCCAGCAGCCATTTTCACTGTCTTTTTGTGAGCAGAGAGTATAAGCAAATGGATCTTTTTTTGTGGTGGGGGGGCGGTGCATTTGATCACATGGGAGTGTTTAAGAGGGCTTTCACACCTGGAGCTATCTGGCCCCCTCTAACGCAAAGTTTGAATTCAGCAGCATTTCTCTGTTGGCACTTCTTGCCACTCTGGGCTCACTCCTACTGACTGCTGAGAGCCCACATTTGGGAGGGGGATTTGCTCACTGCAAAAGATATTTGGCCTCCTCAACACGCCATTCCCCTTAACACCTGCCTTCTTTTTCGCTCCCCTACACATAAATACTGCACATGCATGCACATACATGCAATGTCATATAAATGAGTTGATAGCCTGGACATAAATGACTGGTCTTAGAACATTTTTTAAGATATTGTTGATGGTTTCCAGTACACACATTGTAAACCTGTGCTTATGCAGACAACAAATGCACAAATGCAAATTCCTTTTCTGTGCTCTAAAAGAAAAGCAGATAATTTTGTGACAGAGTTGGCAGGCAGATAAACAGTCACACTTTAAAAATACATAGGCTGATGAATAGAATTTCAGAAATGAACCATAGTTTATCTTGTTCATTCTTACTGTGTCTGAGTAGTGATGAAAGAAACAGTGCCAGAACTCAAGGATATGATGAATAAGAAAGAACAAAATGACAACCAAAGGCCCTGGTGACCAGAAAACAAGCTACAGTTTGTCCCCCAGAGAGAGGCATTGATGGGTTGAACTTGCCATTAGAGGGAAGATTAAGTGTCCTTGGTTCCTCAGTTAGTTAATTATACACTCAAATCTTCCCAGTATATCACACAAGCCAGGCATTTTGCTTTTGAATATCTGTATACTGACTACTTGGATTGCTTATTGGTTATTTCTCTTGACAACTCAAACCTGAACACTAAATCCCATTGGCAACAACTATCTGTCAAGAGCAAAAAAAAATAAGATTTGTGTATTTAGTTTTCATTATAGAAGTGCTTGTAGTTGAAAAAATATGTACCTGTCAAGTTTTCGACATCTCGCTGGGGATGCAAGCAATGCTGTTGTGATTTCAAAACCTGGCTGACAAATTCACGTTCCAGTAGTAAAGACAAATCAAGGGGGGTTTTTTCTCTTTTTTTTTCCTTTTTTTTTTTCTTTTTGCTTTTTTCACCGCTTTGACAGTCATACATAACAATTTGAGACCTAAGTGGCACTTTGATGCACTATTCCATTATTAAGTGGTATAGTCACTATAGAATAGATGACGGGCCTATACTCAAGGCATTGTGAATTAAACAGCTTTCAACAATAGGGGAAATTGAATGGCCTAAAGAATTCTGAAACATAAAAAAATAATGATTAAAAATGTGTTTCAGAATCAGCAAGGCATATAATTTAAAATAATGTCAGGTACTGAAATTCAAACTGAAGAAAACAAAGTATGTTTTAGAAGAATCTTTAAAGTTCAGAGGAAACATGAAATAATTAGCAAACATTACCAAACCCACAATTAAGAATTTTAAATATGGCTCCTTGATGAATCTTATAAAATTAACCTGACATAAAAGAATCCTACCTAAAATTTAAAATGTGAAGACATAAAGGATTTTCTCCTCCAACTGTACTTTGATAGTATATTAATTGACTAGTTTTGTACTGGCATTTCATTGTATCTAAAGGTAAAGTTTTCAACTAAAGAAACATTGACTTAAAGTACTTAAATTAATTCTTTTGTCAATAACTATACAGCTAATCAATACACCTGAAATTAAACAACAGTTTTTGGCCAGAAGGCATGCTAATCCCTGATCTCTTTTTGTTGCAATTCATTAATCTTTCAGCCCTTCCCAATTAAGATTTCCCTGTCTGAATTGGAAAGTTTGAGACCCCAAACATCGCACCATGGAAAATAGATTAAAGAAACTGAAAGAAAGGTTTCCAAAAATTAGTTTTTTCCTGGGAAAATAAAAAATTCAAAAACTGCATTGATAACAATTCATTCTATATTTTTACTTAATAAAATGTAAGTAGATATTTTTTTCCTATTAAGATAAAAACCAAAAATACCCCTAAGCATAATTGGTCATATATTATCTTTTTTTTTTAAGATGATTAGTGGATGAAAAATTACTTTTCAAACAATGATCCAGTGAGATTACTGTTCAAAAAAAGACACCAAGCAATGAAAATTCTATTAATTCACAGAGTTCCTAAAATATTTGCTATAATACTTATCTTTCTGCAGTCCTGAAAACTATATCAAACTGATCTGTATCTCTGAATAGCATGTGGATTACTGTTTCAGTGCTTAGTTCTCAAAATCTTTTTTTTTTCTGTTATACTGCATTAGAAAGAAAAAACTGAATTATTCCTTTATCTTTTTCAATTGATAATCCTACAAAGCATGTAAAGCCACATTAGAAATGTAGTGCACTTTGCAAGATGGCATAGGTTATGACTCATATCTGCAAACAAAGGCCCCCAAAACCAGAGAAAAAACCCCAAATTCCCAGTCTGGGTATGATATCTTAAAATATAAAGGTGATTTGAGTGAGTTACTGAAAAATATTTCAGCAACATCCTATTTTTACATTCTGAGGCACTAAGAGAGAAAAAAAGAAATGTAATTATGAGAAATAAAATAAGGATTTTCTTAGTTACAATTCCTGGCCTTTCACTGATTGCAGTAAATTATAAATTATGCAGTCAATGTAGGCCAACAAAAGAAGACATCTTCAAATCTCAGTCAAAGGTAATTACTTAAGTCGGCTGAATGTTCCCTTTTCATAGAGTGTGATCTCTCTTTGACAGCTCACACTGACAGATGACCTTCTCAGCGACGTTCTTATCCTTCGGATCATGAGCAGTGTGCCTCTTTCCCTGAATATCTCTATATATTTGTGACACTAAGCTTTCAAATACAGCTATTGACAAATCAGAACATCAGTCTAAGTGCTGGTCTTCCTATCACTCACAATAAAGTAGCTATCACTTGTGGTGTTGTAGAGCAAGCACATCTCTGAAAAATGAGTTCTCACCAAGTGCTAATTTGACACAGCTCGCTTGCCTTCCCATAATTGCTCTGTCATTGTCAGTTGGCAGTTCGGGCTCATTCCTGGAAGCTGTGCCGTACAATTGGATACAATTACTCCCATTTACCACCACTATTATGCCACTGATGTTGCCCAGTTCGCATATTGACATGCCTCATTAAACCTGGATGCAGGCCATTAATGAACATTGTTAGCATTTCTCTTAAACTTTTTGCCTCTAATAAACAGTCAGTGTTCCATGAAGGAGCACTGCCATCCTTGTGATATGATATTTATTATCTTATGGGGGAAGGGGACTCTGCAAATGGAAACTATCCAGATGCTGTGAGAGAGATGTATGGTTAGATAGTAGAGAATAGCCCCGATCAGGAGGACCTTTTCTATCAGGGGCATCCTGCCATTAACCAAGTGACCTCCCCTATCCAAGAGAAGACAGGAAGGATAAACACGATAACCTCGGGGCGGCCCAGCCGCTTCAGGTTTCCCAAGGTTGCCCCAGCTCCTGTGGCTCCCCTCAGCCCCCTCCTACCCCCAGGTGGTGCTGCGGGATGCAGCAAAGAGCATTTTGCCCTGGGTCCTCAATCCATTATGTCCAGCTACTCCGATGTGCATTTTTATTCAGAGATAATTATGTGTTGATCAGAGAAGTCAGCGGCTGTCACCCATATGGCAGGCACACCTGCAGTGTGACATAGGTGGTAACGATGGCATGCTCTTGAGCTGTCATGACAGGGACAGGGACTTTATTATGTATATGTCACCATTTCTCTTAGGAAAATTATCCTTTTCCGTACAATGACAATAATGAATCTTACAACACTTTCATAAACCCTGTTTCCAGGCCCTTTTCCTTGACCTTCATTAAAACTCTGCCTAGCAAATTTACTGTTCTATGAACAAAATGCAAACTTTCTCAGCAAATGCAACTGAGCTTTTGGAGTTTCTTTTTAACCACTTTTCACAAAGTGGCTTCTCGGACAGCCAGTGGCCCTGCAGAGCAGATCCTGTGCATTCAAGGGCAATGACAATGCATAGAAGGTCTAGGATGAGGATTAACTAGCTTTTAAGTGCTAGAAATTTGTCTGGGACATAGAGAGAGCATTGCACTTAAACCAAGTTTATAGGATATTTTTTTTTTAATCTGGAGTGATGTAAATAACACTTCTGTTCAACACAGCATTGAATATTTTCAGTTGGAAGGAACCAACAATGATCATCTAGTTCAACTGCCTGACCACTTCAGGGATGACAAAAAATTAAAGCATATTCCAAGTGCATTGCCCAAAATGCTTCTTAAATACTGATAGGCTTGGGACATCCACCACCACTCTAAGAAGCCTATTCCTGTGTAATATAATATAGAATTTTTCTATCCCAGAATTATTCTCCCTCTCTTCTTGGCTTTCTTTTCTTCATGCTTCACATATTTCCTTCTGCTGTTTGGTTCATGGCACAACAGAAAGTCTCTGTGGAACTGAAACCCAAAAAGAACACACAGAAAGGCATTTTGTATCCAGGGAGAAGGAAGAAAAGGGAAAGAGAAGCAAGACTTTGCTATTTATCTCAGGCATCTGCAGAAGTTGTATCTAAGTATCAAAAGGAGAAACTGAAAAACTCCCATAATACTGTCTATTATTTAGGTGGATTCTTTTTTTACTGCAGACCATCCCAATTACAGTGTTCTCAGTTAAAAATTAAAGATTGAGGTGATAGAAAAAATGTAAAGAAAATTGATGTTGTCACTGTCTTTTTACAGATAACTTTTTTATTTTAAAATCTTCAAAAGTTTGAATATGCAGTTTCAGTTGACATTCTTCAACTTCGGGTTATCTTTATACAGATACTTGTATGAGAGTACAAGTGTGTAATGTGCCTGCTTGCTGTGGTTGTGCTTAACATATTTCTCCCATTTTGATATATACAAATCTACTTTCTGCAATATTCTTTCAATAGCAATAGAGTACTTCAGAGTAGAAGTAATTTCTTACATGTGAATGCTGTCTATCTGTCTAGGGAGAATTAAAGGACCAGGGAATTTAGCGTGAAATTTACATTTTAACTTTAAATGACTTTAGCAGAAGTTGCTAGCAGAAAAAAAGTGTAAAATTTGGGACAGTTACAAACTAGTGAACTTTCTTAGTCTGTTTTAAATGTAAATATTATCCTGTTGAATGCGCTTGTGGGACATGTATATGAATTCTGGAATAACAAGCCCTTTGGTTCCACTGTGGTCTAAATAACCATGTAGAATGCAGAAGTATATCAAAAGTATCTGAAAACTTTAACCGTATAACCCAATTTTAGCTTAGTAGTTTACTATTTTGTTCACATTGATTTGAATTATTTTCTCCATAATGACCTCAAATTACTTTGACAAATATTAAGGCTAGGATATTAATTTAAAATTCTCAGCTGTATTTCTAAGCAGTTAAAATTTATTCAATCAGTTCGCTGCCACAATTGCAAATAATAATATCATGGTGCTACTTTTGAAAATGGAAACAATCCTCAGCAAACCATTAAAGTCTTTACACTTCCTGTTTATATCCTGGTCAGTGTCTGAAGAAGCTATAGAAATACTACACTTCACTGGAGACAAAAAAATTAATATAACAGGCAAATGAAAATTCACTAAAATGAACAATTACCAGAGCTGAAACTGCTCAGGATACACAAGTTAACTGTTCTGAGAAACAAAAAGGACTTGTTAAATAAGAGTGGTCAAATCTCCATTTATACCCAGAAACAGCATCACAAATACCCTAGTGGTATCTACCAGTGCCATATAGCTCAACATATATATGTCACTGTCAAATGAATATATAGAGCATTTCCAGATCAGGTTATGGGGATACATAAAGCTTCTTGAGTATCTTGAACATCTTATGGATGTAATATTAAAAAAGAAGTTAAATAATAATGTAACAAAAAGGTTTTTGCCATTTTTTTTTTTTGAGGTGGAGTATAATATCTGCTATCTGGAAGGAAGAGGTTCTATCATTGTAGTTCTATCAATCTACCATTGATACAATTCTGCCTTTTCTGAATCTGGTCACCGTTCTTCAGTCTTCATGAAAGGAAAAACCCCACAATTATCTATCATGGATTACAAGGTCACACAGGAATTGGAGAATAGCATGTTGGAAAGAGATCTCAAGGCAAAATCTACACTGAGGTAAGGCTGAATGATAAAAAAAATGAGATACTGTATTTTTCTTCTCTTCCTATCTGAACAGGAATGTATGGTATGACAAGAACCATATGAGTCACAGGGTCATATCCTGCATGTAGAAGAGCATGATGCAAGTAATGCAAGAGGACTTCTACTTTCCCTGTGAGTCACACAGTGTCTACCTCCTGAGCACATATGCACTTAGCAAAAAAATGTTCACATATCTCAAAACTTCAGAGCATAAAATGAAAAGAGTAAAATCCATGAAAGAAACCATTACTGCCCTTGATTCCCGAAATGGTAAGTAATTTCTTGAGGTTCTATGCAGTAAACCTAAATAAGAAACTGCTGGATATACGTTTCAATATGAATGATGTTCTATGACAGTAGTGGGATAACTTTGTGTAAATAGCTGATGAAGTTTTATATTCATCATCTTCAATGCATCCATTCATTAAGTAGCAGAAGACTAATCTGATGGCAAAAGTAAAACTAAATGAGCCAAGGCTTTTTTTAACTATTGCTTCACATTATTTGTTACACATTACTGTCTCCCAATATTTGTTGGGATTTTTTAAAGTTCCTCTGGCATCCGTGGCAGCTCCAAACAGTCTAACATTAACGAGTAAGGTGAGTAAAAGTGAGGTTAAAAGCTTAAGGAAATACAGTCTATAAATTAGTACTGATTGACCTAGCGGAAACAAATTATTTTAAAAATAATAACATGCTACAACTATGTTTTCTGGAGTCAGAGTGAGCAGACTAGCACAGGCTATTGTGCTATTGCTTCTGACACAAACCAACATTAAGAATGAAAAACCATCACGAACTACATGTACCTTCTTCCAGATTCTTTCTGTTGTTTATTCTGTTCAGGTAGTCTCTTGTTTCTTTTACAGAAAAAAGTCTATTCAGGGACAGAAATTCTCCCAACTATGTGTTTCACACTTCATTGAGAACTTCTAAACTGGACAAGAAGAAGGCTGGGGGGAAAACACATCAGCCAGTTACCACATGAAAGGGACATGAACTGCTCTTAGAAGTGTCCTTGAGAAACAAATGCAGGGAGAACCAGGGTCCAGCTCTTTGAAAGCTGCTATAACTTGACAGTGGACGCCGGAACTAGTTAGCAGAGTTTAAATTCCTACTGCAACAGCTGCTATGAGCTGCTATAGGGTGGACTATCAACAGGGTTTCACAACAGTGCAAGCTTATGATTAGGGGGAACAAATCACAGAGTCCTGTGAATTTCTGTAATTATAGCTATACATAGCCTGGATTTGCTTCTTCTACTCCTCCAGATCCAGCAGAAATATATCCCTAAAAGCAGAAAGTTTACCGGAACAAGCTGTACAGTATGCAGTCACTTCATCTGGCAAACCAATGTGACAAAACTAACTCTCATTTTAGTTCCCCTCAAGGTGGTTGAATGTTATGGTGATGAATCCAGCATACCCTTTAGGTTAAGCAAGGCTAGGCTAGAAGCAAGGCTAGGCTAGAAATTTTATACACAGGGATTTGGCAAAGCCCAGTAAAAACCATTCTGAAGGATTGGAATGAAGGTGATGGATGAGGGAGAAACTGGTTAAAGGAAAGGTTTTCAGCAGATGTACAGAGAGCTTCTACATGGAAAGATGGACTACATTTGCACTGTAAGCGGGAGGTGTCAGTTAATGGCTGTGCGCATATGTATAAAGAAATTAGATGGCCTGTGAGGGTGGACTCAGATGGCCTGGACTGGCAGATTTTGGGAAGGGATGGCATGGAAAAGTTAGCTGTTTTTTGTTTGAAAGAATGAATATGTGAGGAAAAGAAAATGTCTGCTACCAAGGAGTTGTAGACCAAGTGATGGAAACTTGTGAGTAAGAGTGTATATAATTTGAAAAGGAAGAGGGAGAAGATGAAGAAGAAGGGAAAGATAAAAACAGAAATGAAGATCAGAGGAAGTAAAAAGAAAAGTCTTGATCCACTGTTCTTGTTACTTTAAAGTCGATTCTCATTCTCCATTATTCAAGGGAAAAGCTGATGGGTCAAGACCATATTCTATCTCATTCATCATCCATCTCTGGAATTTACCTTTAATCCTCACATATTATGGAAATAAGCGTACTATAAAAAATGAAAGAGATAGACAAGTGCTTTTCCAGATTTTGGCTTTGAAATCTAGGTAGATTTCATGAGAATGGTGGAGCTAGTGAATGTTTGCAAACCTGCCATTCAATTGAAGAACCATCTGCCAGACTTCACACATAGCGTTGACCTCAGAATCCCACTCTACCTTTACTGAGTGCTGCTACTTGAATGGTCAGAGTAAAAATGTGACAATATAAAATGTCATTAATATGCAGAAATCCCCCAGTATCAATCAATAAAATATAACCTGAAATATGCATTTAGATAGTTTTCTGTTTGAAGACAAAAAAATTATCTGTTCATTTTTTTCTAACTTAAAAAACTTCAGGGGGGAAAGAGCCCATAAAATGTGTGGATGCATCTTAGCTTATGCTGAGAAATATTTCCTCAAAGAAGTTAATGTTTTTTTTTGTCCTGGCTTTCATGTGTAAGTCATGGGGCTATTATTTGTGTTAAATAAATAATATTTGCATATAAGGTTATTAGTGTGCATGTAGTGTACATTTGCATATTGTAAATACAGTTGTATTTTTCTCCATGCTTTATAATTTTAGTAAATTCTTGTAATACAACATAGATTCCCCACGTATGAGTACCCCAAGGCCATCAGGAGGACCAATTGTCCCATGTGCACATGAATTCACAGCATCTCTCTGCAAGAATGGGCACCTAGGATAGTTCTCTCAAAGAATGAAATGTATCTCACTTTTTCACAAGAGGTGATAGAAGTTTAGGAACTTTATATCCAATAAGTCTTTAATGAAAAATCAGAGAAAGGGTCATAGTCTCAGTTCAGCCTTTTGGTACTTTTTTCCTGTGTAATGTCTTTATAGTCTTAGCCCAAATTTTACTTGTTTAGTAGTTATGGTTTTAATTTCTGCTGTTAATGGTAAGACTTGAGGGCTTTGAATTTTTAAAAGCTGGAGATTTTGAGTAGAAACACAACTCAACATATCAGGATTTTTCCTAAGCATAAAAACGTTATTTATTTTTCCCTGTTTTTATTCCACCTTTTTGAAAGAGTGCAGAAGTGTCAGCTGAGATATTTGGGAGGAAGTATATCAGGGAAACATTCTATCCAAATTTGGTAACTTTATCATTTGTTTCAATGATTGAAAAGAATGGTTATGTGCTTATAGTTTGACAGTACAATAAATCATTTATTAATCTGATCTTTAAAATATTATAAGAAAAAATGTAGTGTAACAGCCATATGAAGGGATTATTTTACAAATTAAAATCAGAGTATACTGAATCAAATAATTAGCTGAGCTGGAAGGCATCCCCAAGGATCATTGAGTCCAGCTGCTGTCCCTGCACAGAACATCCCCAAGGGTCACTCCATGTGCCTGAGTGCATTGTCCAAATGCTTCTTGAACTCTGTCACACTGGTGCTGTGATCACTTCCCTGGGGAGCCTGTTCTAGTGCTCAAGTACCCACTGAGAGAAGAACCTTTTTCAAATATCAACATAAACCGCCCTTGACACAACTTCTGGTGATTCCCTTGCATCCCGTCACTGGTTACCAAAGAGAAGAGCTCAGTGTCTGTCCCTCCGCTTCCCTTCACAAGCAAGTTGTAGACTGTGATTTTTCAAAGTATGAAATCAGCAGTAAATTAATGTTCTAATTTTACAGCCTTACCCACAAAAATAGGCCATACTAATGTCATTAAGATTTTGTGAGTCCACAGGATCCTGAGTACAAACTGGTGAAGAAGTATTCATTTACACTGACTGATTAGTCAGATCAAAACTGAAAAACCAAAAGAGCTGATCAAGTTTCCGAGTGTGATTCTGAGCAATACTGCTTCATCATGACATGGAGACAATTATGTGAGTGGCTGAGGTAAGATGGATTTGGACTGGAGGTCCACAGGAGGATGTGCAAGGTTGTGCTGGTTGCCAGCCTCATGCCAGATGCAGGCTAAATTTACGTGACTCTGGCCATCCTGCATCCAGGCCTAAGCTGGCTCATATTCAGCAATGAGCCATTCTGACTCGTACTTTTCCAGTCTTGTGGCCTCTCACTGGAAGGAGAGTTGCAGGGTCTGTGCAACACAACTCTTTGGTGGTTCCTCTGTGCATGAACCTCGCAGCAGTTTCAGTGCCTCAAAGACAGAGATAGCTGGAATCCACACAAATCTTTCTGTTAATCTCCCTGTACTTCAGACTCACCTTCACTGACTGTGTAGGGATTGCTCTGCAGTTTTCCTAAACAATAAAGAAAAAGAAATAACATCCCTAAATAATTTAGCTTTGATGGCATGGCAATCTGATCTCCATGTTTCTTAACTACATTGAAAAATTTTACTAGGTATTTTTCATATATAAGCAAATATATAAAAATTCATTTATTGTCATGTAGAGTTAGAAGTCTGACCTGTTGATGGGTTTTATAAATTGTTTCATTTACAATTTAGTGTGTTCATGTATTTATTTTCAAACAGAATTCAGAAGCTTATTTTAAAAGGCTGAAATTTTGTTGTAATGCTGAATTGTTCCACAGTGAATAACTGCAACTACCACCAATATCTATTTAAAATATCCAACCTAAAGAAATGGACTCCTGCATTTTTGTTTCCAAGCAAAAAAAATTTTGCTAAAGGTAGCAGTAATACTGCATTATTTATTACATGTGTGCTGTCATACTTGATGACACTCTAACCCTTTGGATATATTGCAAACTAAATGAACTCTGCTGAAGAAAAAAAAAAACAGTAAATGAAGACTCTTTGAGCCTGAAGCCATGAGATGCACATCGGCAAAGTCTGAGTCAACAGTTTCCTAGCTAACTTTCAGAAGCACAAGTGTCCTTCTAGGTGTATGTACCCTACTGATCTTAAACAGAGCCCCTATTCATGAGCAAAATAACTGCACAGGGCAGGGAAGTTTCTCTTGTATTTGGGTTTCAATATAGGAATGCTGCTATCTGATAATAAATGTAATAAAAGTTCTTTGTTTCTGCAGAGACTGAAAATTATGAAGGGCTCTGTTACTGATCTGCTCAGTGTTATTGTTTAGAGTCCTAAAAAGTACCTTGACTAGTCTTTAATGTCTTCTGTATTTACATTTCCCTGCAGATTCATTTCGTTGGCAGTTGTAGACATTTGTGCCTGATGTTGCATAATTTTTGTTTTTCTGACATAAACTGCCCTGCTCAGTTTTGTGAAACAAGTGCTCCTTGTCTGAGTCACCTGAATTAAACATTTATTTTATGACATCAGCCTGCTAGATTGCCATACTCAGAGACAGTACATAATGAAGGACGACCATTTGGATTTTCCACCAATCTAGCAGCCCAAAATGGTTTTTACTTGCCAGAGACCTATCCTAATTCTCCATGGACTAAATTATGTATCTTACAGAAGGGCTAAATAGACAAAACTTAAGCCTATAGATAAAAAAAATTATCCTTGCAAATGACCCAATGGCAGTAATGAAGATATAGCCTCCAGTCTTTGCATGGATGGCAAATATCATGGATAAGACTCTCTTTCAGCTGAATGATTAGACTCCCAAAGCACTGTCATCTACAACCTGTTTTAATGGCAATTTAAGAATTCCTCTGTTTTTTCCAGCTTCCTGCTGCCCCTCAGAACCCATAGGATGCCTATCAGACTTGTTCCACTCCTGCTACCTCCACGTGGGTGTTTCAGATGCACTGTAATACCTATCCATAGTTTCTCTGAAGCTGAACTAATGACTTAAACAGCTATGCACGATCAGGGGAAAGAAACAGAAAAAATATTGTTATGTTGTTATCCATTGTCCTATTACACCTAATGTAGGAAAGCAAAACAGAACTTTAATTTCCATTGATTTCATTGCAAATGGTTTGGTTGACCTGTTCTGGTGACAGAAACATGGACAGGTGAGTCTCACAGCCTATTTCTGACACTATCCTAAAAGGAGTTACCATTATTGAGAATACCTACATCATAACCAACATTCTTGGTTTTGGAAGTCTTGACCTCTGTTATGTCGTGATCCCTCTTAGTTTTCAAAAAGAGTGGTGGTAACACTGGTCTCAGGCCTAACCTCTGTGGTGTATAATCAATGCACTTTCAAAAATTTAACTTAATATATATTCTAGCACTTCTCTGACACAGAATACTACATGTATTAATTTTATTTTCATGCTAATCACCAGTGATTGCCAGGGTATATGCCACATTCCATTAATTTTTTGCAGACTTTTTTTGCGCATTGATCTGCAACAGGAAAAGAAAGAATTCATTCTTGTCTAGCCCGCCAAGTGCTACTAATACATTTTTATAACAATAATCTTACTGTACATGAGTGTTTCATACTTCTCTGTTCATAAGAATGCAGTGACCAGCACTCTGATTTGACAAACCAGATAACTGGGATGTCACAAAAAGTTTCAGAGTTTGGAGCAGCTCCTACATTTTTTTATGATAGACTGAAATGCAAACCACTTTATACTGCATTTCAAAACCATCTGCCAGTTATATGTGTTTGACTAAGCTGTCTACAAGTACAGTTTCAGACTTAGATCAACATTCCCCTTGTGAGGCAGAAATTTCAGCACCTCATTGCTATCTTCTGAGCAGCTGCAAACCACAGAACAAACGTACATTGTTTCCTTCTCTCGAGAGCCATCTGCTTGATGGATAATAGCTCATGTCTGCTACTTCTCAGCCTGGTGGCCAAAATCTATGCCGTGAGTTGGAAGATGCTGTCTTCATAACCCAGTGAAAAGTTAAGCAGAAGAAATAAATGTACTCACAATTAGACCATATTAAAATTTGCACATATGAAGAGTTAGAACAGAATTTCCTGGTAGCACTGGTTCTGATATCTCACTGATTTTAAGTGTTTGATTTGATTGACAATTTAATCTTGGTTTTGTAAGTATGTATGTGTGGATATGAAGCTCCCACTTAAAACACTTTTTTGCCTGCAAAAGTTACCATTTACAACTGCCCTGAATATTCTTGAGCTATGTCTGCAGTTATTGGATATATTTGCTCAATATTTTGTTAATTGTTAAATTGTCCAGATTAAGATTTCTATTTCTTTCTGTAAGCATCATAGCACTCAGCACATCTAAACTGTAAAACATCAAAATTTCTCCAATATAAGCAATATACAAGCTATATGAATGAAAATAATTATTTTCATTCATTACGTTTCACGGCAATGAGTTTTATTTTCCAGAATAATATGAACATTACCAACAACAGATGTCTTTCTCTCATAATGTTTTGATCCTGTTCTATTATTTTGTGCAAGTCCAAAATTTTGTTATGACTCTAGTACTGTGCAGTACTGGGTCTTGGGATGGGAGTTGTATTATTTTAATAATATTCATAAGTACTTATTGTGCAATCACTGCAGACCAAATAGTTTTTGAATAAAGAATTTTCTCTTTGTGCAACAGTTAGAAAAATCAAGATTGTTGTTGTAGGTAGACTTGGGATATTCCGATAAAGAAAGTATAGAATATTATTATTGATGGTGTTGTCAAATGGAAATGTAAAGAAAGACACTTTTCTTCTCCATAAATTTTTCCAATTAAAAACACAACAAGCCTGTATTTTACAAATACTCTGTTAGTTCAAAAGATTCTCTGATTTCTCAGTGCCTGATACAGAGAACTTCATGCCAGAGAGATTTTTAAGTTGGAGTCTTACAATGAGTTACAAGTTGACATCTTTTTAATGATGAATTAATGAGCAATAAAAGCATTGCAATTCCAATGTATAGAGAACCTTGTGTTTAAAGGCACAGATTCACTGAGAGTGGTTCTGTGACCTTTGTGGTACCAGCAAAGGTTGGGTTCAGTGCAGGCAACATCCAATCAGTCTTTCAAGGTTAACTACACATGCCAAGCTGGGAAATGAAACAATTACTAACAAATTTTATGGGTATATTCTGTCAAATTTAAAAGGCAGTAAGAAGTCTAAATTAAAATATGCCTGAAGAAAGTATCCAAAAAATACAAATGAAATTTGGGGTTTTTTTCTCTTTTTTTTTTTTTTCTGTCTTCTTTCTTAAGTTGTCATTCTGAACTAGGCACTGAAAATATCAGTGAAACTAAAAAAAGGTATGTGGGAGACACCACATACTGTTGGAGGGAAAAACCCACAATGTGGAGGGCAGGAGTGCTCAGGAAGGATGACATCAGTCATCATCTGGTCAGCATTGACACAGTGAGCCTGAATGACTAATTATATTGTAATTAAATTTTAATTAGCTCTACCCTGCTTTCCTTAGTTTAGTAAGTTAAATAAACTTCATTTTATGGTACTCGATAAACCAATGAGAAGAGTCTAGGATTCTGCACTAATTAAAGTCAGCAATATGGCAAAATTGTGTGCAAAATGTAAGGAAGAAATGTTTCTTTGCAACTGAAGTAGTTTCTTATATTTTGTATCCCTTTTATATTTTTTGACTACTTCCCATTAGTGGCATTACACTGAAGTCTCAAAAAATATTATATCCTATTCTTGCATATTTCAGACAAAACAACAAAGGTATTTTTTATATAACTAAACCATTTCCCAAAATTACAAGTTCAATTTCTCCCCATGTAACTGGAAACACACTCAAAGAAATAATAATAGCCAGATCAGGAAGTTAAAAAGAGTAGACCTAAGTTGCTGTTTGAAAGGTTTGGGACTAGAAATACCTGATACTGGAAAAATATATTTCTGTGTGTTTGTGGCCTGATTCTCAGTCAATGAATTTTACCCAGTGGATCCTTTAAGATCTTTCAAAACTGTATTTCCATGTGTTAGCAAAATGCTGGATTCTAAAACTTATATCTTGTCATTTTGGAGTAAGCAGAATTTCACCATTGGCTTCAACTCTAGGTGGACAGTGATACAAGCTATTAAAACATGCTTTTTTTTCCACTTTGAAAAAATTGATTTTATTACAAATCAAATTTCTTTAACAAAATGTATTCCATTTTGAAAATGCCACTGAATAACTGTATACAGGATGTAGCTCCCGAAGAGAAATTGAGACCAGCCTCTATCCTGCAATCAAGGGGACTAGGACTCTGCTCTAGCTTTCCTGAAGAAGCTCCTCATCTCCAAATTTATGAGCGTGTTTGAAAACTCTCTTTATTTTTGGGGCTACTTTTTTTTTTTTTTGTAACTGATGACTGGAGAAAGCCCTTTCCTTCCCTCTACTATTTTTTCCTAGTTCACCAGTACGCAGGAGCAGGACCTTGTTGCTCCAGTTATCTACAACAAATCAGCACTGCTGTATTGCCTGGATTTCTTCTCTGTTCTTCCTATCTGCCCACTATATTGTCCCCTTCAGGCATAATTATAATTAAGTTATATAGCCTGTTTCATATACCTGGGCAAAGTAAATAATCTTCTCATCTCAAATCCATCTAAGACAGAGGTAGAAGAAGTTTAAGGGAAGAAGAGAATATCAAAAAGTGTGGAAGTCAATCAGTCAAGTCAGAGTAACTCAGAGAGAAGAAAACATCATATTTGAAATTGTGATGGCAATTGGAACAGAAGGTAAACATTTGTTTCTGTAGAGTATAAGCTGACCTATAGCAGGTGTTCAGACAGAAGGTGGAACACAGACATAGGGGAGAGAAAGAGAAATCCTTGCGGATGTCAAGGTCCTTGGTTTTCATTTCACTAGCAAGGAAAAAAGATGGCAGTGATATGTGAAAAAAAAAAAAAAACAAAACCACAAGTTGTTTATGACCTGCTACTTATTATTTCAACATATTCACTTTCAGCTAATTGAGGAAGGGAAAAATCACACAATTTGACCAGTGAAATATAAAAGTTCAACCTGACATCCACTCAGTTATGACTTTTGCAACAACATAAAATAGCAAATGCATTAGGTAACAGTTTTTTTTAAATTTTAAACATTATTGAAAACTGTTATCCCTTTCTACACGATTACCTGTATATACCTTTGTCTCCTTAGGGGTGTCAATTGAATTTCAATTTATCAGCTCTGCATTTCTTTTTGTATTACTCCGATGTATAGATCAACCTATCAGACTTAACCCCTAGTCTTTGATCTCTACTCTCTGTTAGACACTTCAGGATTTTTTTTTGCAATGGTATCTACAAAACTTGTGGTAGAGAGGTTATGGTGCAGTTAGGGAGAGCTAATTATAATTAATTAATCAATTTATTAACGCATTGGAACATTCAAGTTCTATGATGGCTCCCTAAGTAACCTCATTATCTTATTTTCATTACCATCCTCTCATCTATTCCCTTCTTTATTTTTGTGTCAGATCTGCTTGCTGCATCTAGTTTCAAATTAGATTCTTCAGGGCAGGGACAATGTCAAACCTTGTTTGTACAGTAGCCAGTGTGTTTGGGCCTTATCTTGACTTGAGCTTTTGGATACAACTGTAATTAGTTATCATTTAATGCTGAGACATAGGAATGTTAAATGCCTTGTTCAGGGTGTCAAAGAAAGTCAGCAGCGCAGCTGAAAATGAAATCCAGATGGGATCTTTCTTTACTACAACTGCTAGACCACTGCTTGTTCTGAGGGACTTCTGCAGTGAAATAAATGTTCTAAAATATTACAAAATATTCCCAAGAAGTAGGATGGTGGCTTTTTTTATTTACACAGACTTCTCAGAGAAAAAGCTTCAGATACCTCCTATGTTAAAATACAGATCTTTTTAAAGTCTATAATTACAGAAGCCTCTGGTTGCCATAATATAACTTCTTGCCTATTCTCAATAAAATCTCTTTGTTTCCTTCTCTACAAAAAATTTTCAGTATGGTGTGGAGATACAAAAGATTTAGAAGATTGAGATAATGTGACATAACAATTTGACCCTGAAGGGGGGACTGGCAGTTTCTGGGGTAGAGATGTTATAATGTAGGGGCATCATAGGTAGGAGTGGCCAGTCTTGGATATACCTTTGCAACATTTAAGACTATAAAATCTCATACAGAACATGCCTCATTCAGGAATTTATTCTTATCTGTTAGTAGTTTAGTTCTACACCTTCAAGAACTTAAAGCCATATAAGGTGATTAATATTTGGCCAAAGATACAAATCCTTCATACTTCAACTTTGAATTCACTGAGTTATGTAGTTGAATCAATTCAGCTGATGCCTTTCTAAATCATGAGCTACAGACTGCCCTAATCAGATCTTTTCTATTGTTTCTACCATCCACAACAAGCTTGAGTGACATGGCTGTAGTGTTCTTACTAATTAGTTGGAAGGAGTCAGACTTGTCAAAAACTTAACAACAAATAAGAATATACATGAAAATTACTGTTTATGTGCATCTGCATGAGTGACTGTCATGTAGTGCGCTTTTTCAGGGATGAGGCAGAAATGTTCTTTGATCAAACCAGTTCCGGAAAAGAAACATTATTTAAAACAAAGCTTTCAAGTCAGTTTCAGGAAATCATAAAGATTTTAAAGAATATTTTAGTATTGGTGGATCTTAGATTATAAAACAATAAATAAACTGTATAAACAAGAGTGCTTTTTTGAATGTAATCTTATAGTTATCCTAACACAGCACACTTTGGCATCATGAATTGGCTTTGAAGAATGTGAATTTCATTCCATTCCAATGAAAATAAATCCGCATGTATGGTCTAGGAGTGCACCAAGATTTACACATTTGAAGTCAGAGGAAACGAATGGTTTGTAAGCTACAGTTTACTCTTACCTCATTAGCTTGGAGTAGGCACACTTGAGTCTTCCCACTTGAATGCTGAGATTTGCCATGCATGCTTTATTTGATCCTAATCTGATTCTCCTGGTATTGTCTGACATGGCCAGGCTGCTAAAAAAATATCTGCTTTTCCAAGCAAAAGTGCTACTGACTGTATCCTATGTATTAACAACTAGTTCTGCTTTGGTTTTCTGTTTAAGGTTTGTTGGTTTATTTTTCCTATGATAGCTGAGGGAACTTATTCCAGAAACTGGATTATCTCCACTTTTATGTTTTAGCTAATTACAGGAATAATATTCTTCTAAGCAGTTTCTCTTCCTGAAACTGGGAGGAATTTACTCTGGCTACATCATGACAATGAATAAATTTCTAGTTCCAAACAATGAATTTCTGCTGAAAAAACCATGTCTGTCTAATACTCAGCCCTATTAAATATACTCCACAGCTTGACATAGATTTTTAACTTCAGTGCTAGAAACCACTAGGTCTTATAGCCTTCTCAGTATTGCCTCTCTCCTTGCTCCTGTATCACAAGGCCATTTCATATATAAATATATTTTGTTTCCCTAGTTCCTTAGATAATGTCTTGCAAAATCTCAAACACAAGACAACTTTTCCTTTACAGATCACAGCCTTCTACTAATATTCTGCTAAACATATTCAGTCTTATTTTTGGGTAATTTTCTTTATCCTTCTTATTTCTCTAGGTTGTGGCTACTTACATCCCTTCTTTATAATCCTTCTTTGAAGGTATTTATAGACTCATATCATGTCCTGCATTAATCTTTCCTATTCTTGAGTATATAAAATTAGATGCCTCATCTTGTTGTTTACATCTTTTTGTCCAGTGTGGAGCTGTTTTTTTCGCTGCCATTTGTTTGCATTTCACATATAAATCTGATTTTATATAAAAATTTCTATGAAATGTACTCTTGTGTTGAGTTGACTCTGCCTAGATGATGAATGCCCACCAAAGCCCCTCTTTTGCTCCTCAACTGGCCAGGGGAGAGAAAATATAGTGAAAGACTTATGAGTCAGAATAAGGACAGAGAGTCATCACTCATCAATGGTAAAAAGGGGCAAAATAGATTTTATTGGGGAAATAAATTGAATTATTACCAATCAAATCAGAGTAGGAAAATAAGAAATGTAGCTTTAATGAGCTGTTCCAGTGTGGGTCCCTTCCACAGGGTGCAGCCTGTCAGTAACCAACTACTCTGGTGTGGGTTCCTCCATGGGACCACAGGTCCTGCCAGGAGCCTGCTCCAGCATGGACTTCTCACAGGGTCACAGCCTTCTTCAGGTATCCACCTGCTCCAGCATGGGGTCTCCCACAGGCTGCAGGTGGATCTCTGCTCCACCATGGATCTCCATGGACAGCAAGGGGAGAATCTGCTTCATCAATGTCTTCACCATGGACTGCCTGGTAAACCTCCTCTCCCTCCTTCTTCACTGGTCTGCAAAGCTGTTTCTCTCACATAGTGTCACTCACTCCTCTCTTTCCTGCTGTTGCTGTGCAGTTTTTTTCCCCCTCATCTTTCTTAACTGCATTATCCAAGAGGTGCTACCACTGTCACTGCTGGGCTTAGCCTTGGCCAGTGGTGGGTCTGTCTTGGAGGTGGCTGACATTGACTCCATCAGACTTGGGGAAAGCCTCTGGAAGTTTCTCACAGACCTATCCTTATAGCCCCCTTACTACCAGAACCTTGCCATGCAAACCCAATGAACCTTTCAACCTTTAAATCTTTTTTGAAAAAAAGATTAAATAATTTTGAATCTCAGTACAGCTAACATTCCATCTCTCAGGCTAATCCTTATCTGAAAGACCACAGAGAGAGGGAATACCTAGATAGTATTTATGTAATACTCCTTTCAACCCTTAAGTGATTTCCAGAAAGTTATAAACAGGTAAATCTGTCCATAGATTATGGTAATTTGGGTCTAGTATATTTTTACCTGTATTTCTGAGGAATGGATATTATTCAATCAGGGTCCACATGTCTGCACTCCTTTGTCTGTCTGCTCCTCTACAGTAATTCTCTACTCTGCTGGTAATTTTAGTTCCAGACACTTTTGAGAGAGGAGTAGAATCATAATAGGTATGTTATTTCTTTAAGATTGATAAAAATAAGTGAGTGGGTAGAAAAGATGGCGAAATTTACTAACTTTATCCTTAAAAAGAAGAGAGCTTTACAGTAAGATATCACAGTTTTATCAGACACCAGAGAGTCTAGTTTGCATTGGTAGTTTCTGTCACACAGTTTCCCTCATATTCAATGCAAAACTCCTAAATGAAGTTTTCCCAATGCCTAGTTTTCTAAACTGCAGCTGTTCCCTGTGGATTCTCTATGCAGTAAAAATGTAAAAGAGCATGAGTTTATTATGAAATCTAGTATAATTCATTTAAGAATTATCAGTCAACCACAAGACACAAATCTATTTGCAATCAAGCTATTTATTATTTCTTGTGACGCTTGTTGTGTATATTTGTCACCCTTGTTCTTTTCTGGATTTGCTATTTTTCAGATAGCTGTCATCTACCCTTTTTTTTAGTAGTCTCCTTTGATTGATAATTATGTTGACTCTCCCCTCAAATGAAACTTTGTTTCAGACATATTGTCCCCACATTTTCGCTGTTGTGCTGACATTTGGAACAGGTGTCAACCATTTGTTCCTGTTTGATATCATGTCTGCTCCAGCTCCCCAGTTCATGCCCCACTCGCCCCACACTAATTAACCCAAGAAGTGGAAGAAGTGTTTGCTTTGTAAAGAAGTTGAACAATTCTACTTTGAACCTGATTCTTGCTCACCTTCTGCCCTTAGTTTCCAACTTTGGGTGTGTTTGGGTGTATATAACTTAAACCCTGATTGCAAGTATACATAGTCCCCCTTGTTTTGTGTGGAAACCATCTTTTGCATGGAGGAAAATGTAACAGAGCTAAACAGACAAAATGTCTGCATTGGATGTTCTATCACATGCTCCTTCCCTAGGGCATGGCACTGTGCACCCATTCCTCACCTATCCTTTACAAAGTTATTTCTTAAGTCCACACTTGGTGCTTGACTTTACAGTCAGATGCAATAAATATCCACAACTACAGGACTGCTGAAGAAAACAAGGATCAAGAAACAGCAAGGGACCAAAACTAAGCCAGCTAATGGGAAATATAGTTGTATCTGAAGTGTCATCCACCTCCTCGGTTTAAGCACTGACCCCAGAGTTTATGTGAGATTGGCAGTCAGAGCCTTAAGTTCTCCTGCTACCTCAAAGGCAGTTTACCATTGAATTGTAAACTTAGAAATTTCTTGTGAGAGCAGGACTACAAATGTTAGTACAACCATTAGACTTATACGTAATCTTCTTTATGCTTATAAAATCATTTAGTGCTTTTCTGTTCTCACCTCTCTTGCACGATCCATAATTTTCATAGGAAATTTATATAGTTACTGCAATTTGTTATGCTTAAACAATTTCAAGCATTTCTCTGAATTTGGATGACAAGGAGTGTGTAGGACTCCAATTTGTTATTTATTCACTAGTTTTGAATTTTAGGTCAGCATTATAGATCTTTATATTTAGCCTGCCCAAGTTGATCTCAGTTCTAAAAGTGGAAAATTCTAATAAGTAGGCTATAAACATGAGCTTTCTGTCTATAACATAGAGGTTCTATCATTTTCAGAGGTAAAAGTTTTAATAGTTCTCACTTTGGGTGTAAATGCCTAAATTCTTCAAAACTTGCACTTCAGATACTTATCTCTTTTTTCATATATATGTTCTTCAGAAACCTGATAATCCTCTTACTTGTTTCGTATTGCCAAGAGCCAATAACTTGCTTTTAAATAGGTGCTGTACTGTCCAACATTTCTGTATTCCAGTACCTAGTCATCTCCTTGGGAATTTGAGAGATACAAGGTTGCAAGAAGAGTCAGAGCATATCCTCAGTATTAGGTCCAAAAGGACATTCTTTCCTATCTTTTAAAAAATCCTACTGAGTTTCCTGTATTTCAAATTGAAATAGAGGTTCAAGCAAATTGTTAGCCAGCATCAATACTTTGAACACAGAAACACAGAATCAATACTTTGAAAATCCTCTTGGCAGAAGAGTGTTTATAAATACTTTGGTACTGCAACAGTGATTGTAAGGGAGAAGGATTGGTTGGCACGTCACCTGCAGCTTTGGAAATATCTTTTGTATCTGCATAATGGACATGATTCCTCACTTTAATCCCTTTAAAATTTTGCCTTTGGTGCCCAAGTACAATTAGTGAATTTTCTGTACTTTCTATGGCTGAGATAACAAAGTTGTCATTAGAAATAAGATGGATTCCAGTAGTGACCACAGTGATGCTGCCTGGCACTCCTAGATAATGCTTTCCCCTGAGAAGCCTTACCCTAGTAATTACTTTCTTCTCCCTTTTGTCAACTTATTTGAAATCTATCACTTTTAATGAGTATTTATCTCCAAGTCAGCAAATCTGTATTAGGTAGCACTATGTATAATGTCTTATTTTAGTCCATTATCCATGGTACTCTATCCTATCCACACTGGCTTCACTTCTACAATTTGATCCATGTTGACCAAACCCTTTGTTCATGCAGAGCCCCTTAGATTCCACCACCATTCCATATGGACCTAAGACTCCATCTGCATGGATAAGTGGTGAGATCTGGGTCAGTAATTACAACACAGAAAGTGATTAGATTTTTTTAAAGCATCGACTATTTTAAATAAGCTTACTTTTAATTATTAATTGGAATCCCCCTAAATATTCGCATATTGATTCCCTTGTATGCCTGAATATTTTGCCTAGAATCTATGAAAAATTAATTGGCCAGATTTTTCCCAGTTCTTTCTTCCTGACATATAGGGTTATTTTTAGTCTCTGAATCCCTAGCTTGATTAACATTATCTGCAAAAGTTCAAAAAGTCCTTTGGATAGTTCCTTAAAGTATTCAGGTGCACCATTTTTAAATGTTCAGATGCATCTTAATTTTGTGCAATAGTAGTTAGTAAGCAGAGAAATTATTACAGGGCACATTAAGAGAGATAATCATCAAAGATGTTCAAGTCAGTGAACTGCAACTTGCAGGGTCAAGTACTGGCCCTACAATTAGAATTTGCATCTTTTTATTAGTATTAACAAAGCTCATGGCTGTTTTTATCCTTTGAACTATTTAGCCCCAGTCAGGACAAAGGCTTGTTGATCCTGGTAAAATACAGATGAGGAAACAACCCTTCTCAACCGGCTCAAGCTCATCATGAAAGTTGTATGTGGCTAAATCCTTCATTTGATAGACATGACAGATAGGGAAGGATTACTGTCAAGAAAAGGGCTTTCTCCTTAGGAAAAAAGCTCTGACTGAACCACGGTAGAAACTTTGGAACAATGACTGACTCTCAGCTGCTCCTGACACAAATGGAGCTCACTGCTGGTTTCAGTCTTCAAGGAAGGCAGTCATCTCTGGTGATGCCAAACAGAATCCATGAAGGAATACTGCAGAAACCACTGTGAGACATGTATGTTCCCCCCTGTGAAGAATGGCAGAACAAAGATCATAACTTCTGTAGATCAACAGCAGACAGTGCAATGACCTTCAGTGTGAGGAGAAGACAAATATGGGGGCAATGGTTTTTCATTCTTAATTGCTTTGTGCATATTTGGGAAAGGTCCATGTAAGGAAGATCATCTTTCTTCTCTTCTTTGTGATGGTCCACACATGGATGCAATTGTATTCACACAGCAGGTTGCAAGACCAAGCCTGTAAATATATTTAGTAAGTTACAGGCAGACATAAACTAAAACCATGTGTATTTGCTTTTGAGGCAATCAGCTTCAGTAGCGTTGTCAGCACCTCTGAGAGCCCGCCCCAGGTGTAGACAACCTTATTCACTATAAACCCATTCAGTGAAATAATTCTGATGTTATCCATTTATGAGGATGTTAAGAGGCATGACACCACCCAGTATCTTAGGTGTTTCACTGAGGAATTTTTGGAACCTGATTACACAGTAAGGGCTTTCACTGGAAAATTTTGAAGCAATTTTTCTAGGATATGTTTTTGTGCTGTTATAAATTAAGATTTATTCATGAAGACACATATTCAGCTACAAGCAGTAAGCAAGTGTAAACATGTTTCCCTGCTTCAGAAGTCAGACTAAAACCTTATTAGGACAGGCATTGGCTTCTGGATGGCAGTACACTTGATCTTGGAAAAATCAGATATATGAACTAGAAATCTAGGCTCAAATTCTCAAAAGTAGTTTCAGCAACATGAAAGCCCATAGACTTCCTATGAGTCCCACTGAGAAAGATTTAGTTTTTTAGGTTCATGAAGCAATCAAGGGAACGTTTCATTTCACCAAGAACATAAACATCTAAATTTATCAAAACATTTCACAAGATCCCATCCTACTAATACAGGATATTTATAACTGTCTAACAGGGTATGTGGGTTTTTTAACAATTTTTTTAAAGTATATAATATTCTGTGACTGTAAATAGCCTAGAGGAACTCAAGACTTCTCAGTACTAAATGTCTTGATAACTTCTTACAAATTGATCACGTATTTCACGTAGAACACTCCCTCTTAAAAAAGGGAAAGATTGACCTTTGTTGTCTTCTTACTGTGGACTTGCCTTTACCACATAAATATGTCATTACTCTTTGTCACAGGCAAAATGGTTCTTGACGCTCGGCATTTTAATTAATTAATTAAACTTATTGAACAGAAGCAAACTTTATGTTATTGAATTCAGTAAACATCACTTTAATTGTACATTAGGTAAATGTCTTCCCTTTCCTTTCAGCAGGTTTGCCTTCAGTCTTCCCTTACCAGCCTCAAATCTTCTTTTTTCTTTGTATGGTCCACTTTGTCTATTCCAGTTCCTTCGGTGAGGTGTTGAGGGGCAGAAGTGGCAGAAGCTCCCTCTCAAAGATTGCATCTTGAGCTATGCCTCCAGCAATGTCTTCTTCAATGTATCTTCTCCATTTCTTCTTTCCCACAGCAGCATACGGTACTCTGGAAACCTATTTTAGCAGAGGAGACATGTGCTTCTGTGACTTGCTGAATTTTTACCACATGATGGAGTGCTAACACTTGTTTCAGGGCAGCTGAGTCCAGCTGTGGGCAGCATAAGAGTTTGTGGCATATTCGCTCAGAGGTCATTCTGCAGCATCTTGTCAAAACCATGCAATTTCTGCCCAGCATTTCTATGAAGAAGTTTTTGTTTTTGTTTTGTTTTTTTAAAGAACACACAAAGAAGTTAGAAAAAATTGAAGAAAACAGGTGAGAGAAGACATTTGAAAAAGTTAGAGAAATCAAGGCTTCATGAATGAGGGTTTGAACAAGGATGTTGAAGATTGGGATGTCATGTAAATACCTAAAAGAAGTTCCAGTTTGGTAAACAGAAGACCTAAACCACAGACGCAGCTCAAATGATGAGTTGTGGACAGAGAAACATGAAGCTAAAGATTCAATGGCTCATTAGCAAGGAAGCTGAAATTATTTGAAATTATGGTATGCCAAACCATTATTCTTTATCTCCTGCCTTCCACTGGATATGCATTTTACATCACAGATAAAGGATTAAATTGTGAAAAAAGGCTCAACACTATGACACCTGATTTTAAAGCAAACTTCCAAACAGTTGCCTCTACTTATTCGCCAACACACAGTACACTATATCTCAGTGGAAGAAAACTGAACCAGAAGATAGGTGATAGAAATCAATGAGAGGAATAGTACAGCTGATGGGATTTTCCCTTTATATAAGATGTTTGTGGTGAAATTTCTTTTTCAGAAAGAGTTAAAAGAACACTGACAAAATGCATATATTTCTTGTCTGTGAGGGCATCTGGCCAAGAGACCTTTTCTCAAAACTGTCTTTCATATATGTTTACATTCTTCATGAAATATGGCCATAGACAGACATATAACCACAAGTCTATCTGCAAGTCAGAAGCTCACATCTCACACTATCATAGGTAGTTGCTGCTATATTAAAAATACCAAGGTGAGGGATTAAATAAGAGAGAATAATTAAGAAGTGAGTGTTATCCCTTGGTTAGGGTACTCTTCCACTGCAGAAAAAGATCTCATGTTAAACCACATCTGGAAGAAGGTAAAGGAGGAAGAAGAATTTTATATATAATCCTGATTTGAACCTATACTTTTCAGTCTCTCATTGAAGGGGAAGGAGAATCTCTCTGCCTTTTAATGGATAGGCATGCTCTGCAAATGATTATTGTGATGGATCTGTCAAGCATAAAAAGATGGAGGAACACATGATTTGTGAATCTTTTGTGAGCCTAAGCATGAACTGGAGCTTCAAGAAATTCAGCACTGACTAGGCAAGAGACATTTTGCTCATATACACCAATTGAAACTTGGATACCTAAAAGACTTCACTGGAGAAAACTTAGCCTGTCATAGACACTAGATATATTGAAGGAATTTTGAGTGCTAATGATAAGTATTAAACTGCATGCTCAGAGACTTATTAAAGCCTCTAAATAACTCTTGAAAACCTACCACAAAGTGGTAGGTACAACAGGCAGCCATAAGATACAAGTAGAATAGAGTTTTTAAGTGACATAATATATAGACAGAAAAGGGATTACTTAGTGAAGAAGACAGATGGAGTGAACAATTGAATGACATTTATGAAACAGGAGAGGAAAGCGATAGGGAAAAGGGACAGCTGTAATGAACACATGCATGTAGGATGGTGTGCTAGATTTAAAGGACATCTGGTGTAAGGGACAGCTGAAATGTATGAGTGACATGCCCTAGATATACAGTTGGAAGTTCTGTGCCTGAGTGACAGCTGGCTTAGCTATCATGGGTGACATGTCCTCCACAGAGGAATACAGTGCTGGATGCAAGTGACAGCTAGTGTGTACTTTATGAGTGAAATATCTTTGTTACAGCAGGCAAATATGAGGAAAAATTAACTGGGATGCCTCAGCAACATGTTCCTCACCAAAGAAGGAAGAGTTAGACACAACACAAAGGTGCAATGCATTGGTAGCATGACCTAGAAGGGGGAAAGAGCAGTAAGGGGACACGTGCAATAGGACCAGATTGGATTAAAGAAATCTGATTTGAAGGAGATATCCTAAGTGTAAAGTGTGACAGGAACGTACAATTCTTACACCACTGGCTGAAAGTACTGTCAGTGGCCAAAGCTGATAGAGCTGACAGCTGGCTGCAGCCAGCGCTGATGTAGCCACAGTCCTTGATCTTTCTGATGCTCCCCTGAAGTGAGGCAAATTTTCCATGGGGACCATCATGGAGATTTCTATAATTATAAGCATAGTTTTTAATGGTGCCACTGTATTTTGTCCTTATTTGGATATTTGAAAATAAATAACTAAGATACATCGAAGTAGTCAACACTGTACTTCTCAGGAGTCATATTTCAAATTATTTTTTTCCAGTTGATATTATTCTACAAGGGTAGATAAGCGAAGACACTAGTTTTTGGTCTTAGAGGATTTTTCATATTATTTCTCTCACTCAACAGAATATTTCTGAAGACTCATGCAACTGCTGTATGATCATAAGGCGGAAAGCCCTGATTATGATCAGCAATTTTTGAAAAGAGTCTTTATTTTTCTGACACTTTTTCTCTTTATGTGTATGTCCAGTCCATACTAGGCTACACATACTTAGGTTCTCTGGTCTTATATTTTATGTATTCATATATCCAAAATTGCACATATATATGTGTGTGTGTGTGTGTTTGAGTGTGTGTGTATTTATATATATAAATACATACAATATTTTGTATGTCATGATAAATTATAGAAGAATTTGCCATACTGTGAATTATTATAGATAAACACAATCAGAAAAACACTATAGAATTTCAAAAGTTCAAATCAAACATCCAGACTCATAAACTAGGCTTAAAATCTATGGGATGTAAATAATAAATAAAAACTATATGAGGCTACATTTCATTCATCCAGCTATGAGGATACTCTCAGGCTTGTAGTCTTCATACTGCCTTTTATCCTATAAGGACTAGAAACTTCTTTTCTTTTAATGAAAACATCAAACCCCAGTGAATTGTATGACTTCAGGAGTCAGGGATTAAGAAAAATATGAAACATCATTAGACATATAATAAAATCCCTGTGATAGAATCACCTGAACTGACAACAGTGAGGCAGAGGGCCAACTTTAATTTAACCCTGGAGTGTGATGCAACACAGTCCCACAACACAGGTCACATCTGTGAGGCAGAACTTAGCTCTCAACAATACTCAAATTCTCTTTTATTGAATATTCTTCATAAGTATATTGCAGCTTTGGCCTCCGAGAAGACTTATGGAAAAGAATACTGTGATGTATAAAACTGTAGAGTGCTGTATAGGAAATGACAGATTTTAAAATTCTTAATCAACTAGTCTCTCCACATAAATTTCACCAAACTCTGTTACTGCTGATCATCTTATACACTTATTAAAAGAACAATACTTGTTCTTACACCTGGGGATTGCTTTTATCTTGAACTGAATAGATTCTATGAACCTACAGCTCAGGTGTGGAGAAGTACATGAAACTCTGACTGTTTTCTCCCAAGTACATAGGAAAGGGCCAGATCCTGGGCATCCTGCCTACATCCACATATTTGGTGATAGGAATAAGTAAGAATGAAGCTGTAGATGCTTTTTTGTTGACATAGTTATCAAAGGGTTCTTTGGAGCTCAGAGGTGCCTGCTATAAGTAGGATGTGCTCCACATCCTAGCTGCCAGGCAGGTGAGCATGATACAAGACTGTGTTTAGTAAAAGATAGCACCAATTTATCTGTAAAACTCAAAGGCCTCTCCAGGGCCTCTGAGCAGTGGGAGCTCACAGTGCATCATGCTTCTTTGAATTTCTAAAGCAAACAATAATCAACCTGAGTGCT
>VXBI01002354.1:808992-811492 GCA_013397375.1 Toxostoma redivivum | reverse complement strand
ACAACATTTGTTAAGCATTTTCAATAATACCAAATACACTCAATATGTGCTATGAAGCTTGATATATTTTAAACAGAATAATTTAACAAAAAATTTCAAATGTATTTAATTCAAGCAAGCACTCTGTAATACTGAGGCCACTTCACTTTACAATATTTCAGATTAATATCTTTGCTGAGGTCTGTATTTTATGTAGATAATGTGTCTAGAATAACACTTCAAATATTTAGATATAAAAAATATAGGCAAAAAAGGTGTCTAGGAATCTATTTGTGCATATTTTCCTTTTTAGGACTTTAATGTAAGCAGCAAGCTTTAAGATTTGAGTAAATATATAGGGTTAAATTTTGCTCAGCACAAATTCAACTTTAGTGACTTCTGAGGAGTTTCATGGGGATATGAGACATCAAGATTTGATTTGCCATGTGAATAAGGCAATGTCAATAATCCTCTATAACATCTAGCTATTGGTAAACTTATATAACTGTCTTATTTCAGTTAGGACTTACTGTTATTTCATACATAGAGAGTTCAGAGTAAAATGTCAGCCAAAATATTTACTTTTTGGGTGGATTTTGTGTTTTCTCTCCCTGTTTAGAAAATTGGACTGAGTCTTATTCCAGCTGTTGTTTATGTACTTTAGTTTGAGAACTTGGGACTTCTTCCCTAATGGAGTAACTACTATGCAGGGTTTTTCCTGTAGAAATGCGCACCATCATATTTCTTTTTAAAACTTGCTGATGGGGCTAACCACATGCATGATGTGAAATGTTTACAGAGGTGACAATGCTCCACACAAATAAAGAAAAAATCCACCCACATTTATAGCAAAATGCAGTATTTGTTGAGCCAGGCCATTCAGGTAAGGATACAATGAACTGAAATATACGTACCGTGCTCCCTTCCATTTAACGTACTAATGCTGGCACCATTATCAGGATGCAGCAATTTCAGTGCAGTCAGAAGGTGGCTCTAGTGCTTTAATTTTGCTATGCTGCCGACAATAAGATCCAAGGAATAGAAATTACTTTTGTGCTACATTTTTTTCAATCAATTTAACTGATGTTCCAACTGGAACACAACATTTGATTTCATATATCAAACAACTTCACACTCATGAACATGTGCACACTCATGAATATTCTTCTTTTTAAGGTTCAGCTGACCAAGTGACAAAGAACAACAAAGCAAACCAAACCAAAATATTATAATATTAAAGTTACATCTGACACCTCTGAAACACTTCCCATCAACATACCAGGACATATGTAATCCCTTTCACTAAGATGTCATGAAGAAATCAGAACTTCCCTCCTCTACTTTGGCAAATCAACCGTTGCAGTCAACTGCTCTGCAGCAGTCTCAGAGAATTGCTGGTTATTGGGGCGATTCTTCTGGGCTACAAATTCACGTGTATAAAGGCAGATTAATCAGCCTTTATGCAGGTGAAACACAGAGGGGACATACAGAGGGGAGACAGTCATGCCTGGACAGATTAGAAAGATGCTGCTTGCCCTTTTTCCCATCACACTGGCTGTTCCTCCTGATGGCTCACAGCCATTAGATGCTCATCAGCACAGGCCCTCCCCACCCCCATTACCGGTTGCTGGCCCTCTACAGTCTGGCCTGGATTCTGATTTTGTGTCCCCAGTCCTGATGGTCTCCTCCAAGGTGGCCCTGAGAGCTTGCCTGCCTGCTCTCAACAATTCCAGATGTGAGACAGCTGTGACAGTCTCATGCACTTTGGGAAGCTTTACATTATTCTTAGAATTTTTTTCCCTTTTATTATTGCTATCATTATTGTTCTGAGAGCATCCTCTAAATGGAGATTTATAAGGCTGTGTAAATGTGTAAAGTGCTGTCCCTGCCTTGACATATTTGCAGTCCTCAGAAATATTCAAAGTTCCACTGGCATTTACACGAAATATGCTTTTTGACAGGATGGCTCAAAAGAGTCAAACAGGCTAGGGACAAATCTTTGGCTACTTTAACTATAGAAATACACTTTTACTGGTCTGATATTTTATTTTTTTATTAAATGCTTATTATTTAAATAAGCTGATATGACCTGCACCTGTCTTCAGTGTCACCAGTGTTAATTGTCCAGCTTCTTCAAGAGGTCAAAGTAGGGATTGAAGAGACATTTGAAGGAAATAGGAGGTCGAACTGCCAAAACAACTGAATTCTGCAGTATGGACAGGGGTATAAGGATACCTTTGAATGGCTTTTTTTATTTTAATGAAAAATAGTTGCAGGAAAAGCTTCCCTTCATTTTTAATGAGTATTCTCTATAAGTAAGAAATTGACATTGAAGTCCTTTTACATTCCTTCTAATTGAGCACAATTAACATTTGTTGATCAAAATAAGTCAAATTTTGAACTAGCCAAGCAAAGATTAAATTATTTTAAAAATATTTCATTATAATAGGTCTGATTTATAAAATTTATTACCCAACTAGTGAGTTTTAGAGGTCAGTCACTTACTAGTTGAGTACATTAA
>VXBI01002354.1:786492-803992 GCA_013397375.1 Toxostoma redivivum | reverse complement strand
GGAGTGTTGAGTTTGAAAAAGAGGATTGAGAGGATTAAGAGTTAAAAAGAAGATAATTCTAATATCCTGGAAGGTAAGAAAAGAGAACAATTTTTTAAAAATTAACTCTAATTACATTATAGTATAGGATTTTCTATATTGGATCTCACTATAAGTCCATCAAGTTGTGTATCCTACTGTAGTAGGGGAATGAGGGATTAAATAAGCAACAAAATAACAGTAATGTATACATCCAACCAATAAAAAACCAGAATTATTTCCCTAGCCTTGTAGGAATCAATTTGCATCCCAAAGCACAAGATAGAGTTAGTGTTAGGAAATGTTATTAATGACCACAAAATTATATGGGGTTTTCATTTGTTTTTAAATGAACACAGCCATTTCACCTGGCTGGATTAGCTCTTGCATCAGTGAATCCCTTGAGGTGACAGTACTAATAGTTGCACTAAGTAGCCATTCTTCTCCTAGAGGGTAACTACAGAAGGAGGAAGCAGTCTGTATGTTACAGTAGGTACCACAGCAGAAAAGCTTGTATATCCATTTCCCTATTTCCCTGTCTTTCTTGTTTATGATAGTTTGGATTTATTTTTTTTTTTTTTATGGATCACCATCAGCAAAAATTTCCTCTTTGAGAATAACATCCTTATGAATTCTGCCTGGGTGTTTAACATTGCTTCAAGCTCTGCCTGATGATGATCCTGAGCCTGGGATGATGCTTTAATTTTTTCACTTCTGAGCAGTTATCTGCAGAACACAAACCGTTCAAAACAGACTAATGGGACCTTTGCCAAAATAACTTATTTTCTGGTTCTTGAGAATGAAGACAAAACTTGAGAGCAAGTGTCCTAGTCAAGGAGGGAAGTGAAACGTTCAAAAGATATTTTGCAACATGGCTTACAAAAGAAAATACCCAGTTTTTTCCACCTGGGAAGCATGGATATGAATTTGTTACTGAGAACAGGAATGATCTCAGTAACAAATATAAAAATATCCAGGCAGGACAGAAGGCTATGTGAGCTGCTCAAAATGGAAAACAAAATTATGTTTCCAAGAGAGAAATTATCTTGCAGCCTGAGGATTCACAAAGGGTGTTACCAGGGAGGACGGTGGCAAACTGTTATGAAACCCCTTCTCTCCAAGAACATCAGCTAGAATGATATTCCCTGTCTGTTGCTTTCACCTACCTTCTCTGCTATTGGTCATTAAATCTATACTTCTTTTGGCGATACACAAATTTTTGGCCTTTTTTAACAGTGATATGTTGCATTACTACCTCAGCAATTTTATCACACTCTGTATTATGGAGACCAATACAGCTGCCTTCCTACTAGAGTCTATTCAGTGAGATCATGAAAGAGAGTGTCAATCTCTTTAGAGTCTGGCTGCATTACCATACAAGTGCAAATGTCTTAACAAACCCCAGAAGATGTAGGCATAGCTTCTCAAACTCTCTGAAAATTAATGAATGGCAACAAAATGCAAAATCAAAATTAAAAGTAACTCTCTCTTTGATATTCTCAGTATCTAAAGTAAAACTAAGAAAAAGCATTTTATTTATTTATTTATTTTTAAATCTGAGATTCTGAGCTACCATAGCATCATCCAATCCATTCATGTTCAATTCTCTCCTCCCACTCTGATTGTCCTTAGTTTGTTTTGGTACTTAGGGTTAGAGGAGCAAATGATGTGAGATAGCACTGGATTTTTTGTAATGAGAAAAGGCTCCTATTACCTTTACTCTCACTTTATTGGCAGTGGAAGAACAGCTTCATGTCACAGGCATGGTTTTGTAACAGGAAGATATATAGAGTGAGGAAGATAGAATGTAACTGAGAGATGGAAGAGAAAAAGAAAGAAAGCAAGAGGATTAGAGTAAATACCTCTATAGTGTTTTGGCAAAATATTCTGGCTTCTGAAGTGCTCTGTTGCTTTGGTTTTACAAATAGAGAGAGAAAAGTGCTTATGAATAGTAAAAACCATATTTTGCCAGAAAACTTAATTTCTACTTTTCCAATTTAAAGTTGGAGAGCTCTGTGAACATTTTGTGAATTAGGCCCAAAACTTTTTAGTTTTTCAGACTCAAAACAGAAGTGTCTTTTAAGATTTATGGGCTTGGGCGTCTTTTAAAGTGTAAATTACTTTTTTTGCTAATATCAAAATGACAGCCTCAGGAGCTTTTCTAAAAAATGGAACTGCAGCAAATAACATTCAAGCTTCCCACACTGTGCTGTCAGAAGGCCTCCATGACATCTTACAACACCCTTGCTATTTCTGTCCTGATCCTCCTTCTCACAGGAGCTGACAATCCTGCTAAATCATGTGATAGGTTAGTGATGTGGGAAAATGTCAGCATGTGATTACAGTAAATCTCCAAACTCTGTTCCACTTTATGTGACCCATTCAGGATTCAAATTTAGAAGTAGAGTGAGGTGAAGATGGAGGAGACATGTGCAGATTACACATTCCTGGGTCAGCCTGACACATTAACACAGGGGTTGACTCAAGGAATGCACTTTCCCTCTGGCTTTTCCATTGGGAATGGAAGGAAAGGAAAGACAAACTTCAGTTTGTAGCAAGGGCTTCAAGGAAGTCCACTGGAAGAAGCTAAATTAAGAAGTCCAGTCTGCCTTGAATGCCTGTTTGATCAGCAAATCCCATTTGAAGGGTGACTCCAAAAGTTGCTTCTGGTAGTGCTGGGGGTTGCCAGCACCATCCCTTCCCCAAAGGAATTTCCACCTTTGAAATCCTCTGATTTCCTGATTTCTTCTTAATTTTCCATAGGTATATAAGCAAATGACACAAACATAGTTCAAGTTCCCTACTGGATTTCACTGAATTTTCTTTGTTGTAAGATTTGCTTAGAAAGTCTTTTAATTAAATCATTAGTATGTGTTATGGATATTTGCTTAGTTAACTGTGAAAGCTGCCCATGTTGCTGGGAAGACTGTGAGGTATTACATAGTTTGAATTCTCAGGTATACTATTTTCCGTAAAATTGTCTCAAGCATCTTCCACCTCCCAGGTATTTTAAGCTAAGTTGTGCAACTTGTGGACCCCAGAAATCTGGAATTATGTGAAGTGGGTAATTCTGTATGTTGTTAGTGTAAATCCTGAAATGAGTATTTTCCATTTAGTAAAATATACTGTAGAGAGATTAGGAAATATAGGAAAAAAAATGGGTGCATAATTTTTTCTTCATCCTCTCTGGTTACCAGGACCAGAAACCAAGGGAATGGCATGAAGCTGTGTCAGGGAAGATTTAATTTGGATATTAGGCAAAGGTTTTTCACCTGGAGGGTGGCTGGACACTGGAACGGTCTCCCCAGGGAATTGATGATGGGATCAAGTCTGTCAGAGTTCAAGGAGCATTTGAAAAATGCTCTTAGCCACAAGATGGTATTCTTGGGGTTGTCCTGTGCAGGGCAAGGAGTTGGACTCAATGATCCTTTTGGGTCCCTTCTAGCCCAGGATATTTTAGGATTCTGTCTGATTCTATGATGCCAGACGTGGTCAAAAGCAAAGCTGGTGTCATATAGCAATGGTTAAAGACCAGAAGTAAGGTTTTAAGCCAGCACAGAGGCAGCAAGGTAAGCAGCCTGGAAGCCTTGAGAGGATGGAAGCAAGATGGAAATAGCCAGAGTGTAGGAATTTAAAGACCATCTAGGTGGTGGTGGTGGTGGTGGTGGTGGTGTACTCACCAGTCACCCAGTATCACCTCAGAAGAGAGAAAAGGGTTTCCCGGTGGAATACAGGTGAAAGAAACCCTTCCTTACCTCATTTGTGCTAAGTTGCATTTGTGTTTGTGCTCCTATGGGCTTTGGAGAATAAGAGGCATATCACATAGCATGTTGCCTTCCCTCCCAATTTATGTCTTGCAAGTATTTTTCTAATTCACGTCTGTTCAGGAAGTGAATAGTGTGTTTTGTTTTTAAACCTAGAAGCTATGTGCTATAAAACATAAAATAAAATACAGCACCACAGGGAGCCCAGCTGCCACATAGAAAGTTGATCTCTCTAAAACCCTTTGGCCTGAAAGAAAAAAATTAGTTTAGACATTTTTATAGGATTTCTTCAGCTAAAGCCCACCTTCAAATCCCACTTAACTTAGTATGTTTACATGTGTCAAATTTTCATTATGTAATAAACAAGAACATGTGTACAAATATGAAGAAACTAAAATCAGATGGCTGGTGGACTGTAGGGAACTGTAATTATTCAATTCCCTTCTGATACCTTTCCAGAATGTCACATCCAGCTGCAAATTTTGGCAACCTATAGCCATTTCACCATCCTCAAACAGCTCTTTGTACTGCACAAAATTGCCTTTTATTATGCAAAAATAGACATTCCATGTATTTTAGAACTGAGTAGCTCTAAAAGACCAATACCATTTTTAAAATCACTGGATTTCACAGTAAGATTTTATTATTTTGTACTATTGTAGAAGAAACTTACCCTTACTGAACTTCTCCATTACAGTATTATCAAATTAACTGTAGCTCTAATTATACTGATTCCTTCTCACATACTATTACTAGAAATGGTCACAGCTTCTGTGAGTCTGGATGTGTGGGTCTGACATGCACCTCACCAGCCACAGGGGATGAAGAACATACAAATGGCCAAGCGATGCATGAAAACAATAGACAGCGACTTGTCTCCAAAGACAAATAGAGAACCAGCAGCTGGGGCTGCTCAACTGGGGGAAAAGGGCAGGGAGGACTAAAGAGATGAGAGGTAGAAGAGGGCTTTGGGGAGCAGTTTGATGCTGAAAGGGCTCATCCCATCCTCCAGCAGAGGAAGCCTGTTCTGCATTGGTAGGGTACCAAAAAGGAACAGCCTTAACATATCTCAGGTATCAATCACTGTTATTATTAATATAGGCCAGTGGATAATGTCTCGCTCAACAGATATAAAAGCAGCAAATATCACAATACCAAAAATCACCCAGACACTACAAATAATATAGAAAGAGAAAAGTTAAGCTGCTATCAGGCTGTCTCACTACAAAGGCCATTGTGGTAGATTCCTTTTCTGAAATAGGGAATTTCAGCATCTCAGCACATTTTTGAGCACTTTGTACAAACAATGGGGAAGCTTAGCAGCACCAAAGTAATTCTGTGGATGACAGTATTGTCCACTAGACCTCATATTCAGTTACTGCTGCTGTGGAATATGTGCATTCTGCAGATAAACACAGATCTACGTCAGAACTGTTCTCTACAAAGACTCTCTGGAAATATGGGAAGATACTTTTGCCTCTGTCCTTTGAAATAGAGACCAAAAACTTCACTTACATAGTTGCTCTGCAGTTGGGGTAACAGGGCTTATTCACTGTTCTGATCAGGTCTTGTCCCCTTGGAAATATTAGAGATACCAAGAATTCATCTTTTTTTTTCCTGAATTCTATCTTCTTCAAAAAGCACTTTCCTTCTCTGAGGCTGCCTGTTTACAATAGGCTGACAGGAACGCAAAGCAGCAACACCAGTGATTCACGTCAAGCTTACTGCAATAAAGTAAAACTTTCCTTGCAGCACTTTTTCCCCCTGTCTAAAACCACTGATGTGCTGCCAAAATTATCCTGGTACCCAATGTACGAGATCTTAGTGAGCGGACTGTGATGAGGCAAAACAGTCAGAGATTTGGCTAAAAATGGAAATGTTCTAGAACTCCTTGATCACCTCATCAAGACCCTGGGCAAAGTATAGCTGAAGGAGCTGCCTGCACAGGGCTGTCAAAATATCTCTGACAAAAATCTTCCTCAAAAGAATAATAACAAAACTAAGCAGACATTGGTAAAATCAACTACTCTGACTTAGATTAGAATTCAAAAGACAGAAAACAAAGCAAAAATAATGTATGAAATTTCAGCATCGCAGATAGTTAATGTTTAGGTATCTCAAGTTCCCTGATTGGGCAAATGATGCTGACAGTATAAAAAAAATAAGTGAATTTAGTATAATCAAAAAAGAGATAACAGTTTATCACTTCAGATAAACGTCCTGCATTTAGATTATCATGCACAAAATTTTTAATTTGTGTTTACATGTAGGGTAAAACAGACCACAGTTGCTAACCTCTGCCTGCAGCAATAACTAAGCCATTTCATTTGCGTGTAGAGATTTAATTTAGGTTCTATAAACAAAACTGTAGATTAGAAAGACTGAAAAAACACACTGCTTTATCTGCTGAATTTCCTCAGGGTCAGAAAGAGAGATGATTTCCACAAATCATCTGCAAAGAATCTTATTTTCCTGGAACAAAATAGTGCTATGCACAATTTTACAATACTTAATGAAATCCCTAAGCTCTTGTTGCAATCCTTCTCACATGAGGAGAAGGACCTGATAGTCTTATAGTTCTTGCAGGATTTTATCCTCTTTGCAGTCAAATGCAGTGTGTTGTGAAGGTGCTCAGTACCAGGCAGGAAGAAGCTGCTTCACTGCTAATAATGATATTTTCTTCGGGACAGTGATACATCCATAAATTCTTCCAGCAAGAAAACCTAGCAGCCACTCAGGGACAAGCTATAGGACAATTGCAAGGGCCTCACCAGCTTTGAGGCAGTGAGAGTCCTTCACAAAACCAACTGTTCAGGAGCAAATCCCATCACCTCTCCACCTCCCCCTCATCACTGCCTTACACACACAAGCAGCAATCAATCGGCCCCCAGCTGGCAGACACACTATTTTTTCTATTTAACAACCTCCAGGGTGGTCTCTTTCACTAATCCCCCAGGCTGTACAACTGAGCTGGATCTGAAGTAGCTTCTGCAGTCAGCTGTTGGGAGGTGCGTGAAATGTAGCAGCATTGCTTGTTGGCAACAAGGCATTCCTGTATTTCCCCCATTGCCCCCTCACAAGCATACCTCTACACTTTTCTTGAATATTATGCATTTGTTGCTTAACCTTTCTGAGATTAGAATGAAATTTAAAAGATGGATCAGGGCAATGAAAATAACATTTAACTGTAACACTGTTTTAACTCTGAAAGTTTCTGGTACAAATCAAAGTCGAAAACGGAGAAAAATACAACAGTTTTTAAATCAACCAATTTGAAAAATGACAGTATACCGTACGAAGTGTGAGCCCAGGAATTCTCCAGGGGCAGCCTTCTTTGCAGTGCCAGCGTGCGCGAGCAGGTTCCCTGTGCGAAGGCGCTCCGCTCCTTCCCCCCCAGCCGGCCGGGCTGGGCTCAGCTCGGGGCCCACCCAGGGGTCCCCTCGGGCACTCCCCGCTCTGAACCACACTTTCCTCTTCCCGCCTAAGTGCTCTCTTTATTGGACTTGAGCAAACGCACAAAATTGACCTTTAAATCCTGGATATATTCAGCAGGCCAGCTTCTCACTGAGCAGCTCCAGTGCTACCTGACATTAGCATCTAGTGGTAGCTCGGAGACACATTGTCCCCAAGCAGAACTCCCACAGATCCTCCACCCTCAGAGCTGAATATCATGGGCTACATTCTCAGATTGCCAAGCTAATACCACTCCGTTGCTTTATAGTATTTTATACATGCTGTGGTCCTGGCCCATTTTTTCAGCTTATTCCCGAATCACTTGTGTAAGCAGTGTCAGAATTTGGTCCTAGGAACAACTAATATCTTTTGAAAATAGATTCCTGGAAGATGAGGTAGAAATGTTTGATGCTGGTGAACCTTAAAAAAGGATTTAAATTAGCTAAGCTGATTGGAAGGAAAACCAGCTAAAATCCTGATAGCAACATCAGTGCATAAAACAGAGCATTCCTAAAATAAAATTAAAATAGGTCAGAAGTTTTCAAACTAATACTTTCATTCATTCTGTCTTCTGGAATAGGTTTTGTGGAATCACTCATCATTTTAATGCCCTTAATGCATCCTGTTTAAGAACCAAATATTACATAAATTATTATCAAAGTTTTTTTTGTAGCAGTTATTTTTAACAACTAAAGAATTATTACCAAATATATACACTGCACACATTAAAATGTGCAGAGACCACAAAACATTTAGATTAATACTAATGAGATAATCCACCTGCCTATTTCACTGCACAACAGCTGCACAGATTTAAAAGGATTCAATTAAACTTTATTCAGTGCATAGATAATTGATACAATGTGAAGAATGATGTCACTGGTAGGTTAAAAAATATGTTTTACCTTTTAAAATAAAATTGCTCCATTAGAAAAAGTAGAAATATAAACCTGACACATAAATCATTCTGATAACTTTGTTTTATAGAGCAACAAAAACAAGGAAAATCAAGAAAAATCACAGCAGATACAACGTGCAGATGCCCATTATTTCATGTCCTCTCAAAAAGTGGAAATAGAACTCTAAATGAGACATTGCTGTTGCTCTCCTTCCATATGGGAAGTACAATTACTTTTTGTTATTTTACTGTATTTGTTTTTATTTTTTTTCCTGACAGCTTCCATTTTCTTAAAGGTTTTGCCTTCCTACTCTCCACAGCAATGAAACACCACTGTTTTCCTATTTTAATTACTAATTTTAGATGACACCAAAGTTGTAAAATTATTTTTTAATAAATAGAGAGGAATTAATCTTTAAAGATCTGTCCTGCCCACCATATGCCTAAGGCACTCTAAGATTGCTGTGGGAGCTTTTGGTAGACCAGGAGAACATATTCAGGACTCCAGGCTGCTGAAGATGAAAGCACAGCTTCTTGCCAATTTTATACTTCTCTGTATTTATGGTAGTGGACTGCAAAATATATAATTTCTTGATACAAGATAGCACTATTTTTGACACTACTAGTGGCAGTCAGTGATCTGCAATTTTATCCACTTCATGTCGAGGTATTACAAATATTGTTAGAGAGAAAGGGCAAAATATAATAATCAGAGATCTTACTGTAGTTTTCACCCTTATAACATTTCAGTAGCTATGCAGAGTTGGTATTGATTTTAATCCAAGACTGTCAGAGTGGTTTCAGAGAGAAACTGAGGAAAAGGCCTATGACACCAATAACAGGTTTCTCCATCACAGGAGGAACTTTAAAGAACTTCTCACTCACCATGTTGTATGGCCACCTGTATGAAGGAACTACCTGCTCCCTGCTTTGTCCAGGGCCCCGATAACTGAGCATGTGAGGGCTGACCTAGAAGTGCAGCTGTCGGGTGCACTTAGAGCACCTGAGCCAGATAGCCACAGTCCTCGCTCCTGCCAGAGACAGGACGATCTGCAGTGCTACCGGTGCGCCCTGTAGTGATGCAGACTTTGGACCCAATTCCTTGAGTCACCTGATCAATATATTTCAGAAAATAGTGTTTGGAGACAAATTTTATCAAGCTGGATTAACCATTCAATCATGATACTCTTCAATAGCTAGGGCATGATATGTTACAGTAAGCATGTATCTCCTTTCCATTGTACCTGTAAAACTTAATATTGTTGACTCCAAACAAGAAAAAACATGCTTGAAAAAGAACTCCTCCTAAAAGAGTATATTTCTTCATCTGTGTATAGCTGTGCACGTTAGATGAATTTCTGGTGAGTGAAATAGAGCAAGCTGTGCATGCCAACATCATGTGCTGAGGTGAACATATCTAGAGAGTAAATCACGCTCCAGAGGGTTTAAGTAGACCTTACTGAGATTCCCTTTCTTATCTATGATTGTTGCTTCTTGAAATTTGGTGTAATTAAAGTTGCTATAGATATATTTCAGACAGACAGATGTACACACTTATTAATATACATACACATACTACAATTCATTGTTCTTGACTGTGAGGGCATATGACTATTGACACTGTCAATTTTTATCTCATTACTCATCACTGCTTACTCTGAGTGCTAATAGTATATTTCCACAGAGTTTGCGTGTGCTGCAATGTAAATTCTGCCATTCCTAGTGTCAGTCACTAATCTAACTCATTCAGTTCATGTCAAGATGATACATCACAATGCTCACCAACTGTCACTCCTGCTTTAAATAGATCTACATTTTTCTCAACTTTACAATTAACCACACCTACATATATATGTATCTTTGGTTCCACATCAAGTTCTGCTTTAAAAATACAACCATGAAAGTCACCAAAATATTTTTCAGAGCAATTACTAGATGGGGTGGGGGTTTTACTGGATTGGTTTGGTTTGATTTTTACAAAACCCTTTTGAAAGTTAGAAGCAAACTGAAAATATCCAGACACATTTAAAATTGTTTGTAGGCCCACATTTTTCTCCCCCAAACAAAAAGCACATTTTTTGTCACCAACTTTTCACTTATGTGTGCCTACTAGCACTGGTTTGTAGTATGTCCAAATTTATGTTGAAAAACCATCTGTTAAAAAATGTTTACTAATATCAGGGGTTAACTGGAGTGTTTAAATTAATTAAGATCACTTTTGGTTTTGGACATAATTTTAACGGAAAACCTAGGCTTGGTACATTTTAATGTTTCCTGGAGTTATTCCTCTGCATCTCTGTTTCTGTGCTGTAGTTATTATGTTATTTCTTGAAGAATGCCGAAAATACACTTATTCTTTCTTATGCTTCCAAAATATTACTGTATATTTTGTTATAGAGCTCCTGATGATATACCCTATTCTTCCTTATACCTAAGTTTAGCATCCCCTTTGTGGAATGATAACATTCCCTCTGTTCTCCAACATAAATGTGCTTCTTTCTCTTGCCCTGGTCTGGCCAGGGATGCTGCCGTGTGGAACGTGGTGCTGTTTGGGCAGTGGAGCAAACACTGGTTTTAGCCTCACAGGCTGAGCACGCCTCTGAGAGCCAGGACCAGGGAGCGGGTTCATGTAAAGCACCCCAAGGATAGCAGCTATGCCTCTCTGCCTGTCTGCATCAGCCCAGATGTAAACTGGTCTGTGTTAGGATCAACAAGGAACAGGAACCAGCAGAGGGGCTGTTGGGCTTTCCTTGTACTTGACAGGTGCTAAGGGAAATATTTCAGAGGACACTGGCAAGTATGTTAGGTACTGAACCTATAAAAGCACCGCCACATACATACACATTTCTGGTCAACCCCAGTTCCCAGCCAAACGATCTGCTTTAACATGTTCCTCAAAAAAGTGTACTTTTGCTTCTTATCCTTTGCAGTTATAAAAGTTTCTGTAAAACAGAGACCCCAGAAAAATGTGTATTTTTTGCAACAAGAAAGTAGTTTTATGAACATGAGATAATAGTTTTCTCTTTTAAATTTTTCCTATTCACATTCAATTTGTGATTTAGTCCTCAGCAAGACTAGAACCTTGAATGTTTTAAAGAAATTAGATTTTGAAACAGAGAAGTTTTAAATAATAGACATTTTAGTGCAGCAGCTGTACTATATAAATAGTATCTCTCAGTTTTAACAGCACATGAAGGTGCATTGATCTGGGCACAAACAGACGTAGGCATAGGAAAATCTCTGGTACCCATGAAATGGTTTTGGTTGAACCTATTCCAATTATTTCATTGATTATGTGCATTTTTTTTCTCCACTGTATGAACTTACACATGTATGAGAACTTCAAAGAAATACATCCGGTGTCTAGCAGGATTTTCAAAATAATGTAGCCTCTTAAAAACCTATAGGGAGCCTATCAATGTTTTTAAGTGCCTAAACATCCTTTAAAACCTGGCCATCTGAAACCATAATTTTGTCTTCGTATAAGAACATGCAACATAGATTTTGAATCTTTCTCCAATTTTTGTGACTGCCTGACAGTACATTTTATCTAATAAAATAAACACAAGGGGAAAGGGAATTTCAGTCTTGTTTTCATACTGATTTATAGAAGAATGCATTAGAGCTTACAGGTTATTTGTGTGAAGTAAACAGAAAAAAAGGTAACAACCTGATCTATATTTTGCTTATTTTGCATAATTGAAACATGATAAGAGGGAGCAATGGTGATTTAGTCCACTGATCTAAGAAGTAAATGCCTATTTACAATGGGCTGAGCAATACCACAGATGAACTTTTAGGGAGAGCAGTAATGCTCTTCTAGGTAGCATAAGAAAGACTAAATAAGTTTGTTTATATTAATGAAATTACTTAAATCCACTGAATCACTAAAAAATCCCTGGTTTTACACAGTGCAACTGAGAACAGTACTTAACCCATAAACTAATTTAATTTTATGGATGAGCATACACAACACACAGATAATAATGGAAAATGAAGAATTCATATTTCTCACTGCAAACATAACTCCTCTCGATTGCAGAGATGTAGATTATATGAATGATTAAAATGTAACAGTAGTAAAAAGTACTACCTGTGCACTTGGAGATCAATTTTTAATTCCTGAGGGAACTATAACTTTGAGATTTCTGATGCATGTATTAAAATTTTCAGACATAATGTTGATTTTCATGTTGAATGTAATTTAGCTTTTGGAATCACACATACCCTTCCCATACTCAGTTCATCTCTTAGTAAAGCATGGTTTTGAAGTAAGAGAGTTTAATATGACAGCCCTGGCACACCTCTGATTAATTGAGCTTCTTTCTAGGAGTTATACATACCACTTGATACCTAAAAGTCTGACCTGCTTTGAGTTAGGACTTCATCATCACTACTCATTCCTCTCATGAGCAAACAAGCCTAATGACAGTGTTATGGATTCAGGAAAGGTTTCAGATGCAAACATGGTAGGCTGCACAGCTAAGACATACATATATCCTTTATTTAAGATGACAAAAAACTTAAACATATCTTTCAGCACTGTCTCATGCAAACAGAGTACATCACTAGCCTGGACACCAAGTTATTTAAAGCTATTATTTAGTACTGTAATAAGTAGCAATTTAAATACAAGGTAAAATCATTACATTGTCTTGTTTACTACTGATGTTAATGTCAAGCTGACGTGTAATGCTCCAAAAAAAGGCAGCCTATGATTTGTTATCATTAAACTGTCAGTTCTGTCGTGTTAGGCATGGATTCATACTATATTTCTTTCAGCATATCCCTTTATTTTCTATCAGTCAAAAACTGAAGTATTTTAATTGTGTCTCTGCTATTTTTCTATTAACTGTTTCGTGCATTTTTTCTTTGGCCTTTTAATTGCAGTTTAATAGTGGTCATTAACACATTAAGGGGTGTTAGAAGAACATTTGAAGTCCTCTTGACTTCTACCAAAGTTGACACTTCAATGCTAGAGTAATTTCAGCTATTCATTTATTTAATAGTGACCTATGCAAATGTGGAACCATGTCATTTTACAAATTGACTGTAATAATTAACTAGAAAGGCAGACTAAAATGAAACAGGTTATAATTAGAATAAAACTGCTACAGTATTACGTCAGCTAGAATAAAATAATCTCAAATGATTAAATTGGTTTCAATTATTAAGAATCAGTTTAATGTACCCACTGTTCTGATTTTTTACATTTCTCTTTTTTGTGTGCATTAGATGTCACCTCATACAATTTATGCATTTTATTCATCTTGGTAAAACAGGCATTACAAAAGTTTAATTAAGTAGTAAAAGACTTCATATTATTCCGTTGAATTCTAAATTAATTGCAGAAAGAAATGATAGTGCATAGTACATACCATTCACACACGTTTTGATTAGATGCATCTATTGTTAGCTAATATTTCTCTATCCCAGTGTAGAGATAGAGGTACCGATATAGAGGAATATGTAGCTATACACACAGAAATAATGCTTCTGGCTCCTACAGTATGTTTTTAACACACATGAACGATACAATTTTCAACTATACTACCTACATCTTTATCTACAGGGCACTCATGTCACTGTTCATAATAAATATGGAATTTTAAAATTACATTTTCCTTAAAAATTTCACCTTGCTTATTCAGCTCATTTTGCAGACAAATACTTAGATGCTTGTAGGTGCACACAAGCCTAAGATAGACATATTTGATAATAGGCAGCATATACAAAGTTACATGTTGAAGATGACAGGAAGACATTATTTTGATCTCAATTTTTAACATAGTGGTTTTTTGGTAAGTCTGTTTTCTTTGGCTCTACTTGCCATCTGTTAATTCAGCTTTGAACATGCTGCAAAATAATGCTTTACATTATATAGGCATTAGGGTGTACAGCTTCTTATTTAAAGCCACTGTATTTAAGACTGAGTCTCTTCTTTCTGCATATACAGTTAAAAATTATTGTTGAATAAAATTAGACTCTTTTTTTTTTTTTTTTTTACTTTGACAAGTCTTATGGTATTGCTTGGCTGATTGGCCGAGTACCTTCAAGGGTTATGCCTCACTGTTCTGTGATGAGGCTACAATCTCTCTTGCTTAGGTTTGCGACTATATAAATCAGACTGTAGCATCATTGAAAAAAAGTATTTTAAGATATATTTCACATTGCTCCCATGTGTTTGGTTCCAGCAGGGGCACTTAAACCAGTAACTGAGTGTTTGCATGCTGTGTTCATTATGGCTTTGACAGGACTTTTACAACCTCCTTTACGCAGTGATAAACAGCTTTATGGTAAACATGTGAGGGATCTCAGGAACATTACCTATGCAAGTCTCTTCATCAGCAGATAGATTTCTTTAAAAAAATATTCTTGAGCGCAAAAAAGTTGGTGATCTGAGATATCATCAGCAGAAGAGTATTTGGTAATCATTACTGGCAAGCTTGATGACAGTTTCAGCATGACAAGCTTAAGGGAACAGCACACCACGAGCAACATACACGTCCCACAGATTTGGTTATGAAATTGAATGTGTTCCGTGGCATCTCAAGATCAGTTGAAATCCTGAGGCCTCAGATAGTTAGCCTCTTCTCCAGCTTCTCAGAAAATGGTTTTGGCAACCCATTAACCTTTAACCACAGGCCACCAGACAAGCTGTTTAAAATCATAGAGCCTTAACCTTCCATATCTTTCATGAAGCAAGATGCTGACTGTGGATGCAGTCAGTATTCCAGGCTGTGAAGGAGTTCTCTGACCTACCTGTCACACCCTTACCTTTCTTAGGGGTCCTATGAATTTGCTAAGATCACTTCAACACTTTAAAAATGGAATTAGACTTTTTTTCATTGTATTGTAATTAATGTTATGCAGTTAAAATAATTTATTTATTATTAATTACATTTTCCAAATGTAATTAAATTTCTTTGCGTAGAACAAAGACAATCAGTAGATCACAGTTAACTGTATTAATTCCACAAAATATAATTAATATAGAAGATTATGGTAGCTCAGTACAAATAACCATTCCTGAATGTCTTACATCTGTTAAATATGGATAATTTACACAAATAGTTACTTTATCCTAGAACAATTGCTTTGCAGACCTTTGTGATGCATTTACTGGAAACCTGTTTTTCTTGAGCACTTCATATCACCTTTCAGCAAACATCAAATAGCCCAAAGATGGCACGTGTAAGAATTTGAAAAATGCTTCTCAACTTCTCAAAGAAATACGGGAAAAAAAACTTCAATTCTACCATTACCAACATTCAGCAAAAGCATGGAGTAAAAAAAGACTGCCTATCCTCTTCACTATCCTGAAACTTACTCAGTTCCTTATTTATCACTGCCATGGCAGTAGAAAGAAGAATGTAAAACTAATTAACTCATGTTGGATCAGCAATTATGTCTCAAAATGTCAATAAGATGTTGGCTGAATAAGACCTATATATATTGAAAGGAAAAAAATCAAAATAAACTTCTATGACTAGCTCTTTACTTTTCTTTCTCTAATTACTTTAAGGGTGAGAAGGTGAAAAAAATGTAGGTTATGAAATCCTCCATACAGGGGAAGAGAAACGATAAAAGAAGGATCCCATAGAACAGTACTACTGCTGCAGCTCACCCTTCAGTTCTGGTAATCTTCAGTTTACTCCACATCAGCCCTCTGCTTTCACCCCCAACAGTATGCTGTCATCAGTCATGTTACCGCACTCAAACTTTCATGTTCTTCCCTCTAGTACAGTGACCTGCAGTAGCCATCCTAAAATTGTGAAGTAACCATCATGTTAAACAAAATCGAAGTCTCTATTTACAAAAGTCTTTATTTTATATAACTGAATCAGTAGGAACAGTAACTTATCAAAACAGGAAACGAAAAAGAAAACTATATAGAAACATTCTTTATCCCACAATGACTCAAACCTCTTTCCAAGCTAGTTGAAGCACTTGACTGACAGAAGTTAATTAATCCTTCTTTGTTTTGTCAATTTTTTTTCAGAATAGCTAGATCTTCCAGCTTTACTTCTCTAGAAACAATAATTTTGAATTCTTTGAGGAAGCTAGCTTTGATGATCCATCATGTTTACATGTCTTTTCACAATTTTTCATACTCTTTTATGGCCTGCAATAAATATAAAAATCCCCTGTTTTCCCTTTTCAAAAATCCTATTATGCATATCTTTAATAGTTACAATGTCTTTTCCCTTATACCATATCTAGGACTGGAGTCACCAAGTTCAACAGTACCAATTGCTGGACTAAGTGGTAGACTGCAGAGTAGTGGAGAGATCCCAGCTGGGCTATAAGCTGAGGTTTCCACAGATAGAAGGAAAGAACATGGAGTGTGATACAGAATCACCTTCCTTTTTTTCCAGTTTGCATAATCTTTTAGTCATTTATATCTCTGTAATTGCTCAAAGAGCAATTTGCTATTGAATGAAAAGGTTCTTGTTAGCTTCACTTGGACTGAAGTAGAAAAGCTTGTACAAGCAGAGGTGGAATGCTTAGATTTATAACACAGTCATGGCACAACAGGAGCCCATGGCACTTATGTAGAAGAGTTAGGTTTTCTCCTGCCATGTGTTATTCCCCTTGTGAGGTTTTTTCTCCCGTAAGAACTTGTCTGTTACATAAAGCAATTTATGTCTTCAGAAACAGCAGTGACATCAGTGATAGGTGACATCCTAGATTATCCCTCTAGTAAAAATTTGGTTTATGAAGTGAAAAAAGTTGTTTGTAGCTACAGCACTGATTGTGGCTACTAGCTTTTTCCTTTTGCAATTCTCATTTCTCAACTTCATATGAGATTGACACTAAGCTTTGTCACTGACAGCTTGCCTATTTCAGTGAGATTCACACAAAGAAAATGTGTGAAAAACTGAAATGAGAAGGTTCTGTTTGTAGATTGTTGTAAGGCAGAAAAATAATATATGTGTTGAATGTGACTAGGCAGAACTTGAGAAACAAAAATCCCATTACTTCTTTACTTTTTGCTAAAGGCATATTTGACTTTGCTGTCAATAGCACTTGTAAATGGTAAAACAGAAATAAAGTGTGTACCCATATTGCTAAACTTTGACTAGTGGCTCAATGTATCAGTGCACATTTAGATATGAATGCATTTTTTCTGCAATGAATATTCATTGAATATACAGCAGGACTGATTATCACAGTGGAGATAGATATATTCAACATTTAAACTTGCTTCCAAATTTTACAGCAATTTTTGTCACAGTTAAAACGTCAGCTATGGATATGAACATCCACAGATTCAGTCTGATATCCAGTATGACTCTAGATGTACTCGTATGTATTTATGATTTACTTCTGTATTGCTATCTTCAAGTCTCCTTGATTCTTTTTT
>VXBI01002354.1:746037-781046 GCA_013397375.1 Toxostoma redivivum | reverse complement strand
TAAAAAAAAAAAAAAAAAAAAAGAAAAAAAAAGAAAAAAGAAAGAAAGAAAAGAGAAGGAGACAGTAAGGAGGATAAATTTCATTAATGGATGTGAATTAACATCCTACTGCCAAGAGCTGACCCCTTCTCCTGACATGTACGTCTAAGTCATTCTTGTCACTCTTTCCCCCATTAATATTCTGAAAAAGACAGTGCATTGAAGAGAATAGAATAAGATAGTTCCCTTAAACAGTCACTGTTGACCTTAGGTTGGGGATTTTTCTTTAATTTGCTTTTCTTAAAAATAAAATATTAATCATATTGGAAAAGGCAAGCAGAGTTCCTTTACATTTTTCAATATATTCCATTTATAATATTGCATTCATTAAATCAAGTCATTGAACATTTTGAACATTGTTTTAAGTGCCAAAGGAAAATAGAAATATAATTTCCATGAGAAAGTAGATAAGACAGGCAGTGGTACCCCCGATGACAACTCCTGTTTATGGCAACTTTGATTCAAATGTCACAAACACCTGATTTGGGGGTGTTTAAGGCTTGTTGATTACTTTACCATTTGTAAGAAAATGTTTAGCTCACTGTAGCTAGGAGAATTTTGCCTTTTGGGGTTTTTTTTTCAATTTATTGTTTCTCCCAAACTCATTCCTCAGATAAATTTTTGCCCTGTTCTTCAGTGGGCAGTATTATTATGAGGAGTTCCTTATTATACCTGTGAGCTCATGGTGAGCTGCATGTGTGAGAGTTTATGAGAAGGAAAGGACCCATAACCAAAAACCCCAATTAATGATATAAGCTATGGTGTAACTTAGATTTATTACAACTCAGATTTCTTATATTATATAGCATATGTGTGTGTATATATATGTATATATGTATGTATGTAGGCATGTATATAAATATATTTAATTCCTGGGTGTTCTGGTAAAAGTATTTGGGGTATAGGACAAGAAACATTAGACACTATGATCTTGTAAAATGATAATGTTATGACTTCATAATTGAAATAATTTTGTATGGTATAAAAAAGTCACATTCTGGTTACCACCTGGCAGGACCCCATGCCCTTCTTTCATTTCATAAAGATGACAATTTAATTGAGAAACTGTGATAGAGATACAGCAGGGCACTATAATGTGTAGTGGATTAATGATCTGGCTTTTTATCTCCAGAGACCTGCCTTGAAATTTGATTTGGGACACATGTGAAATGAGTTTGGTAGTCTTCACCAAATCTATGGTGGAAACTAATCCACATGAAAACATACTGCACAGTTTAGTTCAGCTGGTAGTCTCTCTTCAACAGAGGTCCAAAGCTGAAATACCATGGTAGATTTCCAGGCACCCAGAGGTGCCATCTGCAGATCTATTTGGGGTAACTTGAATAGTGCATGCCAATAATCTGTTCTTTTTATGAGCTCTAAAATCCAAAAAGTTCATGTGAAAGAAAGAAAATATGGTTTTGCTTCCTGTAGAACCTGTTATGTGGAAAACTGGACCTGATAATTTAGCTGAGTGAGCAGAGTTTATATTCCAGAATAAAGCGTAAGGGGGCTGATTCATCTCTGATACTATCTACAATTTAATCAGTATTTAATCAGAAATTGATTTGGCACAAGAAGTTTACTGCATACTTAATATCTCATCCTAAAAATACTGATCGAGAGGAAGGAATATTAACTTTGAGGAAAACACAAGAATTAGAAATAAATACAGACGTCAAAGCTGCCCTACTAGCAGTTATGCTAAGCCAGCTCTTTCCTAACAAATGAAAGAATTTTACATGGCCTCACACAGAGCTGGCTTTGGCTACTCCCTTTGCAAATGTGTCTGTAGGGACTCTGATACCATTCTATCTGTTCTGCTCAATGCATCTCCAGCACCAGAATTTTCTCATCATTAAATAATAATAATGATATTGATAATGATACTAATACTAATACCAATACTAATGACCACCACAACAGCAATAAAAGCTGTCATATTGTTTCTCCTTTTTAATGTACAAAGTTTCTGCTTACTTTAGTTGTGGAATATTGCATTCACACAGTGTAAAAGGATAAAAATTTTGCCACACTGAAGAAACTTGCCGAAGAAAATCCATTGCCTACTTCAGATCTTTAACTCATGTCAAATTTTTTTTGCATGTGGCAAAGATAGTGTCCTGAACCATGTTAAGATTTCCTGTCTAGGTAACTTCTTGTAAAGAAAGTTCAAGTAGATGCTGCCAGTTTATTTTAGCCATCCAGCCTTAGCTGTGGAGGGCCACTCTGAGCCTTTAAATAAGCCTGCTCCTCCTCATCAGCGTGATATAGAATCAGCTTTAGGACTGCTTTTTGAAGCACACAATATCAGGTGTCTGAGCTAACCACACCAGATGTCACCCCACAGCATTAGGTCTATGTGCATTAAAGTAAGGTTTATAAACAATGTAGCCACAATGAAATCAGTGGGAATATTTATGAAATGAGGATTGTAGAATCAGATCCTAATGACTTTGCCTAGTTTTGCCAGGATCAAAATAGTAGTTACCTACCTAAGTATCAGAATCTAATTTTTTTTTCTGATCACCTACCACAAACTTCACACACTCACTGAATTGTGCTTTCTAGGACTGTAATTTCTTCTTCTCCAGCAGGGTTTTTTCCTACTGTTTTTTTTCCAGCTGGTTACATTCCCACCCTCTCTTATTGTTACCATCATTTTATTATGGCATCGATGCTCTGTGGGCTTAAGATGAACCCAAACCTGTTGGAGGGAACAGAGCCTATCTGGTACCTGATTTTCAATTACAGCTGGGACAGCAGTAACTGATACCCAAGTACAGACATAGACTTGCTGGTCATGACTATAGAAGCACTCAGATTGGGCTAAGCATGAGAGAGAACAGATATGTGATGTAGGCAGGGTCAGAGAACACGTTTCTCCTTTGTTAAACTTGGATACTTCATTTAATGTATATATAGGAGGAGAACTTAAAGGAAAGTCTGGCATTTTGATCCATTTTTAATAGCAAATTGCTCGGTGAAACAGAAGATTGGAGTGGGCTTCTCCAACTAAGACAAGATTAAAAAAAAAGTTATTCCCCAACTGATGAATTTTTTGTCCCCATGATGGATAATTATGGAACAACCCTCTTTTATAAGTGTTTAAAGATAAGAAAATGCTCTCAACTAAGTAGCTCTCAACTCTTACATTTTCTATAAAAGCCTATGATTTGTCATTAAAAAAAAAAACCCACAAACCTGTATTTGATCTGCTTTTATTCAAATCTTTTACACTGTATCAGAGGGGCATCTCCTTATGGATGCAGTCATTCACCCATCTGGATCTCAATGGAGAATTTATGGGTGTGAAACTGCCAACACTCAGCCATGCTGACAGTCAGGCTGTACTATTTAGAGGTATTAAGTATGAACTTGTTTACCTAAAGTTAGGAAAGTACTGTGGAAATACAAGTTATATGGCTATGACGGCACATGTACACTGAGAACACAGTGTTTACACTTGTTCATATTTTATGGGATTTTGTTTGCACGGAAGTCTGGAGATTTTAAAAAATCTATTTTTTTTTTCTTTTACTTCTTGAAAATACATTTAAGCAACCAGAGTATGAAACATTGGAATTTCTTAGTGTGTAGTTCTTACAAAGGGTGAGAGTGGGAAATGGATGCAGTTTATTGTAAATTAAATAAATATGTTTCTCCCATACCCTTGAGACTTAGCTGATTTATCAGTTAATAAAATAATCATACACCACAGACTTGTGTTTCCAATTTATTCTAAAAAGAAATAACATTGCATTTTTGACATATATGAATACAAATGTAACACTAGAGGTAACTTTGTGAGTAACCCTGTATATATATCAGCAGCCCTGCATGAATAACCTTACTTGCTTTTTCTTTGCTATTTATGGGATGGATTCTGCATAAACACTTATTTCTTCCACAATTCCTAATTTATGTGTATGACCCTATAAACCTCATTGTGACTACTGACTAGAAAAAAACCCTATTCATCTGAACAGAGAATACAGAATATTTATTTAACACAAGTGAAAAGGAATTTAGTTTTAAATCTGCAATTAGATACCACTAGTATTTACACCTAACACCATAAACCTAAAATGAAATTTATTTATTAAAAAAACCTTCCTGAATTGACTACTTTTCTTGCTTAAAAATTCTAATCTATATATCAGAACTGCAGAATTTGGACAAACCCTATCTGTGCTACACAGAAATAGTTACATGCACCTCTCAGAAGAGGAAAGCACATTCTCTCAACTGACTTTTAAAAAATTTTCTTTGAATTCCTCTTAAGTTTTGTGGTGAACAGAACAACAGAAAACCACGTGGGAAGATTCTAAATAGAGGTAAGTGAATGGCAGAACTGGGGTGCCGTGTGGCAATCCAGCCCAGCAGTGACTGCGTGAACACAACGAGCATGCATCAGAAATCCTTTGGTGAATATGGGGCTCATTCCTGCAGCCCTTATATGAATACCTGAAAGCTTCAGTGGGTCTGCTTGCATCAGAAAGGAGTAGTCCCTTGAGCAGACTGTGCCATTTCAGACCCTTGCTTTTTGGTTTTGATGTGAACTTTAACTTTCTTGCATTCCCATCCCCACTCTTCTCTCCCATTCTAATCTTCTTCTAATTTTTGGACATATGCCTCTACCTCTCTGCTCTTTAAATTCCCTTTGCTCCCTTCTGTATACAGCCTCAGTTCTACTTTTTTTTAATTTTTTTTTATTTTTGTTGCTTGCTTTGTCCTCCCTCCATCACTACTCCAGACACTTCTCTCCACTTTGCTAGTCTGTTTGGCTCCTTGGGGACCCTTAACACTCCCCCACAACTGAACAGATTCTCATTTTCAGTGATATTTTAAAAACTCTAGGCTATATTCTCCTCTCTTGAGAGAAAATTAAAAATAAAGACAAAAACTCCCACAAAACAAAACAAAAAAACCCTTCCTTCAGAAACTCCTCTAGCTTAAACTCAGAAACTTCCAGGCAAATTCTATTTTCAAAGGGACGAAGGAGATTGAGAAGTGCAAGGATGCCAGGGCACACCATCCACTGAAGTTCACAGAGTCACAGCAATTGCCAGGGGCCTTTGGTCTCTACTGATCAATCCCTTCTGCAGGGTGGGAAAGCCTTCTCTCCCATGCCAGCTGTGCAGCCCTCTGACAGTAAGTGCAAATGCTGGTGTAAAATTTGCTCTCTGAGGGCCAAACAAGGCTGAACTTGATGAGAATCTCACAACTGATTTTGCAGTGTTGTGGTTTTAGCCCAGATAACAGCTCAGCCTCATGCACCCACTCCCCCTAAGTGGAGTGGGAACTGGAAGGGTAAAAGTGAGAAAACTTTATCTCAGTGGGCTGAGATAAAGAAAGTTCAACAGATAATATGAAAGCAATGCATGCAAGCAAAATAAAACAAGGACTTCATTCACCACTTCCCAAGGGCAGGCAGATGTTAACCCATCTCCAGGAAAGCAGGGCTCCATCACATGTAACAGTGACTGGGGAAGTCAAACATCGTCATTCTGAAAATCACCCTTTCTTCACATTTCCTTCTTCTTCCACCTATATATACTGAGCGTGGTGCCATATGGCCTGGGATATCCTTTGGTCAGTTGGGGTCAGTCCTTGTACACCCTCAGCCTCCTTGTTGGTGGGGTGGGGTGAGAGGCAGAAAAGGTCTTGATGCTGTGTAAGGTGCTCAGCTATAGCTAAAACTTCCCTGTGTTGTCAATCCTACTTTTGTACCATACCAGCTGCTGTGAAGAAAATTAACTCTGTTCCAGCCCAGATAGGCATAAGTAGATATTTAGACACCAGGCCTTTGGGAGAGGCACATGAAGGTGTGAGATGGAAGCTTATGCTTTCTCATGTATATCTGTGAAATAGTTATCAGGAAATAACTTATGCATAACATTGCTATTTCTCAGATTACATTCTGACAGTACTTTCTGGTAAAAATATAAATTACTCCATCCTCCTTCAGATGAAAACAAACCTGTAATGGGTGTCCCTTCTGAAAGTTGAAGACTTCTCTGCCCATCCTACTTCATATTTCTTTGACCAGAATTTCTGTTGAAAGCCTCCAACTGAGACTCCTTAAACTGTCAGTTGCACGGTGTAAATCTGGAGTTAACCCCACTGCAGTGCTCACAGAGGTTAGCCAAGGACAGATCCTTCCCTCATCAATTCATGTGCTGAAGAGCACCTGGGGACCACCAATACCAGAGAGCACAGGCTCATGTCCAGTAAATACTGACATCAGGGAGAAATGCCTGGAGCAGAAGGACAATAAATAAACAAAAAGGAGAAAGAGAGTAAAGAATTAGACTGAAGAGGGGAAAAAGGAAGGAGTCAGAAGCTGGAGGTGGTGATGGGTTACTTGTTTTTATACACTCCAAAGGAATGGGGTGCAGAGGGAACAGGGTGGAACACTCACATTTCACCCCATAAAACATTTCAGCTAGATAATTCTGGTGTGTTTAAACCTGGAATTTAATTAAATTATTTACTTTTTTTTGGTCCAAATTTCATCTCAATACATGAAATTTAGTAGTGTAAGGATATGTTGTCGTATTTGAGTTTTTTATTTTTTAACAAATGCCCATTTTATAGTCACACTAAGATACATTGACTAAACAGTTAAACTGATTACTCTACACCTCAGATGTGCTGGAGGCATGAGGTGAAATGCACCCGAGGTGTGCATTAATCAACCTTGCCATATAGTCTGTCCTGTCTTACTGCTTAATTAAATTCCAAGCCAAATAGTTTTGGTGAGAAGGTTAGGAGGGACCACTTTTTCAAGTGGGTTTTGCATGAGCTGTCCACAGTGCATGGAAAAAAATATAAGATATATTTAGAACAATATTTTAATTTGCAATACTTGATTAGATGGAAAGAATGTAATGTTTAAAAAAAGAAAATGTGATTAAGAAGCTTAAGTGCACAGTATATTACATGAAAATTCTGATCATAAAGAAAGGTAATATCTACTCAAAATTATAATTTCTGTACTTTTGAAATCAACTCAGCAAGAATTATCTACCCATATCAAATTGTAGCACTTGTCAAAATCAACTGTAAAGCATCTCAAGTGCTCTTCTGAATCAACAAAACAGATGTATAGCGATGTGAGGTTGCACTGAAATGGAAATAAAAGTGAACTAGATGCCAGTCATTGCCCTTAATCTCTTGAACCAGGCACTTAACACAGAGGATACCACAGGTCTTTGGGACACTGTTTAGAGGGGGAAGAAATCAAGACTTGAATCTTAATAGCATATGCAAAAACACTCTATAAAATTATTTTCTTTCTACTATAGTGGATATCATATGCTCAAAGAGCACCTTGTCCTGTTCATAAACATGAGGCAATGTTTGAAACAGCATCCTATTTCAGCTTTGGACAGGCAAAAAACTGAAATATGTGAAATATAAAAAGGTGTTTAAATTTTTTAAATAGCAATTAAATATGCTTAGAGGTTCAAAAGTCACCATCTCACTCCCTTCAATAAAATGTGCAGTGATGTTTATGGGATAACACCTGCAGGAATGAACGCAACAAATATAGCCTTAGTTAAGATTACAATATTGTTAGATTTTACTAGGAACTTAATAAATGACAAATGTCTGCAAGCATTGGTCCTTAGAAAACAACTGCTATAATCCCTTCACCTAAGATGTGTGTCTGGAGTGAGCTCCCCTGCAAATTTGTATAACCTGGTGTCCCTGGAATCATTATGAAAATGACTGCTTTTTTGTTGGATTTGTGATGATGGTGCTTTCCGGGAGTTTGATGCACAAGGGAGGGGGGGGGCAGAGACAACAAAATGAACAATTATTTCTTTGACCAGTCCTGTGAACTGGTTAAGGGCCTGAATTTCAGGTAGTGGGATTTTTGTAGGCTCTTGAGGTACTGCAGTATCCTGCTGTTCATCAACATTTTACTTGCTTCTCCATTTTCAATCACATTTAGACTTGTAGAATGTTTAGTATATGATACAATGCTGAAAATTACTGACTTCACTGCTGTATATAATGAAGCCATCATAGCATAAGTTATCCATAAAGTGGTCTGTTTTCAGCATTATGGAGCTGGCATGCACAGATAATTGCTAAGGCCTTCTTACTCCATGCTGAGAGAAGGTCCAGTTGAACAGAAACTTCTCTCTGGGATGGACCAGGAAGCCCAAGGCCCATGATGGATGCCTGGAAGATTAGGCTCCTGGACTCACTCCTGAGCCACTCTCTGTGGCTCAGTCCAGACAAAAAAAAAAAAGAAAAGAATCCTCACAAAGAGTCCTTGGTCTGGTTTGCTGCCAGTGCTCAGAGGGGAACATACTCAGCTTTCCAGATGAAGATAGCAACCAGATACAAATATTTTAAACTAATTTTAACGTATCTTGACAAATTAATTCAGCCCTTTGTGGATTTCATCCATTTTCCTCCTTGTCTAGAGCATGCAGAAGTGGCAGACTATCAACTCTTGCTCTTGAGATGCAAATAAGTGTTTGAGACCTTTTGACTTCAGCACGTGTGAAAATTTGCAGAGCTTGTGAGCAATACTTCCCCTTCAGATTGTGTCCTGCAGACAAGATTGATTCATTCAAGAGAGGAGATCAAGTGGGACCTACTTTTAATTCAGTTACAACCAATTTCATGGACTTTTTTTATACAGGATTGTTAACCGAAAGGGAAAATCCTAATGAACAAAAGAACTGAGGATGAAGTCTCAAATTCTAGTTTTCAACTCTGTCAATTCATTTTCCAAGTGGTTTTTTTTAAACATTGTTAAGATTAAATGCACTGAGAATTACTCCAAATTTTCCAGATGTTCCAAAAATGATGGTACTAGGTTCCAGAGGTCAATAGGCTATTATAAAACCAAGAACAGAGAAAAGAGGAAATGTAAGGCTTTGAACAGTACAAATATTTGGAAAAAACTCTAGTAGATACTTGCTCAATTCAAAATAAACTACCACCTGAGTAACCAGGAATGGTAGGAACTGAAAAGTTAATCTGAAACACAAACAGAACAAAATATTTCTACTCACACTTAGGTTCAAAGTGGACCCAGTCATGGCACCATACAGGCATGGGTTATCTGAAAGGTTGCTGCATCCGTTCCCTTCTGCTCAGTCTTCCATCCATTCACCAGCAGTGGTAGCTAAGACAGAAAGCCTAACTTATTCCTATTTTTCTCTTTAAAGGGATTTTGTTTTGTGGGTTTTGGTGAGGGTTTTTTGGGAGGGGTTATTGGTGCTTTGGTTTGCTTAGTTGGGTGGTGTTTGCTTGCTTGCTTTTTTTTTTTTAAAGGGCATTCTGGTTTTGTTTGACACAAAAGTCAAAAATTGGAGCTTTTTTACTGTTTTTTAACATTCCTGGAAGCACTAACAACATAACAGCAAAGTGCTTCCTGTCAGCCTTTAAAGCCCCAGTAGAAATATTTCAAGAGGGCTACAGGGCTTTTCCAAGAGGCAGATCTGAGCTGTGTCCCAGGGCAGCTTCAGTCCGCTCGGCGCTGATGAGGCTGCACAGAGCAGATGGCCCAGCTGGTGCAGCCCACTTTGCAGCAGGACTCCAGCACAGCCAGGTGCACAGAATATTTGCACAATATGTGCACCCTTGTCTGCACAAAGGACTACCTCTCCTTTCTCTCTCAAGCCCAGAGGAAGTCTGCATAAACGTGTAGCTGTGCTAGCTCACGTCTCTGGGCCAGGCCATGTACACAGAGAGATGGAAATGTGCCTCTTGCTTTCTCTGCTCTCCTCTGGAGGTGGCAGCAGGTCCCGGTTACCCACCAGCTTATGCTCAGGAGCTCTTCAGTGGTACAGCAAATTATTTTAAAGTAAAAAAACCTACTTCCATAGTGAATATTAATTCTACTAGCTCCATAAGCTTTTGAGACAGTTTTCTGAACTATTTTTTTAATTTGGGCTGACATTCAGAATTTCTTCCCTGCACAGCATATGATGACACTTTGGTAAATGTATTTTTTTTTCTTTACCTGGCTACATTTCCTTTCCAAGTCAAACACATAACGGGAATAATTTCAACTTCCAACTTTTGCCTTAAAAAATTGCAATGGTTGTGAAAAGCAAAGTCACATTACAGCTCTTGCCTGTTTTGGATTTCTCATCTTGTTTTTATTTTTGTTTTTGGTTTTTTTTTGTTTGTTTGTTTGTTTGGTTTGGTTTGGTTTGGTTTGGTTTTTTTTTTTACTTTTTTTTTTTCCCATTTGGGCTGCATGACCTCTGAAATGTTGAGCAAAATTGCATTATCTGTTGCACCACAGCACATATATTGTTGTTCCCAAAGGTTTACTTATAACGTTCACGGCATCATTTATTTTTTTCCTTTCCCCCCATTGTCATTTCTGTTCAGATTTAATACAACAGAAACATGGCTTCCACTGGGAGCTACAGGTAGAGCAGTTACAAAGTTCTCTATAATTGGTGTCTGCCATGGCTGCTCACAGTAAGTTATGTAAATCACAGCAAGGACCCACAACCCCTAAAGGCATGAATATTTTTTTTCATTCAGTGCAGAGGATAACTTCAGAATCTTAGTAATAGTCCCCTCCACATCAGGGATCTCCTTACCAGGAAAAGTCAAGGTCTAGAAACTGGCCATGTCAATTTTGCAATTTAAATCCTACTGTTAAAGATGGTTTGGTATGTATAACAGTAAGCCAATGCATTGCAGGCAATATTAATTTTTAGGATGTTTTCTCTTCATAGCCCTTGCAAATCCATCTGCTTCTGTTTATATTCACTGTAGTAATTCCATCAAACCTCAGATTTGATTTTTTTTTCTTTAAAAACTCTTTAATTTAAAATGAAATGAAGTATTGTCAGGGTTTCATTCTGAAAATGGAATAACAATTCCACTGATTTTCTAGTGATGCATTTTAGTTAAAATCATGTCATCCAGGTGATTAAATGTGAAGTTATTATTAAATCTGTTTCCTTTAAAGTATTATTGCAAGTGCAAAAATTTTTAGCCTAAATTCAATAAGTCAACTTATATCTTATAATTTTTCATTTCTCCCACAAATCTTGCTCTTATGGGTCATATACCCCAGTTTATGCACTATCTATTAGGTAGCTGAATGAATCCTTCAAACATAGTAATTGTCTACTTCTGCTATTGGAAAAAGTTTTCCTAAGCTAAAATCCTGGCTCACATTTCCAACTTAATTCAAGAATTTCCTGATGCCCTTTGGCGAAGTAGAAGGGGCAAAAAAACCAACAAACAAAAACCACAACAGCAGCAGCAACAAAGAAAAGAGGATAAATGTTTTTAAAGACAGTTGAATCTGATTCTTCTGCTATCCTTACCAGCAAGGATTCTGAAAAAGAAAAATCTCTTTTGGGCTTGGTTGGGCAGATAGACCCCTCAGACTGAATCTTAGTCTTATCAAATAACATTTTTTATTCTACTTCCAACCTTTTTCAACTAGTTATTCAGGAAAGCTAAGTTCTGCATATGTTGGTGATTTTCACCATGCACCTGTTTTTCTTTATATTTTTAATTTTATTTATAATCATAAGAAGTAAATGCATACTATACACACACAATATAATATTGCATGTACCTATAGGCAAATACATGCACGATCATGTTCAGGAACACACACAGATGCTCTTGTAGAAAAACAGGTGTTAACCACATAATGTAGGTGAGGCAGTGTACCTTCAGCCTGTTGTACCATTTTTTCTTTGGACGCTGACACATGCTCCGTGTTGCTTGTTGGTGCATGCAGCATTGCTAAGGCTACAAGGACAGTGCTGAGCCCCCTGGACTGGGACTGCCATTGGCTCACCATGCCTCTCAAGTCTTCAGGGAAGCAGGGATGAACAGACTTCCAGGAGGAACCTGGTGAGAAGATGAAGGTGACTTAAAGCCTCTTCTGAATAGCTTGGGGCCTTGCACAGCACAATTCCAAGGGTGTAGAAGAGTACTGGCCACTAATGCAGCCCAGGCTTAGTAAATTATTTTTCCATCAACTACAAAAGGCACCTACTCATCCCAGTTTTTGATCTCTTTACCAGTTGGACAAGTCAAAGAGCAGAAATGGAAGTGCCTGGTACAGCTATCTAGGACCAATCCAGTGGTTCAGTGGCTCATATGTCTCTGTTCTCTGTCACCTTAGAGGTACACGTGAGCTATAATCATCCACGTCATGATAGCTAAGTTGGGTACTGGTAGAAACAGCATGCAATTGACATTTTAATCAGCCCTAGTCAATGAACTATGTCTTCAGGTAGTAGATAGCGGTGTCTGGTAGAGACAGGCAGCAGTAGAAACACCCTTCCTTTATGAAACATGTAACATAGTTTAGAGATTGCTACTCTTACATAGAATGATGCAGATAAACTGACTTTTCACTTGAAAAATGTTCTCTGGAAAGGTCAGAAAAAATATATTCATACCCTAATGGATGTGTGCAGCTCCTGATCTTCGTAGATTTTCAGTGTTGCAAAATTTTACAATTAATTTTTTTACTACTGATAAAACTTGTTTAAGGCTCCTGCAGTCTCTCAAATGGCTTGAAAAATGTGAAAACTATGATTATTTTACATTGGTTATCCAAAATCGAGCTGTTCTAGTACAATTCCTACTCTCGTTTGAGGCCCCTAATCTTAAAAATGCAGGCCTAGAATACTTATTGCCTCCTACAGTATGAACCCCAAGGCAGAGTAAAGAGTACCTGATTTTCCAAGTGATTCAAGCCTCCTAATTGCAGGTTAGGTTTTGAGTAGTTAGGAGTCCAAAGGTTTTTTGTGGGCTGAAGTAATATTTGTCTGAAAAGAAATGTTGGGGAATGGGCATAAAAAGAAATAAGCATTATAAAAATTTTGCATCACTGGGTTATATCAGATGAGTTATGAAAAGGAACACTCTGACATGAAAAATCACATAAAGTGAAAACTAAAATGGGTTTGCTTGTGGGTTGGGGTTCTGCAACTTCCCCCCTCCAAACTCTCTATGCTTAATTTCAGTTACTGGAACTGTTTTTTCTACCTTCTTTTTATGGCCTTTTTTATAAAAAGGTAGCTGGTACTCACAAAAAATTTTGGGACCGTTCAAAACTTTTCACAGTTAATTAGTAATGCATGTAGCAAAACACCCGCCCTACCTCTGGGCCTTTGGGGTTGCCCTGGTTCACTTGTAACTGATTTATTTTTTAAAGTTGTCTGGCACACCTCCACCCCAGCTGCTTCCAAGAAATTTCAGCTCAGCGTCAGCTGGGAAAGATCAGCTTCACATGCTGACATACAGAGGCAGCCTTAGGAATAGTGGGGCCTCTGCTGGGAGGCGTCAATGGGAATCTTTGCTCTTTCTGCTGATCCAGGGATATAGTATCTGCCACCATACAGGACTTTCTTGAGCATTTTCTTTGAAAGAACACTCACCTGATCATTACACCGTGTTTTTGCTCAATGAGAAACAGAAATGTTATCTTTACCAGATTTGTGGCTCATTGCATGGATCTGAATGGTGGATAGCTTTTCCAGGCACCCAAACCCCTTGTTTATAGCTGCTGAGACGCCAAAACAAACATGCTATTTTATAGTCTGGTTGAATTCTACAGAATAAAAAAGAGGATAGAGAATGATTCTGATCTTTTTCCTTGTGTCTGACTAAAGGCTTAGTCTGCAAGTCTACAGTAAAAACTGATGGTCACAAATTGTAACCCTCTTCCTAGAAATTCATGGCTTTATGTTTTTGGTGATTATTTTTATCCAGAACTTCCCCCCAAAATATTTTTATCATGTGCCCTCCTTCATTTTTATTCCTCATAGATTGCAGATTAATTTTGTCTCTAGCCCTCTTCCCCAGGTTTCCACTTGGTTACCTTCCATAGTTTCCAAGGTCATCTGAACCAAGGGCATCTAAACCAAAAGAATCTTATCATTGATGCAAAACACAATTTTTAAAAAATGGTATCTAATTGAGTCCATTAATAAACAAAGAAAGCATCTCTAACTGTAATTGTAAAGCCACTCACTCTAAGATATAGACTAGGCTGGCAGTGAAATTCTACCTCTGGGTAGGCACCTTTCCCAATTTGTGTAGTGAGCTGAATGAAGGATTGTCATCCATTAGTCATGGCTTGATCCAAAGGTAAGAGGATCCAACAGGAGATTCTGTGGTTCTTTCTTTTCTTTCCAAACTTCAAGAACATTTCTCTGCATATAAATAGTTTCAAAACAGCAATAAAAAACTTAATTTTTTTCAGAAGTAGAGGCAATAATAATATAAAGCAGAATGACAATTTTAGCACAATGAAGAAAACTGAGTGTTGATAGAAGAGACCTTTGATTAAAACAATATTCTTTGCTTGTTGGTTTTTATTTTCTGCAGCTAGATAAGCTGAACAAGATTGTCTCAATTTAGCTCTGCAAGATTACTAATTTTAAAACTGCTATTTTATTTTTGCCTGTGTCCAGATACTTATAGCAAGAGAACACTTCCAGTCTGCACAGAGAGACTGTATTTTGTTAGGATAACAGACTTGGTATGTTCCATTCAGCTTAGCACCATTAAGCTTCTAGGTCTAGCATTTGCTGTCTGCCACCAGGATTAATATCTTAGTATTTTCTTCCTAGTCTATGGTTACATTTCAAGAATTAAATGATCATTCAGAAAGTTGGCTTCAGTTTATGAGCTGTTAAACCTAAGAGAGATACAGTACATCAAAACAAAAAGAAAGTTGAAGTGATAATCATTAATGTTAACTTTGTCCTTAGAGTCTTTATCACTTAACATAAAGTTTTCATCCATTCCTGTTACCGTAATTTCACTCATATTTAAAAAGATGATTTTTTTTTACAGCAGACCCAGAGGATATATTTTTGTCTTGTATTGTTTTGTCTTTTGTGAGAAGATGCACTGAGAAGTCCTGAATTTGTACCCCTGGGATGTCTGGCACTGACAGATGAAGTAAAATTATCCCCACACTACCCTGTTAGCAGACCTCAGGTTGGATTTGAGGGCTGAGTGACAGTTCTGTTGTTGAGTCCTTTCAATTTTTTTCCTCCATTATTAAGTATCATCAGGGATCAAATGAACTCAACTGGCTTGGCTATATAGATACCCATTCTCTAGAGTCCTGGTAAAAACCAGTACCTGCCTTCACACTCATAAAGAAACTTCTGATGAGGGCAGAAATTCCCGAGCAGCTTCAGGCCTGATTGGACTACCTAGGCCAATTGGAAGGTCTTTCCCAAATCTGACTTTTTCTTTTTAAAAATTATTCCTTACCCAGGAATCTTATATAAGGATTTCATTTGCAACTATGAACTTTTCCATATATGTTCAAAAAACCTCAAAAATACATTTATTCTTCCTAAATTGTAAAAAATGTGCTAATAATTCTCTAATGCTTATAGGTGTCACTAGCAGCATGGCCTCTTATTGTGCTGTCTCTCCCCTTCTGCTTATATTATATACAATTTTTTTCTTTTTCTATGATTTTAACTTTTAGTCACCTAGTATTTTGCATTCAAGTCCAAAGTTCAGGCAAATATAACAATCATTTGAGAAATACTAGCTAGACAAGTATTCATGCACTCTTGTATCACCTGACATATGGTGAACAAGCTGATGAATGACTCAGGATTTAAATGGTAATTACCATTCATCATTATAATAGACTTGCTAATTCATAAATTCTTGGTAAGCCAATTTTCTATAAAAAGGTTAATAATAAGAGTGGAAAAGAAGGGAAAAATAGCCCTAGTGTGATAAAAAATGTAAAAGCTGGAATATCTTCACTGCCACACGTCCTTTCTAATGATTGAGTAATTTTGCACCAAAGTGCTTGCTTATTGACACAATAGCACTTGCAGTACCAGGGCTCTGATGGAAACTGGGGAAGACAGAAGAGTCCAACCAAACTGCTAAAGACAGAGGCTGAGGTGTGTCAGACAAAGGCAAAGGAACTACGGCACTCACACATGGCAAAGGAAGGCAGGATCCCTTCCGCACATTTCCTAGTTTTATAGTACTTTGTGACAATGTCATGTTCTCAGAACTGCTCACAACATGCATGTTAGAGAAAACTGTATGGAAGTGTTCCTGGTACTCCTAAGTGAAGCTGTGAGAAATGCATTTAAAGTCATCTCACTGCCATTAGCCTCATTGAGTGTTCTATAAGTTCCTCTGAGCAAAAGGAACATTTACTTGTATCTGCTTTGGATAAAACAAGGAAAAAAAGAAAAACATGAAAAAGAAAAATCTCTCATTTTATGATCTTTATCTAGAAAAACACTGTGAATATAATTTACAAGCCCTGTGGAAAACAGCAATGTAGACTCAAAAGAACACATACAGGCAATACTGGAATTCTATATATCCAGTACTCAATATAGCACTTATTTGCCCATCAGGTAATGTACCTAAATGCACACAAATGCAAATGCTTCTTCTGCCTCCAATCCTTATGTCACCACTTCTTTTTGTCATGACAGGCCAGCATGGGAAAAAATTTCTTGCCCCACCAAGGCATGCTGTTTCTCTGTTCACCTACACCTTCCTGCTCCTTCTCTGGGCACCACGGATGTGAAAGCTGCCCTAAATTACACAGTGGATGTACTTTTTACTTCAGATGCAAAACTAAGGAGGCTGGTAATGGGGAAGAGATGGATCTGCTTGCAAGGAACCAAGGGACAAGAGGAACAGTAAATAAAAGAAGTGATGCATGCAATCTTGGTGCCCTCCCCCGTCTCCACTGTTGTGGTTGTGTAGGGCACAAGTTCAAGAGAATGAAATAGTCGAGTTAAAAGTTGAGGGTTTGATCATTTTAGCCTTCATTTGGAGCCATTCAGGGAAACTTGCCCTTTCAATCTGTTGCATATTAGGTGTCAGGGTGATTGGACAGATGTTGGGTATTCATGAATAAAGGATTTGTATGGGAAAAAAGAAATACAACCCAAAGCTATTGTGCACTATGTAGCACCATACTGGGATTATGAAAAATACTAAAATTTGCTACAATATATTGTATGTTCAGGAAAGTTTATACTGTGGTTAATCTTACTGGCTGCTTTCTTGCAAAACAAAGTCTTGTAGCAACAGAATATGAAATGCCTCCCAAGCTAGACTCTCTTTTGCATGCATTTTCCCTTTCTGTCTTTGCCTCTCTTGCACACATACATTATAAAATCTCTGTTATGAACTGATATGATCTCTGATAGAACTGATATAAATTTAAAAAGGGGTGCAGCCTGTACCTCAAATTCATGGGACTTTTTTGAAACAAACAAAAGTTTAAAATATATTTAGAGCTCCAGATTTTGGATCAGCTCCTTAAATATGGGAACAAGGATGTAAAACATTGAAATATGCTATGCATGAGAACTGGATTTCAGAGTGTGTTTATATTTGAAACTTTGGATAATTTGCAGAAACTCTTTTCAGTTGCACTGGTTATGAAAATTAAGCAGTGTAGAGATTATAAAAGACACAATAAGAGAAAATCTATGCCATTTTTCTTTTTGTTTACTTGACAGTATATAATAGTAACTGCTTATAAAGCAAAACAGAAAGCATAAAATATAACTTCAAAATAAAAGAAAAATACAGAAATAGGACAATTAAGACATTGCTCTAAAGTGCAAAGATTCAGGTCTAATATTATAATGTAACTACTTTTCAAGCAAATTTATTAAGCTAAATACGAACTTTCAAAAATACTGCATGTCTGCTATATTGCAGAAATGATCAAATTCATTTAAAGTGGCAGTAAAAAAATTTTATCACTGGTTTTCAGAAAGAGAATATATCAAGCCTTTATAGATTTGCGTGACTTTTGTTCTAGTTTTCATTTCTATTAAGCCAAAAGCTTGAAACACATATTATGCAATTTTTAACAAGTATCACTGCATTTTTTTGTTTTCCTAGGGATACAAACCATAGAAAAAGTCAGCTTTTGGGTCAGTTGCAATGGGGAATTAAATTGAAATAAAGTGAATCAAAATGCTTATGCTCAGCCAACTGCATAATCAAAGGATAAAGATTCCACTGAACAATTTAGTATCTGACTTTTCTAACTAACCTTTCTATCATAAATCAAAATATTTCATTTTATTGTTGGAAGTTAGTCTTAGCATTGGAGAGAAAGAGAAAGGAAGAGCGCAGCACAGGTAGCCGTGGGCAGTGTATACCAGTAAGGTTGCACATCCAGAGAATCCTGTGACATCACAATAAACACAGCAATAAAGCTCTAGTGGATTGGGAAGTCACTGAGGTGACAGGAGGGTGTCTTTGGACTCAGTTGCTTTGCACCATACTCATTTCACCTAAAATTTTTGATTTCTAGGAAGAATACATTGTCCCCTTGATATTTTGGAAAGCTTAGTGTATTGAAGATTTTCTATCACTGAATAAGAGCATTATAGGGTTTTAGCTTACATCACAATTTCAGGGTTGAGCTGCTATAGCTGAACAGCGGATTATAGGAAAGATTGACATTAGCATAGAGGCCCACAGGGTTGCCATTAGATGCTTGAAAATCTCCTTTAAAGTGACTAATTTGCTCACTTTACTGTTTTCAGGGTTAAGTTCTAGAATCGGCCAAATATTTTCCAGAAGCTGAATGCTTGAAACTCTCATGAATTTACTGATAAACATAAGCTATTGAATTTGATGGAAGATGAATGTAAATGTTTGGCATCAGAGTATGTGTTTCTCTTATGGAAATTTTGAGAAATGAATGTGAAGTTGTGTGATCTTAGGAATATTTGAGAGTTTATATCCCAGCTTTTCCTATGCTTTCACTATAGGATTTTTTATTGCTCTTGATGTCTGGGATTTTTCTTTTAACAGCTGTATATTCTTTGATGTAATAAGGTTTTCTGCTTACTGATATTTTGGAAGGAGAAATTGTCATGAGTATTTCTGTCTGTGAAAATAGTTCTTTTTTGCTCCACAGAGGGTGTACAGTGTTTTTCCCCTTTTCATGACCTTCAGAAAACATTATCTTTATGCCACTCTATAAATCTGTAATTATTTTATCTTGAATGTGTGCAGCCCTGCCCCAAAAGGGCTACAATAGGACAAGAATAGTTACATAAAAGGTGATGATGGTGGCCACAGGTATGGAACAATTTCATATAGTGAAAGCAGGCCAGAGAAGAGCAGTTGCAGAGGAAGAGGGTACTCCTTGTCAAAAATGGCATGGTGAAAGCTAGTACAGAGCAATTGATGACCATGAATTGCATTATAAGAATTGAAGAAATCAAGTTGAAATTTAAAATACCACAAGAAATATTCTCTTATTCAATGAATGGTTGAAATTCTTGAAATGAATGGCCATGAAATCTGTTAACTATAGTTAATAGATTTTTCTGAGCCTTCTGCTCAGAAAATCTCCCAGCCATAAGCTGCAAGACAAGGAAAAGTTTCCAAAACTGTTTTCCCTATATCTATGTCTCCTCAATATTTACAGTTATTCATTGACACCATAATATAGCCTTGGAAAACCTCCTTGTGTGGTGTGGGCTAAACACCATAGGTGATTTTGGCAGTTTCTCCTAACTTTGGTCCCAACAGTTGGTTTCTGGTACTCTTAACTGGTTTCTTTTTTACTGTCAGTCTTCTGGCTCCTTAAAATGTTGTTGGGACAAGTGAAAGAGCCATGTGGAACATTTTTAGGCAAAGCAAGCATACAGTATAATGCAAGCTACATAATAAAATATTGATGTTTCTCCTGCTGTTTATCTTTTATTAAGATGTGTCTGTGTTATGCTGATATATACATCTCTTGGAGAACTACAGAGAAACTTTCCGAAAACTGCCAGCCTCACACCTTGGTCAGCTGGTTTTGAAAAAAGTATTTTTGGCTCTGAGATTTTGGGGTTAAGCATGCACTTTTCATTTTAAAAAGGAACATAGTGCAGAACCAAAGTCTCTGGCTGCAAATAAGCAACCATTTGCAGGCACACCTTGATTATTTCTGAGATAGAAATCTTCCAGTGGGGTTTCCTTCTTGCTCAAGGTCAGAAAACTTTCACAGTTCTCATATCATCTGCATGATTTACTATCAGTTGTAAAAGTAGCTGTGAAATATAGTTTTATTTTTGACATCTGGAAGAGAGCTTGGTGTTGTAACTGGTCTATAAATTATAAAAGTAAATATACATGCATGAATACTTTGAGGCATAATGCATGTACTAAACACACAGTATATGTACCATCAAGTATTTCAGAAATATTTAATATGTTCTGAAATACAATTTCTGCTTTTTTCCCTCACCCCATAAACTGAGGAAATGTCTCTGGAGTCATGTATCTCCACTCAAGGCTTAGTCATGTGCTACCAAATCATCTGCATGAGAAAACACAAAGGCATCCACAGCACAGGCCACCTGCTCTGTGGCTCTATAGCCATAGAGAGCAGTATTTGTGGCTGGTTTACTGTTCCCTCCTTTCCCCTTTTCTTTACTCCATGCAGATTTGTAAGGAACCTAGGCTTCTCTGGGTTATTTATACATCAGTCAGGAATTTTAAGCCAGCACAAAAACGGTAGAGGGAACAAACCATGCTGAGCAGAAGGTTGCCCAAGCTTAGTTTTCTCACAGACTAGTGGGGAAACAACCAAGCTAGCCACAGGTGTCAATGTTGTTCGTGATAAGGGGTGTGAGTCCTCAAATGACAGCTGTGTTCTCTTTTTCTTCTCAGCACCACAGGTTAAATGCAAATGAAAATTTCAGAAGAAAAGCCATTTTAGAGACATGGTTATCTTGGAAGTTTTTTTTTTATGTAATTTTGGTTAGAAAATAATACAGCAATGGAATTACTTTAATACAGAAATGTTCTTTTTCTCTATATTTTTTCTCTTGCTGTGATGATCCTAAGTATGCAATGGTTATTCCCTTGGGGTGTACATCTGTAAGTATATTACTGTAAGTATATTACAGGGTTTGGCTGACAAAAAAATGCTTCAGTAAATATTTCAACTTGTTCTTACACTCTTCATCTTGGCTTTGAACATTGAGTTCATAGTCCACATTGCATCATCAGTTTTGTGCTTAATTCAGTCACAGGTAAAAAGAAATTGCAGTGCAGGAATTAGGCAGAGAAGCAGTTCTCTACAGAGTAGCTATACATTCCTGCATATACCTCATAGATACCTGATGCTATCAAGTTACATATTCGTGTAGATCTCAGGGCTCTATTTGTAGAGTCATGTTCTGTGAGGGCATTGTCATAGTTTGGAGTGTTCAGCCTCATTCTCAAGTGCTGATTGTGCTGAGTATTCATTCCTGAAAAATGAAATTGCTATGTTCTCCCCCTGAAAAAGACCCTTTGTGCTCCTAATAGCATGGTAAATCTAAAGGGAAGAGGACCTCCTAGCTCTTCAGAGAACATACACTGCATAATGCTTTATTTATATGTTCTTCAAAGAACCTATTTGCACCAAATTCTCTATCTCTTCCTCAGGTGATTCATTGTGTTCGAATCTCATGACTGCTAGGGAGTCAAAACTCATATCCTGTCTCACTAAGCCAGTTTCACTCCATCTCATGAAGCTCAAGAGCTTCTCTCTGTTTTCTTGGAACATAAAGAAATTAACCTAGTGCTACACAATGCTTTGATTTGTGAATCCTATCCAAACAGCCATTTCAACACAGGAAGTGATTGATAATAATACAGGATTTGAAAATCAGCCTGTATACAATTTAATTCAGAATATCATGGTAACCAGAGCAGGAGATAGTTGTTAATTAGAAGATGGATCCAGTGAAGACTGAGCTCTGAGGGACGTATGTGTGATTGTCTGGGTTAGTTAAGATATTGCTGCAGTTATCTTACACTGCAGTGAATCACAGAATGATAGAATGTCTGGAAAGGACCCAAAAGGATCACAGAGTCCAACTCCTGGCCCTGCACAGGACAACTAAGCATCCCATCATGTATCTGAGAGTGTTGTTCAAACACTTCTGAACTCTGTCAGGCTGGTGCTGTGACCACTTCCCTGGAGTGATTGTTCCAGTGCCCAGACACCCTCTGGGAGAAGAACATTTTCTTAATATTCAGCCTAAACTCCTCTGATACAGTTTTGTGTCCTTTCCTTGAGTCTTGTCACTGGAGAGAGCAGATCAGTGCCTCCCCATCTGTTTTCCTTTGTGAGGAAGCTGTAGATTCACCCCTCAGTCTCCTCCAGGCTGAAAAAACCAAGTGACCTCAGCCGCTCCTCATATCCATCCCCTCCACACCATTCATCATCTTCAACAGTTATGTTCTCCTCCTTTTTTTTTTTCTTTTTATGAACTACAAGTCTTCCCACAAAAAGGTGTGTGGAACCATCAGCAACACTGTTAAATCTTCACTAGCAGAGGTATTGAAAATAATTTTTAAAAAATATTCTGGAAAAAATAAACATAATCTAATAACACTTCTCCATTTTCTTCAGCCTTGTTCCCAAACATCTCCAAACATGTTGCAGACATTATTTTAGTGTCAGCATATCCCTAGCCCATCTCATAGAAGGAGAACAAAGAGCTAAGCAAGAATGTCATCTTGCATGAAGTGCTGATCCCTGTGACATAAAGAAATGAGGGTTATAAAGTTCACTACCTTTGAAAATAAGTCTATTCTTAGGTGATATAACTAGCATCATCAAGGCCTGTTAAGTATATAAGCATGTGATTAAATTTGAGCCTTGAGAACCTTGAATTTCTCAAGGTACTGGGGTATCTAAATCTAACTTCTGCTGGAGGCAAGGCAGCTCAGCTGGCCTCCTGCTGTTGTCAGCAGCATGATAAAGCCCAGTGCCTGACACAGACAAACACAGCCTCAGCCATCTGCTCCTGCACTGGTGGGACCAAGCTGTTTAGTAGCTGGGACAGCTCATTTGCAGTAGGCAACACCATAATTGATCCATGACCAGATAACACTACAACTTCTGTAAAGGACTCAGAATTAGTCACATAGACATCAGCAACTTAAACAAGCATCTGAAAGATCAAAACTTTGCATGATAATCCTGGCCCACAGACTATTTCAGTCATTTGCACAGAAAACTCAGAGTTGTATATGGAAGAAGAGAAGAATGAAGGCAAGTTTCTTCACATGTTGCTCCAGAACTTTACAAAGTTTCTTGTGCCTTCTCTTCCCCTTCTGAGAGCAGTAAACAAAGCCAGCTTGTGGAGATGTGTTAGAACTGAGCAAAGCTTCATCTGGACCCCATCAACATAAAATATACAGAAACCCCAGAAGTCAGCAAAGTTATTTTAGAGGCTGGAAATAATCTTCCTGTGATGGTGCAGGTATAGGAATAAAATGTTCTGTGTATATTTTATGTACCTGTATATTTTGAGAGAAAATTGAGATCACACACAAAGGGAGAATTTCTCTTATGAGGTAGGGCTGACTGATTTTACTCAAAATTAATAAATACGAAATTAAAGAGAAGTTTGTTTCTCTAAAATCCAAGGTGTAAAATATATTTGTTTAGATATTTTTAAATTTTGTTTATTGGTCTTTTGGTATTTTATGCTCTTTGATGACTACAAGGATTTAAACAGAATTTCTAATTGTGGTTCAATAAGATTTGAAAGAAGAGCTTTAGTAATCACAGTGCCAATTCAAACTTACTTCCTACTAAAGAGCAAGCCTAAGGAATGCTTAACTTTTCTGGTTTAAATTCTTCATTAAAAAGTAAAAGTTTAAATTGGCAGGAAAACTGCTGTTTAAGCTGCTAGTACACCAACATCAGAGAAAGCTGAGTTTTAGCCCTTGGTACTCTGCCAAGTACTGTACTACATACAAGCAAGATAAAGAGAGAAATAAAGAAAAACATTATGGAATAAGATAATTTTTATTTAGCCTGTGATACCATAATAGATTTAATGTTAAGAAATAAAAGTTTATGAAGTACCTCTTGAGGCCATAACTGATGGACTTTCAAAATCTGCTGATTTGCACTAGCCAGCAAGTCCAAAAAATGGTAACATATAACTGCAAAGCACAGTCTTGTTTGGTCAAATGATTGGCATATGTTTCTCAAGAAGTATCCTTATAACTTACTTAAAGCTCTGCTTATGAGTAATAGGTGTTTTTGCTCATGAGTGAAATAATTACGCACAGTATTACACCACTTAGTTCTCTTAAAAGTTATAGCATCAGGGGCCTGATGTTGTAGTTTGGCATTTCAGCTGTAAGAACTTAGTTTTCACATTTAATGTCTCAGCCACTCTGGATCCTAGCCACCTAAAACTTGGCAGGCAGGTTTGTCTGCCCAGATGATTTTTTTTAATAGTTTAAGATTAGTAAGTCCTTTTCTGTACAATAGCCAAAAAAAATTGTTTGGAGCTAGTTATATAATATTTTTTTATCAGCTGAAATTATAAAATTATTCTGTTAAAAAACAAAAAGGGACAATCTGCTATTTGTCACCAATTTTTGTAGAGCGAAGCACTCAGGATTTTTAAGCAAAAAAACTACCACCCCATAGACAAACAGTGAAAATTAAATATTGGACCTTGAGAGAAGTAAATTCTCCAGCAGACTTTACCAGTTACACTTTACCTAGGCAACCAGAGTGGCCAAGAGAAAACACTTACCGAAATTTTAAAACCAGCTTTCTGCTCTTGCAGCACAGTGTGTCAGTCTTGCTTTTTGCTGTGCCTTACACACCTCACCTGTGGGGAGAGACAACCATTCCCAAACCGGTGTGGCCAGTGTGCCACCACCAACCATAAAAACTTCTCACAGGCCATGGTGCACTCTTATCATCCATCTTTTAAAGAACCTTTATAAATTATCTGACTCTGGGGACCTAATATGTCGACTTCCTGGTCCAGCACTATACTTCAGACCAGAACCTGGGAGTCAAAATCAAATTTTCCTGTGGGCTTCAAGATGTTCATAGAAAAATATTTTCTTTAATGTCAGCTGTTCCTTTGCCTGAATAGTCAGAACGGGCCAATCTGAAAAATTCTAGATTATCACCAATCCCTGGAGAGTCTGATAGTATCATTTGAATTAATTTTTTTAAAAAAATGCTCCTTCTTCTTTCTTCTTTGGCAGGCAAACCACGCAGATTTAGGACATAGGCATTTTAAATAGCCTGGATTAAGAGGAGGATCCTAATCCAACTGAAGTTTATAATAGCATTTACAGTCAAAGAAATGCACATCACCAATCTTTTAATTCACTGTCTGAACTGAAATATTTAGACAATTTCTTTGATCCAAAACTGAAATAATGTAAGTTTCAATGGCTTCTGCAGGTTTAAAAAAAAAATCTAAGCCAGAAAATATTCAGTTTTGCTTAGAGAATTTTTTAGGATCTCTTTTCTAAAAAAAACTATATTTAAATTTGAAATGTTGCTTCAAATTGAATAAATCAAACCACTGCAATTAGAACACATCTAAGTGAATGTTTTGACTGGAAAAAAACATATTTTTCCACTCTGATCAAACAATAAAAATACAATATGATTTCACAAATTCTTTTCATTAGCTCATATCTACATTTTTTTCATGCTCATAATTTAAAACAAACAAAAAATTATTCCTTCTTTCATTGATTTTAAGGCTTTTCCACAGATTTCATGGTCAGGCACTAACAAAGAGCATCTTTTCAGAGTCCATTACACTGCTAATTCATTGTCCCACATGTACAATGATGTTCTCTCCTCATATAGGTTTATATTATCTAAAAATGTTTGCCCATTTTTACTTTCTTTCTTTAACTGTATTTTATTTTGAGATGTACATGATATAAAAAATTTGACTAAGCATCCTATTTCTTACTACTTTGGAAAAAAATGTTTGTCATCAGGCAAATGTAGTCTTCTGTGCTTTCACCATGTTGCTGTGTTGTTGTTGCAGCTTTCCATATGAACAGAATTCCAGCCAATTCTGAAGTCTTACACTTGAGACAACAATATTAATGTCATCATCTCTTTCCATGTGCAAAATATCTAAGCAGTGTATTTAGTAACTGCATTGCAGACTTCAGTGTTGGAGCCCCTCTTACTTTCCTATCTTGAATGTAAAAGCCTTCTATTAGGAAAAGAAGATCCCAACTGGAATGAGATTATAATGCAATCATCTGGTTCAGAGCATTATGCCATGATTTTATCAGCATGCTAGTAACTCCCTCTGCTCCCAGGCTTAATGAAATTTGAACTTATTATATGGTTCAGCACAGTTTTTGGAAGACAACCAATAAGTATGGGAGGTTTCCAGTTGAAACAAGGGGCTTGTTTGCCAGAATTTGACTCTCTCGAGGAAAGCTAGCTGCAGGGCCAGATCTTTTCTTTTCTTTGGATACAGAACAGCTATGCACACAGCAGTATTTACTGGTGATGGCAGCCTGTGACAGAGCTATATCTTTCCAGAATACTCTAACTAGAGGATACCCAGTAATGACTGCAGCTGTAAACCCACTCAAAGGTGCTTTGCCACTGCATAATACAGGATTCAAGAAGGGGCATTTGATGGCTGCAGTGCATTTAAAAATGGGAATCTACCTATTGAGAAAAATCACACACTACACCTTTCTAGGTGTTACTTTATGTGAAATTATAATATGAAGATATCCTGGAATGAAGAAAGAAATGGTTGTACCTGCACACAACTGCTTGTTCTATTTTTCAGGCTAACAGCTTAGCTGTAACATTTGTGCATTAGCTAAATAACATCTCAAGGGGAGCTGGAGATAGAACCTTGATGTGTCCTGATTGTACATGTGTGAGTTTGTGCTCTCAAAGGATGGTCCTTAAAAAACTCCCTGCTGGAAGCTATTGTGCATATTGCAAAAGGACCGTTGCTAAGTGCCAATTGAGCTGGTACTGTATACTTGCCATTTTAAAAGAAGATTTCATACCACTTGATTATGTTAAATAGAAATGTTTGAAATTTAAACTGAATTACATCAAAATGGCACAGTAGTTATATGTCTAAAGAGCTGCTGCTACTCACTCTCATAACTAATGTCAATGCCTTCTGGTAGACAGTTTTATGTGAAATCATGGTAGAGTATATTACAAGTGAAGTTTAGGGAGCCTTGATATAAAAATTTTCATGAATAAATACTACCTTAAAACCAGACCTGTGTTTGTATTAACAAACAAGAACTCCTTTACAATGAAGTACTATCCTTAGCCAAAAAGACAGACCATTTTTTAATGTCAGAACTTCATCTTCAGCCTTTAGGCAGCTCTAAGGTGTCAGAATTTTTTCTGTGCAGATGATAGCTATTTGGGGAACTCGGTGAACTCTCTTAATGCAACCTAGATATATACTTAGTAGAAATAATGCAGAAATTACCTCAAGACCAGTTACAAAGGTAAAAAAGAAAGAATAATATTAACAATATACAGTCAACATCGGAGTCTGACTGGAATCAGAAATCCAAGATCATTAAATGATGGAGAAGTGAATGCTAAAAAAACAAAATGAAACTAGATGAGCAGCTAGTCTGCATATACAAATCCGGTATTTTTATGATCAATAGTTACAGATAATACATGCAGAGAAGTGGTAATTATCTTTGAAAAGCTACTTCAGGATTTATGAATTTGAGAGAAATTTGTTACATAATTCTGAGGGAGGAAACAAAAGGAAAACTCAGATACTTAAACAAATTTTACTCATTACAAAACATATGCTTTTAATTTTCATTTTGAATTTTTGTTTTTGTTTATTTCCAAAAGAAATCAGGCAAACTAAATACCTTTTTTAAATTATTACTTCAATAAATATCAGATAAATCAAAGAGGGAGAGATTGCCTGAGGTTTTATCAAGATCTTTACACTTCAGGTGTGGTCTGGAAATTTTAAAATGTTATTTTTCATAAAGGGAAAGAAGAGAAAAAAAATCATTCAAAGAGCTCAGATAACATTCTAGGGATACAAAGTATGTTGTTACCTGTGGTGGAGTATTATTTTATTTTACACTGTAATTAAATGCTCAGTTGCCTCTCCTCCCCAGTCAATCTGATTTTATCCTTGGAAGGCAACAGATAATTTCTGTATCAAAAGAGCAGCGACACCTTCATGCATTGCCACTCAGTTTCCTGTGATGTCGCCAGAACAAGATGGTTAATATGTCATGATGGAAATGATAATCTGTTTCCTCAACAAAAAATTCTCAGCTAACAGGCTGCATTCCATGATCTACTAAAAGTTGCAACACACACACTTACATTGTTGTGCTTTTTTTTCCACTTCCTAGAAGCTGGGCTGTACCTTTGACTTTTCTGTTTGTCTCCTGGGCTCAAGCCTGGTTTCCAGTGGTGGTACCTGACCTACTCGTATGTTCTATGATAAGATTGAGATCTCAGGCTGCCTATTTTGTTACAAAATTAAAATCTACTGTGCTTCGTGGAGCTGAAGATCAACTCCTTTTGGAATGGATTGCCATGGTATTCTTCATTTTGATGTATTATCTATAAGATCAATACCCTTAAGACTTCACTGTTAAGATCCCATTGCAGTTCTAACTTGAAATGCATTTTGAAATTTATCTCTTTCTTGGCTTCTGTTAAAGCACAAAAATATGTACTTTGAGTTAAATGTTGCTTTTGACTGAGGTCTGGTGTAATCAGCTCACCCATGGGGTGAAGAAAGAAGTGTGGCTAAGTTCCTGTGATAGTGGTGCTGAAGATAGTATTGTAGTGGTGGCCCAGCAGCCCAGGTTAGAATAACTCACTCCCCTAACTGGTTACTCTGCAGCCTTGCTTTGTAGCAGGGTCCCTCTTATTCAAGCTGTCAATGGAATGAGTACACTGAGGCCCTTCTGTGATCTCTTGCATGAACAAATGCCAAGTGAAGGTGCAAAGGGATCCTCTGAATTCTGATCTGGATGGAATTAAAGACACCTGGCACAGGAATGTTGACATCCCAGGATCAGAATATCTGGCTTCTTCTTTTGTTTGTTTGTGGGTTTTTTGTTTTTTAATAGAAGTAATCTTACTATACCAGGAAAAAAATCTAAATATGCAGGATCTCACTTTTTATAGCTGTACTTTTGCTTTCTTTTAATTTATTAATTATTCAAGAAAGTATTACAATCTTCATAGTCTTTGGGCCATTGCAAGGCTGCTCTTTGTTTCTTGTTTTCTGTAGTTTTCTTATTTTATTAATTTCTATTTTCTATTCAAGTAAGTAAGCAAAATTCTTCCACTTTCTTTCTTTCAGTAGTTCAGATCCTTAATCTGAAACTCCTTTAAAGGCTTTTATTCTCCAGTTTTCCTACCATTCTCTTTTGAATGTTTGATCGTTAGCTGATTATTCGTTTATTTTATTTTAACATGAGCAAGAAAAAGGCATAGTTTCCTGCAGTTTTCACTCTCCTGTTGGTCTGAGTTAAAAAAGGAGTCGTCATTAGGGTTAAATTCGTTGTCAAGGAACAGTCAGCTACAGTATATATAGCAGTTATGTCAGAAAAGAACTGTTATGCAATTATGACTGCAAAAAAAGCTTTTTTACCGATGGAACTGTATATATACCCCTAAAGAAAATGACCTTAGCTGAGACAGTTTGAATGGTACTCGATCTTACTATCTATTACCTCAACTTCCTTTCCACCTATATTAATGTTTACAGAGCAAATGGTGTATCTCTTATAGTAAAGTAGTAAATATGGTGTAAGTATGGACTGATGAATTACCGTATAAGTCAATGAGAGAGTGTTGGAAACAGAGGATTAGGTAGTACAAGTGATGCACCCTCTATTGCAACAATAATTTCTTCAATGAAATATTTTTAAATGTGTGGACTTAAAACTATAAAGGAAATCTTTTTTTTATATTTTGCTTTGAATTTTTATGGTGAATTTTATTGAAACATACTTTTTAAAATCAGTCATTTTAGTATTCATTTTTTTCAAATTATAATCTTTTACCACTTAATAATAGAGGAGCAGAAGCTTTTTAAGCACGTAACAACTGTGACAATTTGATGGAATTCATTTTAGGTAATAATTTTATCAAATAATATATTTCTTTTAAAAATACCATTTATTAAAGCATTATCCACAATTTAGGTAGAATGGTAAAGCAAATGTCATTTTTAAACACACGACCCACCTTTGCTGACAGCACAGAAGAATCACAACATATTATAGGAAGTGTTGGCATGCTTTGGAACACAGGATGACTCTCAATAGATTAATAAGCTTACAGATGAGTGCCCAGCATTTTTGAGCTAAATACTCTTTTATTCACTTCTCCCTTTGCATCTTCTTTGGTTTCAATGAGTTTTCATGGGTTTAACTCAAGACAGGATATGATTCTCAGCACCTGAGTCATGAAGACACACTTGTGTGGCATAGATTAAAGCATTCATGGACCCACAAAAAGCAAATTTTGCTCTCTTTGAATATCTTCAGGACTGATGTCCCAGGGAAAGTGTAGTTCTAGAGACAGGGTCTGACATACACCAACATAAAAGCAAACTCAGCATGGATACATTTAGGAAAGATCAAGGCAAATAATCAGAGGCATTCCTTCAACAATCATAGATCTTCAGATGAAGGATGGAATTAAAATTCCTTGAATTCAAATTCTTCTGTGGGTAAGCAAAATATGCAAAACATACTGAAATACATTGAACTAGTGAGTATAAATAGCAGCAGGGACTGAACACAAACTGAAATGTCTACTTAGATAATTCCAGAAATGGAAACTGTAATTCTTGATGACAGAGACAGAAATATTTCTTCCCACACCTAAACTCTTCTCAAAAGACTCCCAAGAAGTCTTTCTTCCAAGATACTTGGACTGTCTTGGTAAAGCCTCAAGCCTCTAATACTTCATTTTCTGAAGTTTTTTTTTTATCTCTATAAAGTTTTAATTTTTTTCTAAGAATTGTTTACCTGGAAGATGAGTTGCATCTTCTATTCCCAAAAGTCTAGAAAATTCCGCAGTTCAGACTGTAGACTCAGCTAACCAGTCAAGCATCTGCACCTGCTGATGACCCAGCTACCTCTTAGAAAGAACATGTGTCCTGAAAGGGACTGGCTGAGCAGGGATGTATGACATCACAGCAGGGGGCAGGAATCTGATTTCATTTAGTCAGTGAAAGAATAGAGCTTTATGTGCACAAAGCATACACTGCAAGCAAGGATACCTGATGTATGAATGAGCAGGGGTGGAAAAATACCCCACCAATGCAGATTCAGAGGGACAATCAAGGAAGGTGGGGACAACTGTCAGGCCAGGAGGAGGGTTCAAAGGGATGAAAGGAAGAGAGAGGACTGAGAAGTACAAAGAGCATTCCCTTCATTTCAAAAGCGCCATGGTAGCAAGTTAACTACCATCAGCCTCCAGTTTTAGAGATCTCAATATTACCTTACCTTTATTTTTAAGATGTTTATCAATGGGAGAATTCATAAAAGGCTACTTTCATTTCTTCCAGGAATATTGTAAACACAAGAAGTCTCCCACTTCAGATGAAAATCAGTCCTCCGAACCAACTTGCTGAGTATCAGCTTGGATTAGTACATCTGCCACAAGTCCATTTCTTGGCAGGATGAGATTAGGCCTTTTTACATATATAAGCACTGACTTGTTGGAAGGCACTGGAAAATAATCTTATTAAATATTAATTAATTACAATGAAGAAATTCTGCAGTTTACTTAATCACAAAGGAAGAGACATAAGTGTAAAATATTGCACATTTTTAACTAACCTTAACAGTAATAGGGCCAGGCTTTCAGGGGCCAAATTCCTTCTTCAGTTAAAAACTTGTCTTCCAGTAAAAAAAAAAAAAAGTGTTTGATTCAGTTTTCTAGTTTATTTTGCAAAGTTTGTATCAGCTTTTTGCATTCAATGTCTTAGCTGAGCAGCATGGACACCCCCTCACGAACATGCAGATTAACAGGTTACCTTGAAGAATTCCAATATTTCTAATACTTGAGATGAATTCCCGTAATTTTTTTTTGCCTCTAAAAAATCTGTTTCATAATGATGTTATCATTATTCCATACACTTCTGAACAATTTTCCTGCAAGAATTTTGTTGTGGATGCCCTTAATATTTGACAAGTGTTCCATAAAATACTGCTGTCTCTTTAGAATTTTCCATGTTCTTTTCCTGCCTTAACTGCAGACAGAATATAATTCTTTTAGTGGTCTGTATGAATATTCATGAGTGACAAGTACTCTGAGTTCTAAAATATTGGATCGGGAGGTTTTACAATTATTAGACCAGGGTATTCTCAGTTGTACCCTGGGATTAAAATGTCTTTATTTCAGTGCAGTAACAGAGGAGGAACACAAGATTACAATAGATTTGACAAAAAAAGGAGATAACTTTGCATTATTTTTCATTCTTCTTTCAGTCTCCATCATGAGGATGGAGTCATGCTGTGACATTCTTCTCTGGGTATTGGAACATGAGAATGATATACTCGACTTTGAATGTCTCAAGTTTTGTAATGTATAATAGCTGAGTTTTACTTCTTTCACCCCAGTATTTTGCATTTTGATGGGCAAGTGCCACTTCACCGCTGAGGCCCTTCTGCTGACCTTTAACACAGTGGGTAGCTTCAGCAGTGCAATTATCACTATGGATTGTGGTGTCCTGGAGGAAGTCAGCATGTGCACATGTATAAACTGGGATATCAAGGTTATAAAAAGCAGAAGAGCACATACCAGGCAAAAGAAGTCATTTGATCATGACAACCCAGTCAAGCCAAAGTCAGAGTGATGGTTATGTCAGAAATTCTTGCTTAGCCTTGTTCGTTCATTTGAGTGAAAACGTCAGAGGCTACAAATAATGTGACCCCATTTACTTTCTCTTAAACTACTACAATTTCCACCTCAGAAATTCTGTCCACTGGTTGAATAACAGGAAATCAACATACAGGAATGTGATTTACCTGCTTGATGCATAGTTATTAAGTTTGATCCTGGTTTCCAGTTTCATCACTGAAACTGGTTCTTACACAGGTCATTGTTTCCAAATGTGGGTGCCTAAAGCATAAATAAATATCAGGGTGTTCATCCTCATTTTATAGAACTACCTCGTATGAGAAAACCCCCAGGATTTTACCTTCAATAACAAGAGAACACTGATAATACGAGTCTCAGTGAGTTATTACTATACCATGTTCAGCAAAGAGCAATCAATGTGCACTAATATAAGTAGAATTAACACAGCCCACATACAAAAGTTAAGCAAAACAGACATACATGTCTCATGTGCTGTAGTTTTGGCTATTGCACTTCTAGTTATCATTACTGGTGCTGAGGAACTACTCTCAAAATTTGCTTGAACTGAAAATGCTTTTTATGACAGAAGCATATGGTACTTTTGCCTTTGTAAATATAATTCAAAAAGTTTGTGGGCGTCTTCTTTTCTTTAATTAGTAGCACCCTTTAGAAGCACACTTTATATGCCATCTTTGCTTTTGCTTTCCTTATCTTCACTATTTCTCTTTTCTTCACTTGGTGTTTGCTGTTGTCACACAGTTTGCTTTCCCAAGTTACAACCCCCCTCCATCTTCTTCCTCTTATGTCTCCAAACAAAAGGAAGCAGAGCTCTGATCACTGTTTTTTCTTCCCAAGACAAGTTCATGTAACTTCAACATACTGCAGGAGGACAGTTTATGGTTATTTGGCTGCTTAAATATTATTTTTCATAGTTTCTCTGTTTATTTTTCCAAATGTGCTAAGAGACCTCCCAATGAGATCCCTTCTTCCCTCTTCACAATTTTCCCCTTAAGAATCTGTGCTAATACCTCCTGGGTAAAATCCAGCCACTGTGTCCTCATCAAGTCAAACTGAATTTACTCCATGCTCTGCAGCTGTTCCATTGTCTCCTTATTACTACACAAGATTCTGTTTGTTTTATTTATTTATCATTTCTAAGTACCAGGCTTTCTGGCAAAATGTTGCCAGCTGGAAGTTACATGGAAAATGTTTAGTACAGCTTTAACACATGCTCCAGAGTATGTGTATATTCATTTCATTCTTGGTAAATCAGCATTTAGGGAATATGGGGAAATAGGCTGTGAAATGCCATCAGCTTGTCCTGAGCTATGGTGCTATTTAATAAAATCTCTAGCAAATTCAAGCAGCAGAAACTCTTCCGAGTCATTAGTGCATGCATTTTCTCCTCCCTGAGCTATCAATATCAAAAGCATCTTAAGAAACTGTGTCAATAAAAATTGAAGGAAAATAAATATAAAAAAATTAATAGGTATTTCTGATGAATAACTATCATCCCTGACTGTGCTAAATCACATTTCTAGTCTCTTTATTTGGGGCATTTATTAGCACTTACTTCTCTCAGTTAAATAAGAATTTCATGTTATAAATAATGTTTATGCCTTTAGGAGTTTATGTAGAGTATCTTCTGTTTCTCTATGGCTTTTGCCTCATTCAGAATTAACTAGTCAAGTTCTCTGTTGACAAGGCCTAAAATACAGGAATAAGTAATAAAACTATCAGTATCTGTACAGAGATACTCCATTTTTGAGGTATGGGGAGTTACTTCATGGGGAGTCTCACAGATGCCCTCATTCTTGCTTGGGGCAACAGGAGTTCAGTTTCAAGGTCTGCTGCCGTGTCCACATATCAGTACAACAGAGATCTTCCACAGCAAATTACACAAGCCCAGTAAGAGAGGACTCATCTTCCTAGACAAATAAGCCCTTACATTTAGGTTGAATTCTCACCTGTGAATCACAGAGAAAAACAGGCTTTGGTACTGACCTCAATTTTTAATACCTTTACAGGCAAATCTACATTTTATGCATCCATCATTAAGACTTGGAAACAAATAGGAGAAAAGTATAAAATGCTGGTGAATATCAAGATCTTTTCATTACTAATTTCCACTTGATTTTTCTGCATTTTCTGGACTGCTATGTTAAATATACTGATCTTTGACAATGATGAACTATGACATAGTTCTACTTCTTCTTCAGTAGGAAGAGTCATTTCCATAGCATTTCTCACTAATAATCCTGTTCACCAGGATCCATTTGGACAGGAACACAGCTGATTATTT